>OY740784.1:64777782-64938711 GCA_963514005.1 Raja brachyura
GGGGGGGGGGGGAGAGAGGTTGGATGGGCAAGGTGTGTGTGTGCAAGGAAAGAACAAATGTTGTCAATGTTATCTTTAGTCACTCGATACTATGGGGCAATAAGATCTGGTTATGACACCACCACTTCATTTGGGTTGGCTGTGTGCCTTTGCAGTCCATCTCCAGTCTGAGGATGCGTGAACAGATGTCTAATTTTCACTGACGAGCAAGGTTCAAGGATTAGGGAAAGGTTTAGGAAGTGGGGATATCAGGAATGTTGACAAGCATCAGTGTTCACAAGCGAAAGGCAGTGCAGCAGGAGTTCAGGGGATAATGGATGAAAGTAACTTTGTGGAAGTGGAATAAAAACCGAGGGATAATTTTAAGGAGTGGGTGTAAGAGGTGGACATGGCGACATATAATGCAGTGCATCAGAGAATGTGGCTGGCAAATATAGAACGTGGCAGTACTGCACTCTGGGATGGCTGAGCACGTATCCTCAGACTGGAAGGAGACTCGACTGTGACTGTCAATGCATGCAACGAAACGGCGGCATATACAAATTTTATTGCCCCACTGTATTGAATGACTACATTTTAAAGAAAGACATGTGTTGTTTCTTTCACATTTTGTCCTTATTTATCTTGTCCCCACAAAAAAAATCTGTATGAGCAAATTTTATTCAGTTTCTCGAACATTTGGACATAGATTGGTGAATTCTGTAAGGATGAATTGCTGTAACTCAAATGGCAATAACACGGTTGAGACCTTTAAGCAAGTAGTCACAAGTACTGCCATTGTATTGAATTTGCCTGAGCATTTTGATGTATAGAAAGGCCATCAACTACACCTCAATACATATAAAAATCTGAAGAGTCTGAAGAAGGGTCTCAACCCGAAAGGTCACCTACAGTCTTCCTTTTCTCCAGAGATGCTGTCTGATCCACTGAGTTACTCCAGCTTTTTGTGTCTATTTTCAGTTTAAACCAGCATCTGCAGTTCCTTCCCACACTCTCCTTTGATATCAATGACTTTTCACACCTGGTAGGGTCTTATTCAGCAAGATGAGGCACTGCATTTATTTTTCTGAAATGCCCTTAGGGCATTATGCAGCTGGTATGCGTTGGGCCTGTTACATTCACATCTGGGGTTGCTTTGCTAATTATGCGAAGCAACTTAAATAAGGCATCTTCTGAGCCTTACGTTTCTCCCTAGCTTCTTGAAATTAATTTCTAGAAGTATTTCTCTGACATTTCATGCTTCCTTGTACATTCTTCATGCGGCCACTTTCTCACTGCAGCCTGGAGTTACAAACAGTGCCTCTTGCGCTGAAATGGCGTCTGTTGCATAAGGACTCAATGTGTTGTTCCGTATATTTGCACTAACTGGGGGATTGTGCTCATGTACAGGGATAGCCTTGCTGAGCTTTATGCAAAAAAAAGTATTCCACCGTACCGTGGTACACGTGATAATAAAGAAACCATTGAACCATTGAATTGTCAGCTTAGTTTTAGTTTTTTTAATTTTAGAAATACAGCTCCTGAAAGGATATATGTAATTCAGCTGTAAATGGGGCAAAGTAATTGTCATCGGGACTTGAGAATTGAGTGATAAGGTTAATTAGATAAGCTGTGATTTTTTTCCCTGAGTCTGAGGGGTAACCTTGTAGAGTTAAATAAAATTATGAGGAGCATGGAGGAACTAAAGGACATAAACGGGAAAGTGGGAAGAGAAAGATTTAAAGGGGATGTGGGTGGCAACGTTTTCACAATATGACCAGCTGGATGAAGTGGTAGAAGCAATATTTAAATGCCATTTGGATAGATACATATATAGTAATGGTTTAGAAGAGTATGGGTCAAACACAGATGGAGACTTGCTCCAGTAAGCAACGTTGTCAGCATGGATGGGTTGGACTGACATCCTGTTTCCCTGTCATATAACTATGATTCTATAAATCTATAAAAACTAGTAAGTATCACAGATTCAAGGCAACATAATACTGATCACCCATGAATTAATTGAATGGCAAAGGATGGTGAAGGGGCTGGATAGAATCTTCCTGGTCCTAAATAAAGCTTATTAATCTAATGTTCCTACTATCAGCAGGGGCTTTCAGTCCATTGTCAAGATAGGGAAATCTGCTTTGATGCAGGGCCCAGGCGTGACATTTCCATACATACTGCCTGACCTGCTGAGTCTTTCTTGGATTTTCTGCTTTTATACAGAAACACCGAGTTGTTGTGTCCATGTCAAACAAATGCTGACACAAGCTGTGTTGCTCCTACCATTACCCAGTCTCCAGTATAGACACAAAATGCAGGAGAAATGCTTGACCCAAAACATCACCCTTTCCTTCTCTCCAGAGCTGCTGCCTCAGGGTAATGCTGAGTTACTCCAGCATTCTGTGTCTATCTTTGGTGTAAACCAGCATCTGCAGTTCCTTCCTAATTAATAAGACTCCGGTATATCTGGAATGTATAGATATAGATATACTGTAGATATATCTAATATATCTATAAGATCTCGTATGCTTTTGGCACATTGTTGTACCAGACACTGCAGTTTAGTTGAGAGCTATTATCTTTAGTGGTGAATTTTCTATTTCAAGATCCCACTCCATCTATTCACATATGCTTAATCCAACAAAGAGGATACTCACGGGCACCACTAAGATCAATTAATGCAGCATTAACCAATAAATAAACCGTGGATGCTTTTAGTGCTTCTAAAATAATATTTTCATTACTTAACTGATAAATTAGATCTATGTTATTCTTTGCTGGCCATTTATTATCAGCATGCCTCAGGGACACAGGAACTGTTGGAAGGTAGTTGCTGTGATTTTTAAAAAATGACAATCAGAATTAAAACAGCAAACACAGCAAACATGGCTGAATTTTATTCGAAAGGCACTTATAGATGGGCATGTAATGAAGGAGAATACAGAGCGCAGTAGACACTGTAGTAGACAGTCCATCACAGGTACATATCTTTAAGAAGTGCTGCTTCAAAAAGGCAGACAACATCACTAAAGACTCACACCACCCTAGCCATGCTTTCATTTTGTTTCTACTATAGGGAAGAGGGTACAGGTGCCTGAAAACAATGACCACCAGGCTCAAGAATAGCTTATTCCTTCCATTTCGTAAACACTACATAACACTAACCTCAGTAACAATGAACGTCCATGGTTGCGCGAAGAACATTGGTATTGCGGTTATTAATTTATTTTAAATATATAGTACATATTATCTGTGTTGTGTTCACAGGCCTAGTAAGCTGCTGAAAGTAAGAACTTCATTGTTCCATTGTTGATAGATATGACAATTAAACACATTTGAATCCTAATCCTTTAAGCCACTTTGCAGCTTAATATTCCTTGGCTTATGTTCCCATTCTCTAATTGCTCTCATTTCACAGTTTCCATTTTCCATTGGCAAGCTTTTAACTTTCCAAATGCCCCCATTTACCCATCGACTGGAAAGTCTTGTTGATATATCTACACTGCAATCCTGGCCTCATGGTAACAGAGATATTCACTTTGTCCTATCCAAATGGGGATGTGGGGCAGGGTGGCGGTGTGCGGAGAGGGGTGTGGGGGGTGTGGGGGGTGTGGGGGGGTGGGGTGATGTGGGGATGGTGGGGTGGTGTGGGGATGCTGAGCTGGTGAGGGCGGTGGGGGGGAAGGTGATTGTGTGAAGGAGGGGGAGGAGGAGGGGAGGGGGATGAGGGAAGGGGAAAGGGGAAGGGGGGGTGTGTTGGGAGGAGGGGGAGGGGGGAAGCACGGAGGAGGGGGGTGTGGGGAGGGAGTGGGATTGTGTGGGAAAAGGAACTCCACTCAGCAGCCACTGGCTGCAGCACCACACAGCACCTCCCGACTCCACGCAGCAGCTTACCCGACCAGACACAGTGGCTTTCCTGACTCCACACAGCGACTTTCCCGATTCCACACAGCGGCTTTGCCGACTCCACACAGTGGCTTTCCCAACTACACACACTGACTTTCCCGACTCCACTCTTGCTGACTCAAACAACACGGCTTGTATACTTAGCCCCACCTCCGAGGTTTATTCTCCAGCAGATGCTTCATGGTGACTGTCAGGCGAGAAAACCAATCTGCTGATCTCACGATTTTTTAAACCTTCATAACATTTCTCGTATTTCACCGATCTGTACAAAACCTGGTGTCTAGGAGTAGAGGAGAATGGTGAGTAAGGTGGCAAAAAAATCATAGCGATATGTGGTAGCATTTTTGTGTAAATTTAATTACAATGCAGGCCAGAAGAGGTCAAGATGAGAGTTTTAGCAATAGTATAGATAGATACAGTAGAGAAACAAACAAGTTGGTCCAACTTTCCCTTGCTTATCTAAATGTCATACTCTCACTATTACCATCTATATCTCTCATTTCCCATTACCCTGACTTTTAGTCTGAAGTAGGGTCTCGACCCAAAACATCTCCTATTCCTTTTCTCCAAAGATGCTGTCTGACCCGCTGAGTTACTCCAGCCTTTTGTGTCTATCATTGCCCTTCTAAGATAGCCCCACTTGCCCCCATTGAACCCATATTCATCTTAACATTTCCTTTCCAGATACCTGTCCAAATATATTTTTAACGTTGTTATTATACCTACCTCAACTATTTCTTCTGGCAGCCTGTCCCATATATGTACCAACTGCTGTGCGAACATGTTGCTCCTCAGGTTCCCTCTTCCTTAAACCTATGGCCTCTACTTTTTGATTATCCAACCCTGGGTAAAAAAGGTTGAATGGATTCACCATGTCTATACCTCTTATGATTTCATATACCTCCATAATATTACCCCTCAGTTTCCTCCACTCTAAGAAATAAAGTCCTAGCCTGCCCAACCTATTCCTGTAACTTAGTTTATGTCAGTTTAGAGATACAGTGCAGAAACAGGCACTTTGGCCATCCTTGAACACTAACACTATCTGACACACTAGGGACAATTTTTCAATTTTTACCTTAACCAATTAACCTACAAATCTGTACGTCTTTGGAATGTAGGAGGAAATCTGAGATCCCGGGGAAAACCCACGCAGCCATAAATAGAATGTACAAGCTCCGTACACACATCACCCATTGTCAGGGTCGAACCCAGGTATCTGGTGCTGTAAGGCAGTAACTCTACCGCTGCGCCACCATGCCACCCCTTAGGCACTCAAGGTCAGGCACTCAAGTAATGCCAATGTGTATGAGATCACAAGTTTCCTCAATACATTCCAATTTTGCTCATTTACCGACTCTGTACACATCACCCCTGAAGACTCAGGGGATCAGTCTGAAGTAGCTTCTTGACCAGGCAATCAGTCTGATGAAAGGTCTCAACCCGAAACGTCACCCATTCCTTCTCTCCATAGATGCTGCCTGGCTTGCTGAGTTACTCCAGCATTTTGTGTCCCCTGAAGACTCTCTGCATCGTCTTCACAAAACCTTCACATAGCTTGGTATGTTTAAGATGGAACTGCAGATGCTGGAAAATCGAAGGTAGATAAAAATGCTGGAGAAACTCAGCGGGTGAGGCAGCATCTATGGAGCAAAGGAAATAGGCAATGTTTCAGGCCGAAACCCTTCTTCAGTCTGAGGTTTTGGCCCAAAACATTGCCTATATCCTTTGCTCCATAGATGCTGCCTCACCTTGCTTGGTAGGTTAGTAATAGTAAGATTAAATGAGAACTTACCAGTTTGAAGTTTGATCTTTATTTTATGAGGAGTTACGATGAGCGATTACGTGAAGAAGGCCGTCAGCCCGCATGCACGTCAATCTTCAAAGCAGCGGTGTGAAATCACAGATAACAGTAGTTGACCTGAACATAGTAAGATTGGAGTGGACTGGAACTACCAGATGACCTTTATAATATGAGGGTTGTGAGCAGTGGGCACGTAATCGCTCATCGTAACTCCTCATAAGATAAAGATCAAACTTCAAACTGGTAAGTTCTCATTTAATCTTACTATTTTACTTCAGTCACGTGAATACTTCAAAGCTCTGTGATTTCATGCAGGATACGAGTCCAAGCGTCACACACTGCATCGATTGACCATGGATGAGTGAAAGAGATTAATGCATTCAGACTTGACATAGTTAGTTAAAAATGCTGATGCTTTAATCATCAAAACAAAATAATAGTGACCCCCCTCCCATCCTGGGGGGAAACTATTAAAAACGTCTGTTCATCGGACCATCCTGCAGCCGCTAGGATGTGGTCAAGAGGGATGACCATTGCTCTCGCTGCTGACGTAGATGCAGCCCTGGTGGAGTGAGATTTAAAAGTGTCAGTGTCCACTCATGCACTTTCCAGGACCTCTTTTAACCATCTAGAAATGGCTTGCACTGATATCTTATGAAAAGGTTTTTTGTAACTTATCAGTACAGAAAATTCGGAGGCTCTGAGGCTCTTAGTGACCTTGATGTATTGTTGAATGTGTGTTACTACACACAACCATAGGTCCATGGGGTATGCCAAGAACACTAGCTTGAGCCCTGACACCCCCGGTCTGCACTGTTTGATCAAATCATAAATGAAAAAGGTAATATTATTAACATATGTAGTCATGTTGACCAGTCATAATTTGTGTAACGTCTGGACCCGTTGCGCCATGAGCATGACCACCTTGAGGGTGTGTTTAGATAAAGGCAGGGACAAAGCTGGTGCCAATTGGCGAAACAGTGTGAGCACCACGCTCACATCCCATATCTCCGTGTACCAGGGCCTGGGTGGTATAGAATTAAAAATGCCCTTCATGAACCTAGTTATTAAGGGGTGAGTCCCTACAGAGTGGTGACCTGATCCCAGCACTAGATATGAGGATAATGCACTCCTGGCACCATAAGTGGCACTATAGCTCAATTTCTGATCATAGTATAGGGTAGATAGAAATTCCAATACATCCGTGATTCATGCTGATTCATACATATGTCTGAGACAGAACAGAACATCTACCACTTCTTGATGTGAGAGATGTACTGTTTATGAGTACTGTCCCTCCAGGCCGCAGTTATCACATCCACTGTACGTTCTGACAATCCGAGCCCCAGGTATGGTCTCCCCAGAATCTGCAAACCAATAAATTGATTTGGTCATGTAGTGGATGGTTACTCCCCATCACTGGGTGAACCAGCAGTTTCCTGCTTTTGGGGCCAACCATAAAAGGCTGTGTTGTCATTGCCAGGATTAGTGGGAACCAAGACTGTTTAGGCCAGTCAGGCAGTGCAAAATGCCTGTGGCGTTATGTTGCTTGATTTTTGCCAAGCACCGACTGATGATGTAAAATGGGGGGGAAAGCATACGAAAACATTCCTCCCCAGTGTAGTGGGAACGCATCTACTGCCACTGCCCCCGGGTCTGGTTCTCATGATACATATTTGGGTAACTGGTGATTTAGTCTGGATGTGAACAAATCAATATCCGGAACACCATACGGGGCGACAATATCGTTAAACACTTCATGATTCAACATCCATTTTGTGTTGTCGTTGAATTTCCGTGATCTAGTGTCCGCCACCATGTTGTATCTACCTGGTAGGTAGATGGCTGAAACCCAAAAGTTCCTTGTAAGACACCAGTGCCAGATAAGGTTAGCCAATTTATCACAAGATACAGACTTGATTCCACCCATGTGATTTACATATGCCACTGCTGTATTGTTGTCAATCTGAAGTTGAATATGCACATGTTCCGTATTGCTACAATAAGCCTTCAGCCCATAGAGTGCTCCCAACAACTCTAAGTAATTAATACCATATTGCTGTAGAATTAATGACTCCTGCACATTCCATCTACCGCTGCAGCAAGAGATGGTATTTGTAACCCCATTCTAGGGCGCTTACATTGGTTTGTAAGATAACCAATGGTGTATAGACTAACATTTTTCTGGAGCAATGACGAATATTCATTACCCACCATTGTAATTCAGCAATGGCCTCTGCTGGCAATCGAATAGGTCTACCGAAGAGACCTGCATGGAATTTGAGTGCCTGCTCCTTGGCATGTTGTAAGTTTTGATAGTGCAAAGGCCCAAAACGTGCCGCTGGAAAGGCAGCCACTAGTTTGCCAATTACACCAGCTAATTGTCTGATTGAATGCTGCTGCTTAACAATGAGATTGTTACAGGCTTCTATTAACTCTAATTGCTTGCCCCAAGGCAGAGTCACAGACATGTGAATTGAGTTAATGGTAAATCCCAGGTAATCAATTACTCTGGTAGGTATCAATTTGGACAACTGGAAGGATGAGGAACCACAATCTCTCAAGCATGAGTTTGGTGGCTGAAACAGATGATTCAGCTGATTTCATGGTTTCCCCTATGATTAGAATGTCATCCAAATATGCCATGAAAATATAATTCTGTGCTCGAAGTAGCCACAGGACTGGTTTTAATAGTTTTGTAAATAGTCTGGGAGCTGAAGTTAGCCCATTAGGCAATGCTTTAAACTACCACAACTGTCCCATCCAGTTAAACTTCAAATATGTCCTGTGCTCCCTGTGAATGGGTACCAAGTAGTATGCATCTTTAACTTCAATGCATGCCATATAACCTCCTTTAGAAACCAGTTGTATGGCAGTAACAAAGTTATCTATTTTGAAGTGTTTATACTGCACAAAGGTGTTAAGTTCAGTCAAGTCTAGGATGATACGACATCATCCATCCTTCTTTCGCTTAGTGAATATGTTAGATACAAATGTTGCCTGGGTTCCAGCAACTAAGTTACAGAGAAAGGTTGAACAAGTTAGGTCTTTATTCTTTGGAGCGCAGAAGGTTAAGGGCTCCCCTACAATCAAAATGTGGACAGTGGAAATGTTGGAGATGTTGCAATTGAAGAGAATTAGGTTTATCCTAATGGATAAACATGAACATTTTGAACAAATATGGTCTCCATTCACTGACTATATGAAGGGGTAGCTGGGCTCAGCATTGAAACTCAACAAGTACCCGGTGGTAAGATCAGATGAAAAGGTTTAATCCGAGATTTGTATACTCGTCTCTATATATATATTATTAGAAATTGTTCCATTCATTGTTAAGATGTATACTTTTTTTCTATTTTTAAGTATAATAATTGTTTGTTAGTAATATGGGTTTTTTACTTTTTTTTCCTTTCTCTTCTCACATATAATCAAAATTATAATCACACTTTTTAAATTAAACATCTATTCTTTCTTTACTCTTTTTTCTCTTCACTATTAAAACAATTGAGGCTTATATATATATATTGCTTTGCAATACTCATAATTTTGGAAATATGTAATATGCATATCTGAAAAAATTATTATATTATTTGTAATACATATGGCCTCTAATAAAAAAATATATATATTAAAAAAAAAAGAAGGTTAAGGGGGGGACGATTGAGGTCTTTAAAATGATGAAAGGGATAGACAGAGTTGACGTGAATAAGCTTTTCCCATTGAGGGTAGGGAAGATTCAAACAAGAGGGCATGACTTGAGAATTAAGGGGCAGAAGTTTAGGGGTAACCTGAGGGGGAACTTCTTTACTCAGAGAGTGGTGGCTGTGTGGAATGATCTTCCAGCAGAAGTGGTGGAGGCAGGATCGATTTTAACATTTAAAAGTAAAGTGGGTAGGTATATGGATGGGAAGGGAATGGAGGGGTATGGGTTGAGTGCACGTAGACGGGACTAGGGGAAAATAAATGGTCGGCACGGACTGGAAAGTGCCGAGAAGGCCTGTTTCCGTGCTGTAATTGTTATATGGTTATATGGTTAAATTCATGAGACAACCTCTCCATGACCTCTTTTTTGTGTAAAGTTTGAATTTCAGCTTGTACATCCAGACTTTCTGATTGTGAAAACACATATGTGCGGTTTGGTGAATGTTGTGTGGGTGGTAGCGAATTGAGAAGGAACTCAATTTGGAAGCTTTGTATACTGTACAGTATAAACGGATCTGGTGTGATCCAACTCCATTCATTCAAGAAATGTTGCAATCTTCCCCCAACTTGTGCCTGAGTCACGTGTAATGTGTTCCACACGGAACTAGATTCACCTACCTCAGATGTTACTGGTGGTATGGTGCTGGTTTCCGCCCCAGAGACCTCGGGGGTAGGTCTGATGGCAGGTGCCCTCTGCGCATCTTTGAAGTGGGCCGGCTTGGGCCTACCTTTAAAGAAGACCTCTGTGCCATTTGTTCGTATCTCCTACCAGTTCCACTGTACCGCATGGTGTTGAAGGGAGCGTAGGGGTGCTGCCGCCGGTATGATGAGCCCTTGTGTGTAGTCGGGACTTTCATCGGGCGTACCGTCTTTGCCTCATCGTCCAGCTCCCGGGCCTGCTTTGGCAGATCTTCCCGAACAGGTAATTGGGTATTGGACATTGCTGGCCTTACACAGCGCAGCGAATTTGGGGTTCAGTGCCGGGGAGATGGCATTTTTGCGCAGGCAATTAATTTCAAAGTGTGCATTGCACATTAATGCCATGGCATCCTGCTGTGTGTCAGACAGGAGCTCCCATCCACCGACCTGGCAAAGGCCGTAATGCCTGATGCGGCCAATTAAAAAAATTCTTGGAGCTTCATCTCCTGGGCCCTGACGCCCACTCCAATGTAACCTCAGATGGAGTGATTTACGGCCGGCACATTCAAAGAGGCACAGTTGGCAGGAGTGTTTGTACTTGTTGGTAGTCTCCTCCATTGCCAGATCTTGGAGCTGGTGAGAGGCCAGATAATGGATAGTACTGGCTAGGTCTTCGTCCATGATAGCAACGGGATGCAAATTTTGATACCAATAGTGGCACTTCTGATTCGTGCCCCTGGGGATGCTCACCAGCTGTGCCTCCGAACTCCGAGTCAGCTAGATACTGATCCCGTGTGCTCTGCTCCTCAGAGAGGGAGACAATGTGCAGCCCTGTAACAGGTGTCGCTGGCGCGGGCCCCCGTGGAGACCCGTGTTGATATAGCTCCCTCCTTTGGAGCATATCATTTTGGAGCAACCTCTCCATCAGGTGCTCCACGTGGGTTAGTTGTCCGCAGACGCTACCCAATGAAGGAGGGGAACGCTACTGGCCCGGCTCCACAGGCCTTGCAGACTTCTGTGTGGCCTTCCGCCCCTGCGGGACAGCCACGGTGCTTTCTTCCGGCACCAAGTCTGCTGTCACTGGCTCCACTGCCAGCGGCTTTGAAGGCTATATGGACAGCCGCCCACTACCCTCACTCCCATGGTCTTCGGTAGCTGGTTTCACCACGGACCGTCTCTTCACCTTCTCCCCCCCTTCTCTCCACTTCTCTCCAAAGATTCAAACTTATCTGTGTGCAAGAATTACAGAACCAAGCCAAAACGACCTCAGAGAAAGTTTAAACACTTACCTGAGGTTTTTAAACTTACTGCAGGAAGGAGCGACGCGCCTGCCAGTCAGTCGTTGCGCAATGCGTTAGACGTAATGACGCGCATGCGGGCTGACGGCCTTCTTCACGTAGTCACTCATGTGACTCCGAAGTAAAATCCTGGATATATTGCGGTTGGTCATTTCAACCAAATCATTGGTATAGTTTGATATAGACTATGAACAGCTATATCCCTAAAGCACTTCACTGGTCACATCCTTTCAAAGAAAAACACAATCTGTTTATCCATGCCCTCTGTTTTCTGTTTGTTGACTGATATTCAATCCTGACCGAAAAACTACCCACACTACCTTGTTGTCTCCTTTTGTTTAATTTTCTCCTGCGGCATATCAAAGGCCATTTAGAAATCGAAATGCATCACAAAATCTGGCTTGCCCTTATCTATTACAATATCACATGCAAAACTCATTACAGTATAACCTGTAAAAATCCTGGTGAATCCACATTGATTCCGTCCAGCCCTTTAATTTTCCAAGCAATCCTTTTGCTGCTCTCTTAATAATAAATTTATCCTCCACACTATTTCTACTCACTTAATTTACCCTGCTTAAATGTAGGTTAATGATAAATAGATTAATTGATGCACTATCATTGTTCCATAATTTTCAAGTTAAACTACACATTATATTTTCATACCATTACTGCTTATAAACCTATGCAGAACACTTATCAATATTTATTACCATGTCTAATCTCTAACCAACAGATTTACTTGGAACTTCATATCAACATTCCATATAGGGCCACCACAACTTGTAACAAATAGGGCCAACACAACTCTTTGCCCATTTTATCAGCTCTTCTAAAAGTTAATTATCCTGGAATATTTAATTCCCAGCCTTGGTAACATAGCAACCATTTCCCTTTAATGGCTATTAGGTCAGACCTATTTATTCCTATTTGTGCCATTAATTCCCTCGGCTTGTTATAAATGTTATGTGAATTCAGATAGAGAAGCTTCATTTTGTCTTTGTAGAATTGTCTCTGCTCCGAATCGGAGTAGACATACATTCTTACGATTGTAATCACTGTCTCTTCCTGATTGTACAGCTCTTTGAAAGCTGTAATGCGTGCAAAGAACGTATTCTCACTTGGTACATTGTCCAGGGTTGTGATCCAACAATGATTATATGTGCATCATATGCTGCCCTACTCCGTCGAGGTTGTGGATATCAGAGTGAAATTGTAGTCACAGAACATTGATAATGGTTAAAGTGGATGTTTAAGTGAGCGGAACAAGAATCAAACAAGCTGCTTGACTCACATGCTTCAGTAATTGTTCATTAATTGTATTTGAATTATTTTGAAAATTTGACGTGATTAAAGGGGCTGTCCCACTTGGGCGACCTAATCCACGAGTTAATAAGAGTGCCTTCGACCTTCAAGCTCAAGAGCACTCGCTTGCAAAACCTCGAGCTGGATCGACCGTCCACGTTGAAACCGCGAGCTGGATCAACCGACCACACACACACACACACACACACGCACACGCGCACGCACATGTACACACACGCACACACGCACACATGTACACACATACACACACACACACGCACACATACACAGCAAAGGTGGGGGCCAGGGAAAGCGGGGAAGCTCTATGGGGGAGAAGATGGGGAGAAGGGGGGGAGGATGGGGTGAGGAGGAAGGGGGTGAGGAGGAAGGGAGTGAGGAGGAAGGGGGGGAGGAAGGGGGGGGAGGAAGGGGGGGGAGGAGTGGAGACAATTTTAAGAAGTATAATAAAGTTTAGCAAGCATTTTACCTACCGGATGGTCTTCCTTGGTCCTGATAACTCTAATGAGCCAATCAAAATGCCTGGTCAGCGAAGGAGATTGCCTATGGCTGCCCTCAACTGCCTGTAACTAATTAGCAACCCCACTCCACTGCACTACAAGTTAAAAAGACCCATGACGAACAAATTTTACTCCTGGAAAATTTTTCAACATGCTGACATTTTTTTCACGACCTAGCTGAGGCCATGAGTATTCAGGAACTTCCCTCGAGCATGAAGGAGAGTTCCAGTGACCTCATAGGACTTCTGAGGACCATGTGTCAACCATGCTGCGAGTTTGAAGGTCGAAGACACTCTTCTAAACTCACAGATTAGGTCGCCCAAGAGGGACAGCCCCTTTACTTTCTATTTTATGCACTGTGGCCATGATTAAAATTTCAAAGGGTCAATCCAAATTACTTCAAACACCATTTATTTTCCTTATCTCTATCTTGCATCCAGCATTTGGCTTCTATTGATGCTTTGCTTATTTTTGACCAAACCATCAGGGCAGCTACTTGGAAATGTAAATAGATGCAAGTTAATATGTTACACAGTTACTGTATAAGCGGACAATCTTCAATATAGTTAATCCCTACATTTATTGGGTGATCCATCACATGTTGATGTGTTCATAGAAATGTAGAAATATAGAAAATAAGTGCAGGTATAGGCCATTCGTCCCTTCGAGCCAGCACCGCCATTCAATATGATCATGGCTGATCATCCAAAATCAGTACCCCATTCCTGCTTTCTCCCCATATCCCTTGATTCCATTAGCCTTAAGAGCTATATCTAGCTCCATCTTGAAAACATCCAGTGAATTGGCCTCCACTGCCTTCTGTGGCAGAATTCCAGGGATTCACAACTCTCTGGGTGAAAATGTTTTTCATCATCTCAGTCCTAAATGGCTACCCCTTATTCTCAAATTGTGACCCGTGCTGGTCAACTGTGTTCAGTGCTGGTGCCAATTTAACTGTTGATGACTGAGCATTGTATTGTGCTAGTGTTAATCTGCTCACAATAAATTCCTCTTTTTATATTTAAAAAATCACTATTAAATGTACAAGAGGACACATGGAGCAAAAGAGTTATGCATTAAGTTATAATGTTTTGTAATGCACTGGGCAATAAGGGCATGAAATCAAAATCACCGTCATTTTATAAGCAGGAATTGGATGATTTCTTCTTCTTAGGCCCTCTTCGGTCATGGCTGTCCATGGGTGTCTCCAGGGTGCTATTCCCTATGTGGAGGACGCCTGTGCGTGACTTTGATTAACATGCGGAGACTGGTGCACAGACTGCCACCCCACGGTCCTTAACAGATCTGGGTCAGGATCCAGTAAGATGGAGTCCAAGACGGCCGGAGATTATTTTCCACTACAGCCTTCATCCACCTTCCCAGCCGTAGTGACGCTCCGCTAAGGTCAGCCATCGTCCTCCGCCTGTTCTACCATTGAGGTCTTGGTTGGATTGCTCTTAGTCAAAGACCTCCCCATCGACCTTACCGCCATGGGTCGCCCTAACAGGAGCCAAGCTCCAGATGGCATCGCTCTGCGGATCTCAGGTCCACACAAGCTTCTTCACCACGACAAGGTGACAATCCACAGAGAAGAATTTCTGAAATGGGAAGAATATCACTGAACTTTGGGGAAATATCATGAATTAAGGCAATTTAGACAGTACTTTAAAGAGGCTAGATAGGACTGATAAACGGAATTGGTTCCTTTGCTTGCCAGTAGGGCCAATTTACTTGCAATTTATTGCACAAAGACTTGATGTGCTCACAGCAAATGTGCTACTCCATTATTTTATCACAGGTACTAACTATGAATAACATGATTAATGAGCATTCTTCTATGCTCTAAGCACATCATTCCGCATTTATTTTTACCATTTGCAATCTTGTTATTTTGGAAATCACGATTTATCCAAGGTTCTGAATGGGATTCTTCCTTTCTTTCTGTATTTTTCTGGCTTTTTCTACTTAAGTTTGGCACCACAGTAATCTCGACCGTTTTAAACATGCTCTTCTAGGGGCCTGAAACTAAATATCTTGCTGTGTCGAGTCAGTCTATGCAATGTGCAATATCACTGACAAATTAACAGCTTTGGGGAAAGACATAAAATCATTGGGACCGGGATATTTGTACTCTTTATCAATCATTTATTTTGATTCACAAAATAACTCGTTCTGATCATATATCAACTCGATCAACAGGCTGATGTTCTACCCAACCTTTATTTATTTTCAAATTCATTTCCACCACCAATTTCTTTTGATTTAATATTTCAGCCTCCTCTTCTTGAATGAGGACGTCAACATTGAATTTTTTGATGGTGTTCTGGTTTTGATGTTTCCTTTTGGGCCGAATCTTCATTCTCATGGTGTCCAGCACTCGTCGGCACCAGTAACAATTCTTGTTTTCAGTACATCTTGTTGGTCACGGGATCATTTGATGATGTGGTCGATAAGGTGCCAGTGTTTGGAATGTGGATGCTGCCAGGAGACTGTGCCTGTTTTTCTGGCAAAATAAAGTTTTTATAATCACCAGGTTGTGTTCAGCACATTTGATAAGGAGGAGTGTTCCATTGGCATTGACCTTGCCAACTCCTTCCTTGCTGATTGTTCTGGTCCAGAGCCTATGATCTTTCCTGACTCGGGCATTGAAGTCTCTTAAGAGAATGCTCTTGTCGTCATTAGGAACAGAGGGAAGAACGTTGTCAAGTTGGGCGTAGAAGTTTTCCATTACTTCGTCTTCAGTGTCTTGAGTTGGCGCTGATAATGGTGGTGTAATCGGTCTTGATGAGCTGGATTTGTAGAGTCATAAGACTTTCGTTGATTCCCAGTGGTTGCTCTGTCAGCTTCTGAAGTAGGCTGTTTCAGATGGCAAAACTTACTCCGTGGATCCTTGGTCGTTTAGGATCAAGACCTTTCCATAAAAAGATATATTGACCTTGTTCTTCCTTAAGTTGCCAATCTACAGCTCTGCAGGTCTCACTCAGAGCTGAATTCTCTGAGTTTCCGAGCAAAAAAGGCGGTTCTTCTCTCTGGTGCTTCTCTCTGAGTTTGGGTTGTCCATCAAGATTTGTATATTCCAAGTTTCATAGTTTCGCTTCTTGATCGTTTTCAACCGCATGATGGTGATCCCTCTGGATGCGGCTTTCCAGACAGAACCAGGCGAAGCAGTCTATTTTTAGGGCACCTTTTCTAGCCCCATCCCAGTTCAGGGTAAGCAGAGTGGATCCTAAATAGGGCTGCTCAGACATGAATACTGCTACCGAACAACTTTCCTGCTTCTGTCCAAAGTTGAGCAATTGAATCAAGTAGTCACCGCTTCCGTGCCGGTTCTTGACTCGGAGCTTCCAGCTGCTCCCGTCGCCCTTCCCCGATCGCTGAAAGTCTTGAGAAGTTTTGTGTTGCTCACAGAACGAAGACGCCTGTGCGTGTGTTTGTTTCACGTGTACCTGATGTTGCACTCCAAGAAGCACACGGTCCTTCACAAATCAATCAACTAATTCCTATGGCAAATAAACAAAGACAATTGGAGCTGATAGATCTGCAGCAGCCTCCATCCACATTCACAGCCGATGAGTTCAAGAAAACTTTGTCCACCTGGTCCACTGTTGAGATCTTATAGGTTGGATCGTTCTTAGTCTGGACCCTCATTCTCGACCTTACTGCCAGAGGGGGGTGTGTGAGCTCAGCGGCTCCGGCTCCGACCGCACTCACCAGTGCCAGGAACCAACTCCGGACTCACTCAAAGGCTCCAGGACCCGGTGCCTGTCGCACTCAGTGGCTCCCAGCCCTAGCTGCACTCATTGGCACCCACCTTGTAGTAGTTGCCGCTGCCTCCGCCCGCAAACAGAGCAGCCCCGCCCCCATGAACACAGCAACCCTCTCCCACGAACACAGCAGACCCCACCCAAAGCAGCCCCGCCCACAAACACAGCAGCCCCCGCCCGCACTCTGCTCCTTCAGATTTATAGTCGCCGCCGGTGATTAACAATGGGTGCAGGCGAATAACAGACCAATAACTTTTGTAATATTTCACTGATCGGAATAAAACTTCATGCATGAAGGGGGGGGGGGGGATAGAGGGGAGAGGAGGGAGGAGGGGGGTAGTGGAGAGGGGAGAGGAGGGGGAAAGAGGAAGGGGGAGAGGAGGAGGAGGAAGGGGGAGAGGAGGAGGAGGAAGGGGGAGAGGGAGAGGAGGAGGAGGAAGGGGGAGAGGAGGAGGAGAAGAGGGGGAAAGATGGGGAGGAGGAGGAGGGTGGGGTGAGGAGGAGAGAGGGAGAGGAAGTGGGGAAGAGGAGGAGTAGGAAGCTGGCAGTGGCTTCAATCCAGAGCCCGGGGGGGAGGAAGAGAGTGGGGAGCGAGGAGCGGGGCGAGCAGGCGGGGCCACGGCAAGGAGAGGGGAGCTTGCTGCCTTTGGGAGCTGATGCTTCCGATTTGTGGCATCTTTTGAGTGGGCGGGGCCGATGGCGAGTAGCCAGGGCCAACTGCGAGCGGGCAGGGCCACAGCGAACAAAGGACTGAGAGTCGGGGGGGGGGGGTGATTTCATTCATAGCGCGTAGAAAACAGTGCACAGCGGGCAGCACCGAGTAGACCCATTGTGACATCATCAGCTTTGTTTATTTTCAAAGATATTTTAGATTTATGAACAACTCGAGAAATAAAGCTCAAAATGTTCAGATAAGACAATAATGGACTTCACGGGATTAAAATCTACAAGAATATGTTAACATTTTTTTACAAGCAGAAGTAATTATACACACCCACACTAATGGGGGGGGGGGGGGGCAGTGGCGTTACACACACTAACCACCCCCCTTGATATTATATTAATATTATTCATTGGCTCTTTTTACCCTATCCCCGCCCTAGCCACTGACGCATATTCCCCAACTCGCAGGCGGGTCTTGAGAGGGAGCAGGGGTAGTGAGAGAGGGGCAGAGACAGAGGGGCAGATGGAGGGAGAGAGGGGGGGGGGCAGAGGGGGGGGGCAGAGGGGGGGGCAGAGAGGGGGGGGCAGAGAGGGGGGGGCAGAGAGGGGGGGGCAGAGGGGGGGGGCAGAGAGGGGGGGGCAGAGAGGGGGGGGCAGAGAGGGGGGGGCAGAGAGGGGGGGGCAGAGAGGGGGGGGCAGAGAGGGGGGGGCAGAGAGGGGGGGGCAGAGAGGGGGGGGCAGAGAGGGGGGGGCAGAGAGGGGGGGCAGAGGGGGGGGGGGGCAGAGGGGGGGGCCAGAGGGGGGGGCCAGAGGGGGGAGACAGAGGGGGGAGACAGAGGGGGGAGACAGAGGGGGGAGGGAGAAACAGGGCAAGAGGGGGAAGGGGGAGTGAGGGGGGATAGAGGGCGGGAAAGGGGATAGAGAGGGAGGGAAGAGAGAGTGAGAGGGGGGAGAGGGAGGGTGGATAGATGAAAGGGGGAAGGGGAGGGGGGGAAGGAGATGGGGACAGCGGGGGTGAGAGGGAGTTTGAAGGGGGCAGAGACTGAGCGGGGGTGGTGCAGAGAGAGAGGGAGGTAGAGTTGAGAGGTTGGGGGGGGCACGTCGTCAGAGGGGAGGACTGCTTCCCAAACACAATAATCACTTGCTCCCTCGGTCCCAGCTGCAAAAAAACACCCCTCCCCTACCCGATTTGGGAAGGGGGGAGAGGGAGGGGGGGATGGGCAGAAAGGGTGGGAGGTGGAGGAAGATGGGGGGAAAGGGGGGGGCAGAGAGAGAGCGTGAGGGGGGCAGAGAGGGAGGGGGTAGAGTTTGAGGGGTTTGGGGGTTGGGCACATCATCAGAGGGGAGTGCTGAGAATGGGTGGTCGGGGGTGCGGGGGTTGGCGTGATGTCACTCGCAGCGCGAACAAGAAGACAGTGGGGTTTTCTTCAAAGGTCTTGAGAGCGGCGTGACCGGGCGAAGTGACTAACAGCGCATGAGCACAACGTGGAGCCATCATCACATCATCAGCCAAAGCCAACGTTTTTCAATTTCAAAGTTATTTGAAATTTTTGAACATTTTCATAAATATTTTTCAGGTAAGACTATTTTGGACTCCACCAGATAAAACTATAAGAATATGTAAAAACTTTAATGTAAGGGGATCATTTTTCGGAGCAGATGTGAATACACACACACACATCCAAGATCAGATTTTTAATAGTTACTAGAGGGAAGAGGAGTGGGGGAGAGGAGGGGGGAGAGGAGGGGGAGTGGAGGGGGGAAGTGGAGGGGGGAGAGGAAGAGGTGGTGGAGAGGAGGAGGAGGGGGAGAGGAGGAGAAGAGGAGGGGGGAGGAGGAGGGGTGGAGAGAAGGAGGAAGAAGAGGAGGAGGAGGGCAAGGAGAGAAGGAGGGGATGGGGAGAGGAGGTGGAGGAGGAGGAGGAGGGGGAGAGGGAGAGGAGGTGGTGGGGGGGATGAGGAGGGGGGAGCAGGCAGCAGCTTCAATCCAGAGCCCAGGGGGGGGGGAGGGAGGAGGGAGGAGGGGAGCGGGGAGCAGGGGGAAGGGCTACAAAGAGGAGAGGGGAGCTTGCCTTTTGGAGCTGGGGTTTACAATTTACGGCGTCTTCTGAGAGGGTGGGGCCAAGCAAGCGGGGGGCCGACTATGTGTGGTGGGCGGTGGTCTAGTGGGCGGTGAACAAAGGACTGAGAGTCGGGGGAGTAATGAGGTAACTCGCTGCACGTGGAAAACAGCGTGCAGCAGGCTGTGTAAGCAGAACCATTGAGACGTCATCATCTTGTTTATTTTCTAAGTTATTTGAATTGTTTTAACAGTTTCATAAATTTTCAGGTCAGGCGATTTCTGAATCCACAGGATAAAACTCAACATGAATATGTAACATTTTTAACGTCAGGGCATCGTTTTTCAGAGCAGATGTGATTATACACACACACACGCACGCACACACACGCACACACACGTACACACATGCACACACACACACACTTTCAAGCTCAGAGTTCTAATAGTTAATAGATAAGATAGATGTACAAATTGCACATGCCAGTCCTAATTCTTGTTGGCACTCAAATAGCACAGTAACTTTGATTCTGCCACTGACTGTAAAAGTTATGTTCTTACTGCAGAGGCCCAGGGGGAATATATGTATTCACACAGTCTTTTCCCATGCATTTAGTAACTGACTCAATTGCATAAATAACATGACTGATGGTTCAGGGAAAGCTAAGGACCCCTTTTATTTGACTACAAATGCCATCACAAGGTTTGGAATAGTGGATAAAATCATTCTAAAGAAGCAAATGATAAATCAATAAGATCTAAATTCTCACAAGCACAACAATAAACTTAATGTTCAAAATAGCATCGCAATGCTGGGTGAATTCAACATGATTAAGCATAACAGAGTTTAAAGAATAACAGCCTTATCTAGATTCAGTTTACAGGTAATTCAGTTTAAAATTAGCATTCAATTTCCAGGCTTATTTTGTTGCACTGGCAAAATATGTTGTTGGAGTTTACAATGGCAAAGTATACTTTCAGCTTTAAATATGTCACTTGGGTGTATGTTAGTTTAAAAATACATGACCCCTTTTCTGTGAGTAGCATTTTAACAACTCCATGGAAACAACTTTGAACTCCTCAGAGGTGTTGCTGCTACCAGCCCCATGGGAATTGATGTTGGACAAATCTTTCAAAGTCATATGTCTACCCCAGTTCAGTTCAGAGAAAAAAAGAGAGTAGTTGGTGGAACGCAGCAAATCAAGCAGCATCTGTTGAGAGAAATGGGACTGGGAGAGTGTGTGGGGAAAAGAAACAAGGTAATAGGGGAAAGGGGGGAGGGCTAAAACAGGAAGTAGGGATGTGAGTGAGGACCTGGATAGATAGGAGAGGAAACGTATTGAGAGGATGTGGGTTACTAGAAGTGAGATCATTCAATGATCAGGTTCTATGATTGTAGACTACACAGGAGAAATATGAGAGCTGTTCCTCTAGTCTGGATTTGGCAGAGGGAGGGCTGAAGCAAGACAAATCGATGCAGGAACCGGAAGGAGATTAAAAATGGCTGGCATTTGGGAAATCTGAATGTGCACAGCAGACAGCGTGCAGGTTTCATGAAAGCGATCATCTAGTCTGCGTTTGGCGTCACCGATGTAGAGGAAGGAACAACACTGAATCCAATAGCTGAGGTTGGAGGAGGTGCAGGTAAGCACTCTCAACTGGAAGGCCAAGGTCTCTGAATGGAGGTGGGGATGGAGTTGAAGAGCCAGGTGTTACACCCTCTACGGTTACAATGTTAATGCCTGGGGAAGTGGAAGGATGGCTGGCGAGGGATGAGTGAATCAGGGAGTCACAGAGCGAATGGTCCCTGCAGAAAGCCAAAAGAGAGGAAGATGTGACTGGTGATGGTATTTGTGTTAGTGTGCCTTCTCAGTGTCAATCTGCGTTTGTCATTATTGCCTCCCAAATACTTATCGGGTTCTGTAATTCCCTAATCAGTCTCCCCTGAAAACCCTGTTCGAAATGTTCCTAAAGTTTATTAAGTTTCCTTTGCTGAACTGCAGTAACCTAATTGGATGAACAATATTCAGCTCTAAATACTTTAAATTGCAGTAATTAAATTTGCATTTGTGAGCATTATGTATAATTCAGATTTACATATTTGGGAGAAGATGCATTCTTTACCACAATT
This sequence comes from Raja brachyura, assembly GCA_963514005.1. Next base: position 64,799,556 of record OY740784.1, read on the forward strand.
CCAGCAGAAATTCAAGGTTTGCAATCAATTATACTTGATAATGGGTTGTCAAATTCACCTCTGACTGCTGGAAAGCTGGAGCAGTTGTTTAAATGCACCATTCTTACATGCTGCTAGCTTCATTTTTTTAAACCATATAACCAAATAACAATTACAGCATGGAACCAGGCCATCTCAGCCCTTCACGTCCGTGCTGAACAACTTTTTTCCCTTAGTCCCACCTGCCTGCACTCATACCATAACCCTCCATTCCCTTCTCATCCATATGCCTATCCAATTTATTTTTAAATGATACCAACGAACCTGCCACCACCACTTCCACTGGAAGCTCATTCCACACCGCTACCACTCTCTGAGTAAAGAAGTTCCCCCTCATGTTACCCCTAAACTTCTGTCCCTTAATTCTAAAGTCATGTCCTCTTGTTTGAATCTTCCCTATTCTCAAAGGGAAAAGCTTGTCCACATCAACTCTGTCTATCCCTCTCATCATTTTAAAGACCTCTATCAAGTCCCCCCTTAACCTTCTGCGCTCCAGAGAAGAAAGATTTAATAAAATGGAATTATGTAATATAGAAAACAAATCAAACGGAGCGGAACGTAATAATCTACTAATAAACTATATAATCAATAATATACTAACTCATAAATAATTGGACTAACTAATTTATTTTAACCTAAAATGTAATATCATAACTGAATAATGATTCATTCTTCTGTAAAGCTCATACTGGATAATCTCTAGATCTATGATCCCTAGTTAAGGTTCATTCCATCGGTATATATTAACACATGTTTAATCGATTTGTGTGGGCAAATTCCCAGAAATGCTCAGGCCAAACCGACAGAGAATCATCCAAGCTGGAAAGGAGCAAACAAAGACAGATTGAGATAAGCCTGGCAGGCAGCCAAGACACGGATCAGACTGAATTATTAGTTAACCCCTTCCATCCGGATGATTCTTTCCTAAATATGATGTTTATTAATTTTTTTAAAAATATCGGGGATTGTCTTTTAAGTTAAATACACCAATTAAATAGTGAATACGTATTTAGTTTAAGCTATTAGATTAACTACTTAGAGTACATGCTTGATTGTTTTCTCTTTGAATATATTATCCGGTTCCGGCCTGCTCTTTTTCTTCCATAATACTTGTTCATAGGGAATGGAGCAAAATGTAATTTACATCTACAGAAGGTTACCTAAATTTTTCTACCATCTGGTGGCTTCTTCACACCGTATTTTCAAATACTGTCTTCTCGTATCATTTATGTTATTTGGCACTTTTTTTGATTTTTCTTTTCAGGGCACATTTTTCGGGGATATACCTACAGAGTTCAGCAACTGGGAACGCCCACCCAACACACAGAAGGTTGAGGTATTGTGTTGTACCGTCTGAAATAAAGGAACCAATGTAATTTATAATGCAAGATGACCCTCAAAAGAAAACTGGAGGAATTACGTTTTGTAGCTGGAATATTAGGGGCACTATTGAGCCAATTAAAAGGGGTAAGATTCTTGCCAATTAAAGTCACTCAATGCCGATATAATATTTTTACAGGAAATACGTCTGAAAGTTCAAGCTCAGACCAGGCTGAAGGCCAATTGGATCGGTCAAACATATCACTCCTCCTATCTCTCTAAATCCAGAAGTACTGCAATTATAATTCGCAAGGGCATACCATTTAAACATAAAAACATCAATGCAGCCAAAGAGGGGAGGAATGTCATAGTCTCTGGAGAGATACATTCCACCCCACTCACCATGGTAAATATTTATGCTCCTAACTTTGATCACCCACAATTTTTTAGCAAAATCTTGTTAATAATTTCTAAGTTCAATAAGCAAAATGGGATAATTTGGGGAAATTTCAATTGCGTTTTGGATCAATACCTCGATAAATCTGCCCAAGTGTATCAAAAGTGTATCATTCTTCTTTTGCACACAAATCAAGAGGCGTAGCAATATTAATATTATAATAAGGTAAAGGTACCTTATTTAAACATACTTCAACTATAACAGATAAGGAGGGCAGATATATTATCATAACAGGAGAATTATATACACAAAAAATGATTTTTGTTAATATTTATAGCCCAAATTTTGACAGTCCATCGATTTTTAGGAAAATACTAAATACTATTCCAGAACTACCACAATACAATTTAATAATTGGAGGAGATCTAAATTGTACATTAGATCCTTACTTAGACAGATCATCAAGACAACGAAAACTAAATCGCATTCTAGCGATCTAATAAATGCATATATAGATTCGAGCAATATTATGGATGTTTGGAGAATGGAAAACCCAACGGGACGAGAATACTCGTTTTACTCATCAGTACATAAAACATACTCAAGAATAGACTACTTTCTAGTAGACTCAAAACTTATTCCACTCACTTATAATTCAAAATACCACAATATTATAATTTCAGATCATGCACCATTATCTTTTATGACTGGAAAATAACTGGAAAAATGGGGAAGCAGGGACAATGGAGACTCAACCCACAAATTTTAAGGACAAAACAACTCAAGAATACATTACAAAACAGATTGAGATCTTCTTTGAAACAAATGACAAACCAGAAATATCCCCGTTACTACTATGGGAAACTTTTAAAGCATATACACGTGGAATTATGATATCTTCTCAAGCATTCTATAACAAAGAGAATCGGAGGATTCAGCAGGCATTGGAAAAAGAGATTAAGCAACTAGATATAGAAAACGCTGCTAATCCAACCATGATTAAACATAAGAAAATCTCTGCATTGAAATATAAATTAAATAAAATACAATCAGACCAAGTTGTAAAACTTTATCAATATACAAAACAAATACAATTTGAATTTGGAGATAAACCACATAAATTAATTGTTCGTCAATTAAGGAAATTGGAGGGAGAAAAAATAATCCATAGGGTTAAATCAGATACAGGGGAATTATTAACACAAAACCAAAGACATTAACGAGAGATTTCTGCAATATTATAAAAAATTATATTCAGTCAAAACGATAGAAAATCATATAGGAATAGAAACATTTCTAAAAAATTGTAATTTAAAGGAATTAGATATGGAAGACAGAGAATCATTAAACGCTGAAATAACAATTAAAGAAATCAAAGAATCTATTAGGTCATTAAAAAATGGTAAAGCACCAGGACCGGATGGAATTGGTTCGGAATTTTATAAAATATTTGATGATTTAATGATACCACGGTTAAAGACACTTTATGAACACATTTATACACAACAGAAATTGCCTGGAACATTAAATGAATCTATTATTACATTAATACCTAAATTAGATAAAGATTTGGAGGACCCAGGATTCTATAGAGCCATAGCTCTTTTAAACACTGATCCAAAAATATTAACTAAAATATTAGCACGAAGATTAAATATGGTGATCAACAAAATAATACACCCAGACCAAACTGGATTTATACCAAAACGATACTCTTCATATAACCTGAGACGATTATTTTTACATTATATACTCGAAAAGAAATACTAGTAAAGACCTAGCAATTATCTCATTAGATGCAGAGAAAGCTTTCGATCAGGTTGAATGGTCTTATTTATTCTCGGTTTTGGAATCCTTCCAGCTAGGAGAAAAGTTTATAACGTGGGTCAAATTATTATACACCAATCAGACAGCTAGAATACAAACAAATCAAATGTCATCAACTAAATTTAACTTATTCAGAGGCTGTAGACAAGGTTGTCCGCTATCACCACTACTCTTTGTGTTAGCAATAGAACCATTAGCACAGCATGTGAGACTACACCCTGAAATATATGGGTATGAAACCAAAGAAACGGAAAATAAAATTTCTTTATACGTAGATGATGTATTACTCTATATTACAAAGCCTGAAATTAGTATACCTACCCTGCTAGATTTAATAACTCAATTTGGTCTACTCTCAGGATATAGAATTAATTGGAATAAAAGTGAACTTATGTCAATAATGGGAAATAACTCACACATATTACAATGATTCCCTTTTATGATAGCAAATGAAAAAATTAAATATCTTGGAATTTATGTAACAAAAAGACATGACTCTTTATTTAAATCTAATTTCCCACCTTTATTGAATAAATTACAAGAATATTCTATATTGGAAAACATTACCTATCTCAATGTTAGGTAAAATAAATGCAATAAAAATGATCTTTCTCCCGCAATTATTATATTTATTTCAAATGATCCCGATATATCTTCCCAAACATTTTTTAAGAAGGTGGATTCTATAATTACACATTTTATTTGGGATTATAAGAGCCATAGAATAAATAAGAAACATTTATGTAAAGCAAAAATAAGTGGAGGTTTAGCGTTGCCTAATTTTATGTTTTACTATTGGGCAGTTTATATTAAAAATATGAATTTTTGGTTGGAAGAATTAGATATACAGCCGAATTGGTTAAAATTGGAAAAGGAAGACTGCCTACCTTTTGAAATTAGCTCGATTATATTTGCTAATACCAAATTACATTAAAAAACTTATAGAGGAAACCCAATAATAGAAAATGGGATACGCATTTGGAAACAATTAAAAAAATCTTTAAAATTGGAATGTATACCACTGGATCTTCATATTGCAAACAATATCACTTTTAAACCCTCTAGGATGGATAAAGGTTTTTCACAATGGAAAAATTATGGAATTAATAAGATACGGGATCTCTATAGGGAAAACCTTTTTCTTTAATTTCAAGAATTACAACAAAAATATGGACGACACTCAAAAGAATATTTTAGATATTTACAAATTAGAGATTATGCTAAATCAAATACACAAGAATTTAGAAAGAGAAAGACAGAAATTCTAGATGAATGTTTAAATAAACATCCGAACACAGAAAAATTAATATCATATATTTATAATATTTTATTGGAAAATGATGCACCACCGTCGGAAATATATAGGCAAGCATGGGAAAGTGAATTAGGACAATCAATTAGTTTAGAAGTATGGGAGGAAAGTTTACAACATATATACTACTGCTCATTAAATGCCAGACACTCTCTGATACAATTTAAAATTTTACATAGATTACATCTCTCAAAGTCCAAACTAAATAGAATTTTTCCAAATGTTCCTGCTATATGTGACAAATGTCAACACCTAGAAGCCAACCTAACGCATTCATTTACCAAATGTATTAAAATTACTAATTTTTGGTCAGAAATGTTTAAGATAATTTTGAAGGTAGTTAATACAAATCTATATCCAGATTCCAAAGTAATTATATTAGGTATATTAGAAACTGATCAATCACTAACAACAAAACAACTAATTTTTATCGATTATAGTTTAATAATTGGTAAAAAATTAATACTAACATTTTGGAAAGGTCCTACTAACCCCACTATTAAAATGTGGATTACAGAAATGTCGGAGACACTTCATTTGGAAAGATTAAGACTTGTCCTCTCGGACAGGCTAGATCAGTTTAGAGGAACATGGTCTCCATTTATTGATTATCTAAAGGGACAAATGGGCTTGGTTCGAGGGCCTGACTGAAACCTGGACGGGGAATGGATGAAGAATTATATATAATAGATCACTGATATATCTCCAATGTAGAATAGAATGTTTAAAACTCCACTCATATTATTGATTTTCTATTTTTATTATTATTTTAATTTCTTTTATTATTTCTTTCTATTAATTTCCTTCTTTATTAAAAATAAAAAAATATGTAGAAGTATAAACAAGAATGACTGTAAATTTTATAAATATTAAGAATGTATGAGATGAATAGTAAATTATTTTGTTTCTCTTTTTTCTTACATTTTAAATTGTCTTAATATGTATCAATATGCATTAACTTCTAATAAAAAATATTAACAACAACAAAAAAAATCTGCCCAAAAAAAATACTTAACATAAAATGAAATCCAGTGAACTTTTAAATATGTATATAAAAAATACAAATATAACAGACGTTATATTGCAAACCCTGCAGGAAGAGAATACTCTTTCTACTCATCAATAAAACCTATACACGTATTGACTACTTCCTAGTGGACACAAAATTAATCCCCTTTTCAATCAACATACCAAGCCTATCATAATAAAAAGAATAAGTCATAGAAACATAGAAATATAGAAGATAGGTGGCCATTCGGCCCTTTGAGCCAGCACCACCATTCATTGTGATCATGGCTCATCGTCCACTAGCAATAACCCGTGCCTGCCTTCTCCCCATATCCCTTGACTCCACTAGCCCCTGGAGCACTATCCAAATCTGTCTTAAATCCATCAAGTGATTTGGCCTCCAATGCCCTCTGTGTCAGGGAATTCCATAAATTCACAACTCTCTGGGTAAAAAAGTTTTTTCTCAGCTCAGTCTTAAACGACCTCCCCTTTATTCTGAGACTTCTGGTTCTGGACTTACCCAACATAGGGAACATTTTTTCTGCATCTAGCTTGTCCAGTCCTTGAATAATTATATATGTCTCTACAAGATCCTCCCCTCATACTTCTAAACTCCAGTGAATACAAGCCTAGTCTTTTCAATCTTTCCTCATATGACAGTCCTGTCATCCCAGGGATCAATCTTGTGAACCTACGCTGCACTGTCTCAATCACAAGGATGTCCTTCCTCAAATTAGGAGACCAAAACTGTACACAATACTCGAGATGTGGTCTCACCAGAGCCCTATACAACTGCAGAAGAACCTCTTTACTCCTGTATTGAAATACTCTTGTTCTGAAGGCCAACATTCCATTAGCTTTCTTCACTGCCTGCTGTACCTGCACGCCAACTTTCAGTGACTAGTGTACAAGGACACACAGGTCTTGCTGTACCTCCCCCTTACCTAACCTAACCCCATTGAGATAATAATGAGCCCCCTTGTTTTTGCCACCAAAGTGGATAACCTCATATTTATCCATATTATACTGCATCTGCCACACATCTGCAAACTCACCCAACCTGTCCAGGTCCCCCTGCAACCTCCTAACATCCTCTTCACAGTTCACACTGCCACCTAGCTTTGTGTCATCTGCAAACTTGCTAGTGTTGCTCCTAATTCCCTCTTCCAAATAATTAGCCGCTACCTGCCATTCTGAAAACCAATTTTCTATCCATGTCAACACCCTACCCCCTAATTTAAGTCACCAGTCTCCTGTGCGGGACCTTATCAAGGGCTTACTGAAAGTCTAGATACACTACATCCACTGGCACCCCTTCATCCATCCGTCACATCCTCAAAAATATCCTGAAGATTAGTCAAGAATGATTTCCCTTTCATAAATCCATGTTGAATTGGGACTAATCTTTTTACTGCTATCCAAATGCTCCATTATTACCTCTTTAATAATTGAGTCCAGCATCTTTCCCACCACCGTCATCAGGCTAACTGGTCTGTAAATCCCTGTTTTCTCTCTCGCTCCTTTCTTGAAAAGTGGGATAACATTAGCTATCCTCCAATCCCCAGGAACTGATCCTGAATCTATTGAACATTGGAAAATGATCACCAATGCGTCTACTATTTATAGAGCCACTTCCCTGAGGACCCTGGGATGCAGACCATCAGACCCAGGGGATTTATCATCCTTCAGTCCCATTAGCCTACCCAATACTATTTCTCACCTAATGAAAATGTATTTAAGTTCCTCTACCCCCTTAGATCTTCTGTCCCCCAATGGGAGATTGTTTGTGTTCTCCTTAGTGAAGACAGATCCGAAGTACCTATTCAACTCTTCTACCCATTTCCTTGTTGCCCATAATTATTTCACCCGTGTCTGCATGCAAGGGACCCACATTTGACTTTGCTACTCTTTTTCCCTTAACATATCTAAAGAAGCTTTTACTGTCCTTCTTTATATTCCTGGCCAGCATCCCCTCATACTTCATCTTTTCAGCCTGTATTGCCCGTTTTGTTTCCTTCTGTTTTCCTATGAAAGTTTCCAATCCTCTGGCTTCTGGCTACTCTTTGCTGTGTTATACATCTTTTCTTTTAGTTTTATTCTATCCCTAACTTCTCTTACCCCCCCTTAGAATATTTCTTCCTTTTTGGAATGAAATGATCCTGCATCAATCTGGATTATGCCCAGAAATTCCTGCCATTGCTGTTCCACCATCATTCCTGCTAGGATCCATTTCCAGTCTACTTTGGCCAGCTCCCCTCTCATGCCTTCATAGTCCCCTTTGTTCAACTGCATCACTGCCACTTCTGATTTAACGTTCTCCTTCTCAAATTACAGATTAAAACTAATCATATTATGATCACTACCTCCAAGCGGTTCCTTTACCTCGAGTTCTCGTATCATATCTGGTTCATTGGACAACACTAAATCCAGAATTGCCTTTTCTCTGGTCGGCTCCATTACAAGCTGCTGTAAGAATCCATCTTGGAGTCATTCTACAAACTCTCTTTCTTGGGGACCTGAACCAACCTGATTTTCCCAGTCTACCTGCATATTGAAATCCCCCATCACCACAGTGGCATTACCTTTGTTACATGCCAGTTTCAACTCCTGCTGCAACTTACACCCTACATCGGGGTTACTATTGGGGGTCTGTAAATAACACCAATTAGTGTCTTCTTGCCTTTACAATTCCTCAAATCAATCCACAGTGACTCTACTTCGTCAGTCCGTATGTCTTCCCTCGCAATGGACTGAATTTCATCCCTCACCAGCAGAGCTACCCCCCTCCTCTGCCCACCTGCCTGTCCTTTCTATAGGATGTATAACTCTGAATATTAAGTTCCCAGTCCCGACCTCCTGCAACCACGTCTCAGTAATCCCCACAATGTCATATCTACCAACCTTTAACCTCTACTTTACTTCTTATACTTTGCGCATTCATATACAATACTTTTAATTCCTTATGCATCTCACCTTTCACATCGATCCCTATTACACTTGGCCATACTCTCCTATCCCTTTGTGAGCTTCCTTTCCCATTTATTCTGGGGTCATTAACCATCCCTTTATTCTCTTTCCCTTTAACTCCATTGTCGACTATCTCATTTGACACCCCACCCCCCTTATTCAGTTTAAAACCACCCATGCAGCAGTGGTAAACCTGCCTGCCAGAATGCTGGTTCCCCACCAGTTAAGATGCAATCCATCCCTTTTGTACAGTTCCCCATTACTCCAAAGCAGATCCCAGTGATTTAAGAATCTAAATCCCTGGCCCCTGCACCAGTTACTCAGCCACATATTCAGGTCCCATATTTCCCTGATCCTGCTCTCGCCAGCATAAGGAACTGGAAGCAAACCGGAGATAACAACCCTGGAGGTCCTGCTTTTCAGCATTTTTCCAAGCTCTTGAAAGATGGAACAATTGCAACTAGAAGAACAGATTAGACAACTTGATTTAGAAAATGCGAAAGATCCAACTATAGATAAACACAACAAGATATCAATATTGAAATTTAAACTAAACCAAATTTTATCTGACAGAGTTATTAGATTATTTCAAATTACAAAACAGGAAAATATTGAATTTGGCGACAAGCCACTCAAAACCTTTTGGCACGTCAGCTGAGAAAAGTTGAAAAGGATCAGACTATTCTAAAAATCAAATCAGATAAAGGTGAATTGTTAATGCCTCCCAAAGACATTAATGAAATATCTGCCCAATTTTATCAAAGTTTATACACATCCAAAACATCAACAGAAAGCAGAAAAATTACAAAATTTCTGGACAACTTTAATCTTCCAACACTTAATTTGCTGGAATAAGAGGAATTAGGAGGATAGATTTCAATCAAAGAAATAGAAGAGACAATTAATTCACTGAAGAACAGTAAAACACCTGGACCAGACGGGTTTAGTAACAAATTTTATAAAAGATTTCACGAGGTACTTTCACCACGTTTACACAAGCTTTATACATATGCATTTAAAGAACAGACATTACCACAAACACTAGCTGAATCAACTATCACACTATACCCAAAAAAGATAAAGATCTAGAAGACCCCAGCTCATACAGAGCAATTGCCTTGCTAAATACAAATCAGAAAATATTAGCGAATATTAAGAAGATTAAGTAAATATGTTAATAAATTAATACATTCGGATCAAACGGAGTTCATACCCAAGAGACATTAATTTAATACTTTGAGACGCCTTTTTAACATAATGTACTCACACAGAATTAAAGAATTGGTCGGCACAGACTGGAAGGGGGGAGAAGGCCTGTTTCCGTGCTGTAATTGTTATATGGTTATATGATTAAGAAGACTTATCAATTATTTCATTTGATGCAGAAAAAGCGTTTGACCAAGTAGGATGGAAATACTTTTTCACAGTACTGCAAAAATGTCAGATGGGAGAATTTTATTTCATGGATAAAATTACTATATGATAGGTCGAGTGCCAGAACACTGACCAACCACATACTTTCTCTGAAATTTCAATTATCCAGGGGCAATAGACAGGGTTGTGCATTATCACCCCTGTTATTTGCCCTTGCGATTGAACCCTTAGCGGAAAATATAAGAGTGCATCCGAACATTTACGGCTATAATACTAAACACTCCAATAACAAAATATCATTATATGCAGATGATGGATTATTAAATATCACCAATTCTCAAGTTAGTATTCCAAATATATTAACTCTTATAGAGGAATTTAGTTTCTTCTCAGGATATAGAATAAACTGGAACAAAAGTGAAATTATGACATAAAACCTCAAGAGTTGTCACACCTTTCAAAATTTCCTTTCAGAATCGCCACAGAAAATTTTAAATATCTGGTTGTCCAGGTAACCAGAAAATATATTTCTTTATTCAATGCAAACTTCCCGCCTTTAGAGACTTCCGGTGGCGCTATGGAGTAGGAGGAACCAGCGCCGTCCAGCTCCGTAAAAATTGTATTACAAACGGGAAAAAATGGGGTTATTTATAGCTACTTACCAGAGAGGAGCGTTTGTGAACGGCACCGGCAGCAGATAAGGCCCGTGTCGTCATCAGGCACGTGACTTTTAAAGCAGTAATGTCCAGGAAAAGAACTCCCCCTCCCAAAGAGAGAAAATCAGTGCTGAAAAAAGAGGTAGGCCCAGTTGAAGACTCGACCTCGAGTTTGACTGGCTCTCTGGAGGATATCCCAAGGAAGAAATCTGAAATGGAGGATCTGAAAGCCACCATGATGGGTGAGTTTAAAAATATGAACAAAGAATATAAGGAAGAATTTAAGCTGCTCAGAGCTGACATTGAAGTATTTAAAGAACAAGTTAAAGAGGAGTTGAAAAATGAAGTTGTAACCACAGTAAAAATTATGATGGATGAATGGAAGATAAAAGCAGATCAAAAAATATTAACAAAAATTTTATCTCAACGGTTAAGTTTAGTGATCAATAGATTAATACATCATGATCAAACAGGTTTTATTCCTAAACGTTATTCCACTTATAACTTAAAACGTCTGTTTAATATTATCTACTCGAAAAGAATGACTGATATTGAACTAGCAGTTATATCCCAGGATGCGGAGAAGGCGTTTGACCAGGTTGAATGGCCTTATTTATTTAGGATAATGCAGAAATTCCAACTGGGAGAAGGATTTTGCAAATGGGTTAGAATTTTATACTCTGGCCCAACAGCAAGAATCCTAACAAACCAAATGTTATCAGCAAAATTCAATCTTTCTAGGGGTTGTAGACAAGGTTGCCCGTTATCACCTTTACTATTTGCACTCGCTATAGAATTATTAGCCGAAAGGATTAGAGTAGAACCAGAAATTTATGGATATAATACTAAAACTACAATTAATAAAATATCTTTATATGCAGATGATGTTTTATTATATATAACAAAACCAGAGGTTAGCATCCCTAAAGTACTTGAAGTGATAAATGAAGTTAGTAAGTTCTCAGGATATAGAATTAACTGGAATAAAAGTGAAATTATGCCTATAACAGGAATTAAATTGAATAAATTACAAAAATTTCCATTTAAAATAGCTAATAATCAAATTAAATATCGTGGAATTAATGTATCAAAATCTTATAATTCTTTATTTAAATCTAATTTTCCCCAATTATTAAATAAATTAAAAACAAATATTTTATATTGGAAAACATTACCGATATCAATGATCGGTAGAATAAATGCCATTAAAATGATTTTTTTGCCTCAATTACTATATTTATTTCAAGCCATTCCGTTATATCTTCCTAAAATTTTTTTTAAAAAATTGATTCTATAGTTAATAGCTTCATTTGGGATTACAAAAATCATAGAATAAGTAAAACACACTTATGTAAATCTAAGGTAAATGGTGGATTAGCTTTACCTAATTTTTTATATTATTTTTGGGCGGTTCAGATTAAGAACTTTAATTATTGGTTGATACAGATGGAACAAGACCCAGCTTGGTTAAGAATTGAAAAGGAAGATTGTTTCCCTTTCGACATAAGCACAATACTCCTTGCCCCTGGGGTGGTACAAAAAAATCATATAAGGAAAACCCTATAATTTTAAATAATATACGTACCTGGAAACAAATCATTAAGACTTTACATTTAGAAACTATGCCACTTTGTTTACCAATTATGAATAATCCTATGTTTAAACCTTTGACATTGGATGTGGGGTTTAGACATTGGAAAAATTTAGGAATAATAAGGATAGAACATCTTTACAGGAATGGGAAATTCCTCTCATTCCAGGAGTTGAAAGAGATTTATGGACTGCAAGCAAATAATCTATTTAGATATTTACAAATTAGAGATTATGTCAAATTAAATACGCTAAATTACAGAAATAGAGAGCCAGGTATACTGGATGAAGTACTTAACAAGCATCCAACAACAGAAAAATTAATAGCATATATATACAATATTATTTTGGACAGGGAAATGCCAAAAACTGAACTATTCCGACAAAAATGGGAAAATGAAATTGGTTTACCTATAACAGAAGATTTATGGGAAGAAAGCTTACAACGAATTCATCGCTGTTCGTTAAATGCCAGACATACTTTGATACAATTCAAAGTAATACATAGGTTACACTACTCAAAAAAGAAATTAAATAGAATTTTTCCTACTATATCACCATTATGTGATAAATGTCAGCACATAGAAGCCGATCTAAATCATAGTTTTGTAATATGTACAAAACTTAAAAGTTATTGGACTGAGATTTTTAAAATTATTTCCACAATTTTAAAGATCACATTAAGCCCTGACTCAAAATTAATTATATTTGGGGTTTTAGATTCAAATCAAACTTTAACAGTAAATCAAAGACATTTTCTGGATTACTGTTTAATAATTGGAAAAAAATTAATATTACAATTTTGGAAGGGACCATTATCCCCGACAATTAAAATGTGGACAGTGGAAATGTTGGAGACATTACAACTGGAGAGAATTAGATTTATCCTAATGGATAAACCTGAGAGTTTTGAACAAATATGGTCTCCATTCACTGATTATATGAAGGGGTAGCTGGGCTCAGCATTGAAACTCAATGAGTACCCGGTGGAAAGATCAAACAAAAATGTTTAAGGTCAGATTTATATACTTGTCTCTATATATTATAATTAGAAATTGCTCCATTCATTGATAAGATGTATACCGTTTTCTTTTCCTCAAGTATTTTTTTTTTAATTTTTGTTTATCTTTTTTTATTTTTATTTATTTATTTATTTAATTTTTTTTATTTTTTTTTGTTGTTTAAATTTTTTATTTTTTTATTTTTTTATTTCTCTCTTCTTTATATTAATCAACTAAAATCATACTCTTATAATTATTCACTATTCTTTCTTTATACTTTTTTCACTCTATAAAAAAAAGTGAGGCCAATATATATATTTTGTTAACATTTATATAATTTTGGAAAGATGTATTAACTACATTTGGAAAAAAATGCTATATTATTTGTTATATGTATGGCCTCTAATAAAAATATATTTAAAAAAAAACTTCCTGCCTTTAGTTACTAAATTAAACGCTCTTATTCAATTCTGGTAAATTATTCAGATGTCTCTAATAAGCAGAGTAAATGCGATAAAAATGATTTTCCCCCCACAAATTCTCTATTTATTTCAATCAATATCGATATACCTACCTAATTTTTTTTTTAATCTTGATTCTCGGATTACAAACTTTATCTGGGACTATAAATCACAGAGATTTCATAAACGACATCTATGTAAACCCAAAGAAATGGGCGGATTGGCGCTACCCAATTTCTTATACTACTGCTGGGCAACGAATATTAAAAAAGGTAATTTACTGGCTGGATAATGCAAGCCAACAGGTAGACTGGTTAACAATTGGAGAAAGAGAATCGCTCGCCTTTTAATATAGGCACGATTCTTCGCTCTCAAATAAAGTTGAAGAACGTAATATATGATAAAAATCTGATTATTCACAGCACTTAGACAAGTAAAATCAACTTTTAAACTAAGAAATTTATCTCTTCTTTCACCAATAGCTAATAACCCGTCGTTTAAGCCATCTATTATAGATAAAATGGTTATTTATTGGGAAAGACTATACAAGATGGGAACTCTCCTGTCATTTCAGAAATTACAGTCGAAATACAGTCTGAAAGGTAATCAATATTTTAGATATCTTCAAATTCGAGATTATTTGAAAACATATACCCATGATTATCAAACTCTGCTGCCAGATATATTAGACGAAGGTATGAATAGAGACTCAGAGTCAAACTATCTAGCATTATACTTGTATAGTACCCTTCTAAATATAGAAATCCCATCGTCAGATGCAATTAGAAGAGAATGGGAAGAGGAATTAGGCCTAAAAATTTCCAAAGACAGATGGGAAAAATATCGCTTATATATACATAATTGTTCGATTCATGTTAGACGCATTTTAAACAATTAAAACACTGCACACTCTACTACTCAAAGACTAAACTGAATAAGATGATTTCAAATGTATCTCCTATTTGTGACAAATGTCTCCTCCAAGAAGCAACTATAACATACTCCTTTGCCTCTTGCATAAAACAACATATCTTTTGGAAAGGAATCTTTCAAATGTTCTCAAAAACATTAAAAACAAAACTGGACCCCCACGCGGAATTGATTATTTTTGGAACAGCAGAAGCCTGCCCTGTGCTATCAATATTTCAAAGATGTTTCCTTAATTATGGCCTGATAATGGCGAAAAAACGTATACTTAAATTTTGTAAAAATACATCTGCCCCTACTCTTAAAATGTGGATTACAAACATGTCTGAGATGCTACATCTTGAAGGTATGAGACTTGTCAGAGCAGGAAAATCAGAGCAATTTTCAAAGATATGGATTCCTTTAATTGATTCATTACAAGGATAGTATGGTGCAACACCACTTTGAAATGAAACCGATTTACGGACTGGGTGATGGGTGGGGAGAGAAATGAAGCAGGTATATCAACACATTTTTTTTCTTTTTTCTTTTTTCTGTTTTTGTTTTTTGATGTCCTTGACTACACTCTTTGACTACACTCATTTGGTAGGTTAGGGGTTCTATTCTTACGTATTCACTTTCTGTTCTACTTTCTGTCATTCTTGCTCTTCCTCTCTTTTTCTATTTCATCTTTGCTAAAATTAAAATGGAAGCTGTACAATAAATGTACTATGTCATATGCCATGGTTTATACTTTTGTACACAGCTTGTAATAAATATATAAATTATTATAATATATATTTTTTTTAAAGATTGCCCCCTGCAACCAGGGCTCTGAAACTTTGGCCCAGCTGGGACCCACAGATCCCGTCGACTTCCATGGCAAATTGTCGACTTCCACAGCCAATCAGGGGGTTCAATTTGCCACCTGCAGCCGAGGCTCAGGAACTCCGCCTGGTCGGAGCTGGCAGATCCGTTCCCATAGATGCCTTCCGAGGCCGACTTTGCAAGTCCCCCTGGCTATAACCTCTTGGTCTGGCAAAATGGATAATATGGCCAGGCTCTGGAAAAAAGGGTGCCAGAAAATCGGTGACAGACCTGTACCTGCTTCAATCACCTCCTCTGGAAGCTCATTCCATATACCCTCCATCCTCTGTGCTCCCCCTCCCATTGGTACAGAGCTTTTGCATTTTTCAGCTTGAAATTGTGCAATCTGGTGCATACTGTAGCGAATCTTTTAACTTGAACTTGAATGCAATATTTATGCTTTAAATTGGATTAGCTATGAATAAGGTCAGGCTAAATTACATTCCTAATTACATTCCACTGTAGAGCCCGGCACTGATCAACAGGTGCAGCACATGAATGATCTTCATGTATTCATGTATGGAAATCAGATTATAATCAAGCACCTGGCCCATGTTGACCAACCTGGGTCGCACTGCACACCTGGTACTACTCCTGAACCTGACTCCAGTTGCATTCCTTCTCTCATTCCTGAACCTGAGTCCAGCCTAACACCTGGCCCCCTATTCTACCCTGATCATAGCTGCTTGCCTGCTTAGGTTCCCAGTGCTGAACACTCCCATTGTCCCAGGTTTGACTCCACACCTAGTACTATTCCAGACCTTGACTCTGGATGCACACTTGGCCTTGCTCCTAGCCGCTCTGCACTGATAATATATCTGGCACACACATAAAGCCCCATATCTGACCCTCTGGACTTAACCTATTATGTTCAAGTCCACAGGTGCTTATCTAATGCAGTAATCTTTTATGGGGCACTTCACGGACCAAATTTTTTATAACTAAATTTGCTACATTCATTGGCTTCCTTGTTATCTAACATGCTAGTTACTTTGTCAAAGAAGTCATCAATTGGTTGAACATAATTTCTCATCCAGAAAATTATACTCACTCAGCTGTATACGTATTCTGTAACCATTTCCTTCATTTTCCTAACAAACTGTCCTGAAGTCATTTTCACCCCCAATATTTTCAGTATTTTGCTGTCTTCCTCTCAACTGGGAGTTTTCCAATAACTATATATATAATCAATAATATTCTATTTAATGTGAATTTGAGACTACATAATAGTTTCTGTGGTATTCATAACACTACAATGATAAAAAGATCTTAGATTTGATTGTACCTACCAACATGCATAAATTATTATATTACAGTTAGTATTAACTCTTTATATATTATATTAACTGTTGAAGCTGACCACCAGGGGCGCCATGGAGATGGCAGCCCTGCCGGCAGTCTGTTTATTTTTTCATCTTTTTTTATTTTTAGCTTTTGTTAAAAGTTTGTTTTAATGTACCTCGGTTTGTTTGGTGTGTGGGGGGGGGCGACCGGGGGAATTTTTTTTTCAAGTTCCTACCTTCCCAGAGATGTGATACATTTTTAGATCATATTCTCCAGGCTCTGCAGCCTACCATCGCTGGAGTTGGAGGCCTCCTCGGACTGTCGTGAGCCCCACTGCGGGGGGCGAACTTAACATCGGAGCAGAACCCTTGCCTGGAATCACTCCCACCGCGGCCTGCGGACTTACTATCAAGGGCTTGCAGTCTGGGGAGAGGCTAGTCGGGAGCTGCAATGCCGCAGATGGTTCGACCAGCCCCGACGTGAGGTTCGATTGCCTGGCGCGGGGGAGCTGACAACCCCCCGATGCAGGAGCTGAACACCTCGAGGCGGAGGGCCCGAATGCCACCGGCTATGGGAGTCAATAGCGTCCCGTCAACGGAAGGCTCGAGGCCGCCGTGGAAGAAGAACAAAAGGAAGGACTTGAACTTTGCCTTCCATCACAGTGAGGAATGTGTAGGAGTCACTGTGGTGGATGCTCATGTTGAAATGTGTTTTTGAGTCTGTTGCTTTTAATTGTATGACTGACCTGGCCAGTGAAATTCCTCGTATGTTGCAAAACATACTTGGTGAATAAAATCTGAATCTGATTCTGATTCTGATATGTACCGAGGGCAAATTTTTGTTCCAATGCTCCCCATTCCCAACTACTTTTACATTTAAGTGATTGAAATCCAAGTGAAGTTTAAATAGCATCAGAAAATAAAATCTCCTGAATGGATGATATTCATTATTTAGTTGTCTGGAGTCAGTATCACCACAATTACTATATTAAACTTCAGATGTCCTGAATCTTCAGATGTCCTGGTTCAAGCTAAAACTAAAGACAAATAATAACCTCCTCACACATTCCCCTGCAAGTGTCTCTGTCACTCCTTTAAAATATGCCCCTTTTTTGAACAAGCTCTTTGAACATTGCACCTGAATCAGTTTCCATCTCATTACACTCCTTGAGGATGTTCGTCTACGTGTTCAATTAATAGAATAATGAGATTGGGGACATTTATATTCAATCTGTCAAAGGAATTGGGGGTGGGATGGTTTAGAAATAATCAGTGAGGTAAACAAATATAATAGTTGAGTGGCAAGTGACAATAGTGTTACCTTCCCAATATTTAACTGAAGGAAATAATGGGTTATTGGGGCTGTATGTTTGAACAGACTGCCTGACACCTTGCATGTCATTTTAATATTACACTCATCCCATACCCCTGGATATTCTGGATTAATAAATTAAGATTTTGTCAACTAATCACAAATCAGGCTAATTACAAATCAATAATATTAGCCAACTCCGAAGCACAAAACACTGAGCATTCAGGCCCAGACATCTTGGACAACTGGTCTCAGTTCCCTGCTCACATCTTGCAGTGCTCTCCATCTGAACCAGGGGCCGCGGAGCATTTTTTAAAGTTGGGGGGGGGGGGGGGCCTGAGTGATCACTGATTACTGGCCTTGGTGGTACCTGGCAAGGGAGTGGAGCAACCGAGTGGGGGGGAGGGTGTTGGACCCTCCCACAGTATGGACTTTTTGAAATTTGATGCATTAAAATCATGTTTTAGTGCATTGTAGAAGTATGATTTCATTGTTTTTTGTTTGAAGTATCTTTAAGAGGTACATTTTTAAGGGGTAACTTTTTCCACACAAAGGGTGGTGGGTGTATGGAACAAGCTGCCAGAGGAGATAGTTGAGGGAGGGACTATCCCAACATTTAAGAAACAGTTAGACTGATACAAGGATAGGACAGGTTTGGATGGATATGGACCAAAAGCAGGTAGTATAGCTGGGACACGTTGGCAGGCGTGGGCAAGTTGCGCCGAAATACCTGTTTTCACACTGTATCACTCTATGACTACATTATACCTCCACCATCCATGAATGCTTAAAATCAAGTGGTCGAGTTTTATTGCCATATAGTCAAGCATAGAAACATAGGTACAGGAATAGGCTATTTGGCCCTTCGAGCCAGCACTGCCATTCAATATGATTATGGATGTTCATCTAAAATCAGTACCTCTTTCCTGTTTTTTTCCCCATATCCCTTGATTTCGCTAGCCACAAGAGATAAATGTAACTCTTTCTTAAAAACATCCAGTGAATTGTTCTCCACCGCCTTCTGTGGCAGAGAATTCCACAGATTCACAACTCACTGAGTTAAGAAAGTTTGTTCTCATCTCAGTCCTAACTGGCCTACCCCTTATTCTTAAACTGTGACCCAGGTTCTGAACTCCCGAAACATCAGGAACATTTTTCCTGCAGTTACAGTAAGTGAAAATCTAGCAGGCAAGCAGGATGCTTTCTCCAACCACCACCATTGGAAGGCCACTATCTTCCACCGCTTCTACCCAGTGCTTAATACTTACTTCCAAGAACCACTGGTTGTCCTCCAGGATGCACCGAGCCGCAGCCTGGTTCATGCCGGTCACCAGGGTGAATTCAGCACTGAGACTCTTACGGCAGCGGTGCAACGCTTCTGACACCTCTGACGGCCCAGGACTCTTGCACTGAGGCTGCTCCATGGCCGGAGCTGCAGCGAGCAAGTCGCCAGCCCAGCAAACAGTCACCAACCCCAGCTCCCCGTCCGCATCTGACCCCGCCGCTGCTTCTGCTTCCATCCCTCCCTCCGCCCCAGCTCTCTAACACCCGTGGCCCATGCAGTTGATATTGGTGTTGAAATTCTCATTGATCATAGATTTTCTCACGACAGATCGTGAGAAATTCTGTGATCAGCGTGAGAGTGTGAGAATTGGGCGAAATGCGTGTGTCTCACGCTCAATGCGTGAGAGTTGGAAGCTCTGAGTTACTGTGGGTGTCACTGGGAGAGGCACCATTCGCTGTTCATTATTAATCACCCTGAACATAATGGCAATTTCAGAGAGCAATTTTAGATTCAGCATATTGATATGGCTTTGGGGATATCTGCAAGTTAGCGAAGCCAAGAAATGCAGAATTTTGTTCAAAAAATATATATATATTTAATGCATAAACCTCACCACCGGGTGGCGCCCATAATGGCCGCCTTGCCAGCAGTCTATCTTGTCCATTCTCAGTTTTTATTATTTTAAGTATACCTTGAATGTTTGTTTCAATGTCTCTTGGTATGTTTTATGTGGGGGGTGTGGCGGGGAGATCAGGGGAAACTTTTTCCAGTCACTTACCATGATGGTGATGCGATTTTTCTCCATCTTCACATCTCCGTCCTCCCCCACTGAGGCTTACAACGTGGAGTGGTGTGGCCTTTCCTAGAGACCGGCCCAGAACTTCAAGCTGCGTGTGCGGCGCAGACTTACCATTGCGGAGCCTGGGATCTTTTGCCGAGGATCGCCAGTGCTGGAGCTCCGACCGAGAGGCCTGTGGACTTTTATACCGCGAAGCCCGCGGTTTCCGGTAAGAAGGAGGCCGACTCGCGAGCTCCATGCTGTGGAGTGTTCCGATCCATCCCGACGCCGGAGTTTTGATCATCCCGATGAGAGTGTAGATTGGTTACTTCTTACTAACCAATTGTAGTGCTTGTTAGTTGAAGCTCCGCCTACTATATGGTTTATATTTTCAGAAGTCTGCTTAAGTAATTAGTCTGAGTAGCTGCTGACCTACTGTAACACCATGCAGAATTATTCTGTGAGTAGACTTTAATAAACATGTGTTGTACCTTGACATGCGTATGACTTGTTTCATTACATGGTGTCAAGAAGTAGTTTCTTACCCACCCCGTTTAAGTATATCGGGGTAGTTTATCTTGTTCTATGTGCCTATTATCTCAATCATGACAAATTCGTCTCGCCATTTGATCTTTGACTCTGACATCGCCGAATGATGATGCCTCTTCAAGCGTGACCACACCCACTACATTCGTATTGTTCATCGTAATGATCCGCCGGAGGAACGTGCTTCCGTCCTCTTGAACCTTACTGGCTCTGAGGCAATGGAGTGTGCGGATCATTTTACTTTTGCACCTGCTGTTTTAGACCACAACAATCTGGTCCAGGTGCCTCCAGAAACATGTGATGACCCTGCTGTTCTACCTGCAAAGTTCAGACAACTATGTGACTTCCCATCGAATTCAATAATCAAAATGCTGTAGCTGCATCAATCACTTTGCAAAATGCTACCATTCTCATGCGACTCGATCTGTCCCAAGGACAAATGTGCACCTGTTAAAACATGAACCTACTGATAACGGGAACCTAGAGCTGGATGTGCCATCCCCCGCTCTCCTCTCTGAAAGCCAAGATAATAGTTCAGACGTGCACTCCCTCCTCCCTTCCACTAACAAGCAACTCGACCCTGAAGTCAACTTGATTGTTAATAACAAAACTGCACTTGCTAAGATTGATACCGGCGTGAAATGCAATGTCATTTCCTTAACTGAATTTAAACGGATACGTAATGCTGAGCATGTTGGAAAAGCTTCAGCCACGTTACAGGCCTACAAGGGTGAGGTTCTGTGCCCACTTGCAGAAACGGAATTAAACTGCATTATAGACTCATGGTCTCACATACTAAAGTTTTTTATTGTACGAGGTGAAGTGGAACTGTTTGACGATGAGCTTGGAAAGCTGCCCCTCACATACAATATTGCCGTGGATCCCAAAATCACTCTTGTGGTCTGAGCCACACACTGCTCCACATGCCATGCGCGACAGAGTGCACAATGAGCCCCAGCAAATGGTATCCCTGGGTGTCATAGCTACATTTACTGACCCATTTGACTGTGTGGTTGCAACGAAAAAAAACAAGGAAGAAATCCAAATCTGCATCAACCCCCGAGATCTAAACACAGCAATCAAATGTCCATACAAATGGTAGAAGAAGTTGCTGCTCAGATAGGCAACAAATCCATGTTCTCCATTCTGGATGCCAAAAGCTCATTTTGGCAGATCCCGCTGGATCCCGAATCATCCAACCTCATTATGTTCAGCACCCCCTTCGGCCCTTACAAATTCCTGAGAATTACTCTCAGCATCAACTCTGCCAGCGAGTTTTTCCAGCGCACAATGGAACAACTGTTTGCAGGGTATCCGTGCGGCAACATTGTTGATGACATTCTCATTTACGGACGTGAGCATGACTCCAATCTGAAGAGAGTGCAGGACCCGTGCCAAAGACATTAGTCCCAAGCTCAATCCCCTGAAGTGTAAATTTTGGGTCCCGGACGTTACCTATGTTGGGCATGTTTTTACAAGTGATTGTCTCAGACCGGACCCATCAAAAACTCCTGCCATCAATGAGATGCCGGTACCTACCGATGCCGGTTACGAGTTTACAAAGATTCATTGGAATGGTCCACTACCTGGGGAAATTCATTCCCAACCTCAGCAATATATCTGCCCCCCTGCGGGAACTGACACACCAAGACACCGAATGGTCCTGATATCCACAGCACCAAAGAGGTTTTGATATCTTCAAGTTGCAGCTGGCCAGCGCACCCACCCTCGCCTATTTCGCTTCATAGTTGCCAGTGACACTCACATGTGTCCCAGTACGGACTTGGTGCTGCCTATCTACAGACCACCACTGATGGCGACCACAAGCCTGTTGCATATGCCTCCCACACCCTGACCGATACTGAACAACGTTAGTCCCAAATTGAAAAAGAGTTACTTGCAGTGATTTTCGCCTGCACAAAATCCAAGGACTTTATTTTTGGGAAACCTGTGACTGTAGAAACAGACCACCAGCCGCTTGTCACTATCTTGGACAAACCCATCCACGCTGCTCCGGCTCGCCTGCAAAGGATGATGATGCAGCTGCAGCGTTTCGATTTCAACATAGTCTACAAACAGAGCAAGGACATGCACATAGCTGACACGCTATCAAGGGCCTCATGCAAAACCAGTGAACAACAGCCCTCTGAACAGGACCAGTTCTCAGTAATGAAGGTATCGTATGCTCCCACTGAATGCCTAAGCAGTCTGGCAGAGCACACGGCTGCTGACGAGACTTACAATTGCTGTCTGCAGTCATCCGGCATGGCTGGCAAGATAATCAACACAGCACCCCACTCACCATTCGCGCATACTACCTGGTTTGCGATGAACTGGTGCTACAGGTCGGGATTATAGTCAAGAAACACAAAGCCATCATCCCAGCTGTTCTTCAGGACAGGTACTATGGTGCCGTCTACAGGGGTCACCCCGGGGTCTTTACAACAGGCGCAGAGCATGCTTTGCTGGCCTGGCATAGCCAAGTATATATGTGAAAAAGCTGAAGTCTGCGCCATCTGCAAAAGCCTAGCGCCACAGCAACAGAAACAACCCTTGCTATCGCACCTGGTTCCTCCTCTGCCGTGGTCCACGGTAGCCACCGACATCTTTGAATGGCATGGGAAACACTACCTGGTTCTCGTCAACTCATATTCTGGCTGGTTCGGAATTGACCTACTCCAAACCATCACATCTGAAGTCCAGTCAAGTCAAGTCAAAAGAGTTTATTGTCAAGTGTCCCAGATAGAACAATGAAATTCTTGCTTGCTGCAGCACAACAGAGTAATGTAAGCATAAATACAGAACAGTTCAGTGTGTCTATATAGCATAGACCATATCTATACACATAAATAAACAGATAAAATGCAATAGGCTGTTATAATTCAGAGTTTGTTTGATGTCATGTTTAATAGCCTGAAGGCTGTGGGGAAGCAGCTGTTCCTGAACCTGGATGTACCAGATTTCAGGCTCCTGTACCTTCTACCTGATGGCAGCAGAGAGATGAGTGTGTGGCCATGATGGTGTGGGTCCTTGATAATGTTGGCAGCCTTTTTGAGGCAGCGTCTGCGATAAATCCATTCAATGGTGGGGAGGTCAGAGCCGATGATGGACTGGGCAGTGGTCACAACGTTCTGCATTCTTTTCCGCTCCTGGATGCTCAAGTTGCTGAAGCAAGCCACAATGCAAACAGTCCTCTTTGACATACCGACTCTTCGTAATCTTCTCAGGAAGTAGAGGCGCTGATGTGCTTTATTTATAATTGCATCAGTGTGCAAGGACCAGGAAAGAATTTGAAGTTCTTGACCCTTTCCACCATCATCCCGTTGATATAAACGGGATCGTGGGTCCCTATCCTATCCCTTCCAAAGTCCATAATCAGTTCCTTGGTTTTGCTGGTGTGAGAGCCAGGTTATTGTGTTGGCACCATTTGGTCAATCGGTCCATCTCACTTCTATACTCTGACTCGTCACCATCAGTGATTCGTCCCACAACAGTGGTGTCGTCGCCGAACTTGATGATGAAGTTCGCACTATGACCAGCTACACAGTCATGAGTATAGAGTGAGTACAGCAGGGGGCTGAGCATGCAGCCTTGAGGATGACACATTTCCACCAATATGGACAGACTGTGGTCTGTGGATTACGAAGTCGAGGATCCAATTGCAGAGGGATGCGCAGAAACCCAGATCTGAGAGCTTGATAACCAGCTTGGAGGGGATGATGCTGTTAAACGTTGAGCTGTAGTCAATGAATAACAGCCTGACATATGAATTTTTGTTGTCCAAGTGGTCCAGAGCGTAGTGGAGAGCTAGTGAGATCGCATCCACCGCTGATCTGTTTTAGCAGTAATTGAACTGCAGTGGGTCCAGGTTTTTTCGAGGTATGACTTGATTTGTGCCATAATCATCCTCTCAAAGCACTTCATCACCACAGACGTTAGTGGCACTGGCCGATAGTCATTGAGGCACGTCAACTTACTCATTTTGGGCACCGATATTATTGATGCCATTTTAAAGCAGGTGGGAACCTCAAAGACCTCAGAAGTGAGAGGTTTTAAATGTCCGTAAAAATTCCAGCCTGTTGGTCTGCTCAGGATTTTAGAACACGCCCGGGTATACCATCAGGTCCAAGTTCATCCTCCTGAAGGATCTTCTGATGTCGGCCTCTGTGGTGTGACTGAAATACCATCACGGCGAATGGGGGCTCGGGAAGGCACATCAGTGTTCTCCCTATCAAAGCGAGCATAAAACGCATTGCGCTCGTCAGGGAATGATGCTTCGCTGACAATTGAGCTGCCTCCTGATTTTGCCTTGTAGAAGGTGATGGAATCCAAGCCCTGCCACAATTGCTGAAAATCCGTCTCATCCTCCAGCTTGGAGCAGAAGTTCCTTTTGGCCTTTTTAATGGCCTTACCAAGGTCGTATCTGGACTTCTTGTAGACCTCTGCATCTCCAGACCTGAATGCCCGGGATCTAGATTTTAGAAGAGTGCGGATCTCATGGTTCAACCAAGGCTTCTGGTTAGGAAACAATCGGAAGGTTTTTGTTGGGACGCAGTCCTCAACACATTTCTTTATGAAGTCTGTAACAACTGTAGCGTATTCATTCAGGTCCGTTGCTGAGTCCCTGAATTGCCCAGTCTACAGACTCCAAACAGTCCTGGAGTTGTTCCTCAATCCCCCCTCGCCCTGACCAGCTCTGTCCAGTCCTCACATCTGGGGGTGCGTTGTTCAATTGCTGCCTGTAGGCAGAAGGCTGCACCACGGTATGGTCGGATTTACCGAAGTGAGGGCGAGGGATAGAGCGATAGGCGTCTTTGATGGTCGTGTAGCAGTGGTTGAGGGTGTTTGATCCTCTGGTGCTGCAGGAGACATGTTGGTGGACTCTAAGGGCCTAATTCACGAGTTGAAAAGAGTTTGTCCTCGACTCATACTCGCAGCATGGTCGACATGAGGTCCTTTGTAATTCTCCTTCAGGATGGATGCGAGAGTAGTCCCCGCATCCATCGTGGGTGTAAATCCCTGTGTGTGTGTGTGTGTGTGTGTGTGCGTGTGTGTGTGTGCGTGTGTGCGTGTGTGCGTGTGTGCGTGTGTGCGCGTGTGTGTGTGTGTGTGCGTGCAGACGGACGATCGGGCTCGTGGTTTTATCTCTGACGGTTGATCCAGCTTGAGGCCTTTCAGATGAGTGCCCTCAAGGTTGAAGACAGTCGATGAAAAGTCGCATTAGTGGGACAGGCCCTTTAGGGAGCGATTTCTTCAGGTTGGCTTTGTTGAATTCCCCAGCTATGGCAGTAAACGCCTCAGGGTTAGTGGTCTGGTGCTTGTTGATCACGGCGTGCAGTTCCTCCAGTGCCAGACAGCCATCAGTCTGGGGTGGGATGTAGACCGCGATCAAGATGATGAAGGTGAATTCCCTCGGTCAGTAGAAGGAATGTCATTTCACAGCCAGGTGTTCCAGATGTGGAGAGCAGGAGATGGATAGGACTGCCATGTCTGAGCACCACGCAGAGTTGACCATGAGGCAGACCCCCCCCTCCTCTCCCTTCCCCAGATGCCAGTGTATGGTCCATGCAATGGATGGAGAAACCGTCAGACTGCACTGCTGAGTCTGGAGAGCTGGGGGCGAGCCATGTCCCCGTGAAACAGAGCACAGAGCATTCCCTCAGCTCCCTTTGGTAAAGCAGCCTTGCCCTTAAGTCCTCCACTTTGTTTTCAAGGGACTGTACATTGATCAGTAGGATGGCAGGGAGAGGGGGTCGAAGTCCCCTGCGCTTCAGTCTGACCTGAAGTCTTGCTCATTGGCCACATTTCCTGAAGAAATGGAGGCCTCTCTGTTGTTTCCAGATACTGTTTTTACTGTCATCCAGAAGTCATCCAGTAGTTGTCACGCCATTTCTCCGTGCACGGTTCCCCAGCACACCTCCTATCCGACAATGGCAGTCAGTTCACCAGTCAGCTCTTCAGAAACTTAGCTCAATTATCGGACTTTCGACACATCACCAGCAGCCCTGAGTTTCCACAGTGCAACGGGCTCACCGAATGGGATGTCCGAAGCGCAAAACAATTAATGGAGCGTTCTTATCTTGCCAAATCTGACATCTACCTGGACCTGCTCAACTTAAGGAACATTGCCCGCAACCCCCTACTGGGTTCTCCAGCCCAATGATTGATGTCTCGCCAAATCCGTGCTGCCTTGCCCATCCGTACCCCAGCAGCCGTTGCAGTTTACCTCCCGTGGTCCAGAAACAACTCCAGATGAAGCTGAAGCACAAAAACGATATTTTGACAGGTCCAGCAAGCCACCTAAACCTCTCTCCAGTGGACATGTTGTTCGCCTCCAGACCAACAAGGGCTATGGTCGTCTGAGTTACGTCCACAGCCCTGCTAAAGAACCGCGCTCTTACCTGGTAAGCGCAGACGGAGAACATTACAGCTGCAACCGTCAACATCTCCTTCCTGTGAAGGAACCACATCCTGTGACTCCGTATCCAGACATCACACATTTTATATACCCTCCCACTGCCGGGCTGACTGCTCAACAACCACAGGCTGTGTCACCCGCGGCCTCTCCGCGGCATTCAGCGCCCTGCTCGCCTACTTCACTACCTCCACTCGGCAGGTATCCGGTGCCATACCCGGTCACTTCCCCAGTCTCTTCCCCGATGAAAGGAGGAGACACAGATTTATACCGCACGTGAGCCAGACTGGTCAGTAGGCCACCCCTTAGATATAGAGATTTTTTGTAATCATCTATACTTCCCCATATGCGTCATTAGCGTTTCAGCTACTGTATTATTTAGCCACCATGTATCAATTCTTTACTTTGCTTCTACAAGGAAAGATGTAGACTTCTTACTAATCAATTGTAGTGCTTGTTGGTAGAAGCTCCGCCTACCATGCAGTTTATATTTTCAGAAGTCTACTTAACTAGTTAGTCTGAATAGCTGCAAGCCTACTGTAACACCACGCAGAAGAATGCTGTGAGTAGACTTTAATAAACATGTGTTGTACCTTGACAATAAACATGTGTTGTAATTCGGCTTATACTCGCTGAAATTTAGAAGATTGAGGGGGGATCTTATAGAAACTTACAAAATTCTTAAGGGGGTTACACAAAAAGCTGGAGAAACTCAGCGGGTGCAGCAGCATCTAAGATGCGAAGGAGATAGGCGACGTTTCGGGTCGAGACCCTTCTTCAGACCTTTCCTTCGCTCCTTAGATGCTGCTGTACCCGCTGAGTTTCTCCAGCTTTTTGTGTAACCCTCGATTCTCCAGCATCTGCAGTTCCTTCTTTAACAAAATTCTTAAGGGGTTGGACAAGCTAGATGCTGGAAGATTGTTCCCGATGTTGGGGGAGTCCAGAACAAGGGGTCACAGTCTAAGGATAAGGGGGAATTCCTTTAGGACCGAGATGAGGAAAACATTCTTTACACAGAGAGTGGTGAGTCTCTGGAATTCTCTGCCACAGAAGGTAGTTGAGGCCAGTTCATTGGCTATATTTAAGAGGGCGTTAGATGTGGCACTTGTGGCTAAAGGGATCAGGGGGTATGGAGAGAAGGCAGGTACGGGATACTGAGTTGGATGATCAGCCATGATCACATTGAATGGCGGTGCAGGCTGGAAGGGCCGAATGGCCTACTCCTGCACCTATGTTTCCATGTTTCTATGCTTCTATGACATGCCTATGACTCGCTTCATTACAGAGAGGGCTTGAACATTGGACCTTCGGCAGTGGCCCCGACCACGGGTGGACAAAGGAGGGAAATGACTGAACTTTATTGCCTTCTATCACAGTGAGGAATGTTGATTACACAGTGGTGGATGCTTATGTTAAGCTTTATTTTATGTGCTGTTTGTATTTTTGCTTTTTTACTTTGTACGGCTATGGTAACTCAAATTTCACTGTACCTTAATTTGTACACGTGACAATAAAATAGAATCTTGAATGTTCAATTTTGACAAAGGTACCGAAGATAGTGGAAAATTGAGCTAAGATCAATTTGCTGTTCTTCCAGTCCATCTGCAGCCTCAGAGATTTACATTCACCTCCTCCAGGTGAGACAGGTTTACATTCACTTCCTCTAACCTAGTCTATTGCATTTGAGGCTCACAATATGATCTTCCCTACATCAGTGAGACCAACTGCTTGGATACAGTAAGACTACTTTGCTGGACACTTGTGCTCCATCTGCCAAAGCCAGCTGAAGCCCATTTTAATTCCTCTTCCCATTCCTATACGGACCTCTCCCCTATCATCTGAGGCCACATACAAACCTGGTGGAGACCACTTCATATTTTGGTTAGGTTAGCCAATGTCATAAATATTGAATTTTCCAAATTTCAGCTAATCTCACCCCCTCTCCTTCACATACACCAACCTTTCTTTCTACTCCTCCTGCATCTATTAGCCCTAATCAGTTTCCTCCATCTGTTCATCACCTATCCTTTCTTGCTCTGGGTCTCCCATTTTCCTTTCCTTTCTTCCCCATCCCATTTAAATCACCATCTCGTTCAACATTTCACTCCGATTCCACCATCATTTCAGATTCCACTCTCTGTCTCCTTTTGGCTTCTTCACGTATCACCTCCAGCCTTGGTTATTATCTCGACGCTTCCCACCCTCAACTGACACATCTGCCAATTAATCCCTCCTTGCCCCCAGATCCACATATCACTTGCAAGTTATTTCCCCATCTCTTCCTCTTACCACATTTTAACTGTTAGCACCCCTCTTCTCCATCAGTCTGAAGAAGTGTTTCAACCCAAAATGTCGTCTGTCCATTTCTCTCCATAGATGCTGCAAGATCCATTTAAATCCTCCAGCAGTTTGTTTTTTATTCATAAGAGTATCCAATTACACATTATATACAATACAGGACATTGCATAGTTTTAGAGTTTAGAGGCACAGCGCAGAAACTTGTTCCTAGTGTGTGGGGATGGGTCCGGACTTGGTGCACCGAAGGGTCTGACCCATCAGCTTGTACTCGCTAAAATTTAGAAGATTGAGGGGGGATCTTACAGAGACTTACAAAATTCTTAAGGGGTTGGACAGGCTAGATCCAGGAAGATTGTTCCCGATGTTGGGGAGGTCCAGGACAAGCGGTCACAGTTTAAGGATAAGGGGGAAGTCTTTTAGGACCGATATGAGAAAAACATTTTTCACACAGAGAGCGGTGAAACTCTAGAATTCTCTGCCACAGAAGGTAGTTGAGGCCAGTTCATTGGCTATATTTAAGAGGGAGTTAGATGTGGCCCTTGTGGCTAAAGGGATCAGGGGGTATGAAGAGAAGGCAGGTACAGGATACTGAGTTGGATGATCCGCCATGATCATATTGAATGGCGGTGCAGGCTCGAAGGGCCGAATGGCCTACTCCTGCACCTATTTTCTATGTTTCTATGTTTCTATCAGCAATCCCCACACACTAGGAACAATTTACATTTAAGGAAAGTAACCTACAAACCTGTACATCTTTGGAGTGTGGGAGGAAGCTGAAGATCTCGGAGAAAACCTACGCAGTCACGGGGAGAACTCCATACAGCACCTGTAGTCGTGATTGCACCCGCGTATCTGCCACTGAAAGCGCTGTAAGACAGCAACTCTACTGCTGCGCCACCCTGCCGTGTCTTTATTCACTTTATCACATTCACTTTAATAGTAATATTTTTCTAACATGGTATCAATTCCCCATTTCAAAATATTCAATCAGCAGTATACTTCAGAGAGCCCAGACTCTCTGTACTGTGATGTGGAGCACACACTGTAGCTTTAGTCACAAGGCCTTTGCAGTGTGTCCCTTCCTACCCTAAGGGGGTTTAAATAATTGGTTGGGCCATCATAAAAACTCTTTTCAGCTAAACTTTTCCCTGCTTTTCTTGTCCTGCCTGTGGTAGCCAATGGTAATATCAGTCTGTGAAAATCTTGTTACTGAATGTTATTCTTTGCTGACATATTATATATTGCAGATTTGTGATTGAAAGGTGGCTGGGTAAAAAAAGATAGAATCACAGGGCTTAGAAACAAGCCCTTCAGCCCAACTTGGCCATGTTGACCCAGATAATAATGCTGCCTGAACGGAGTTTGGACATAACATCAGATAATGCTATAAATAAATACAATAATTCCAATAAGGGTTCAAGAAGGTAGTCTGAAGAGGGGTTCCGACCTAACATGTCACCCATCCTTTTTCTCCAGACCTGCTGCCTGACCTGTTTAGTTACTCCAGCACTTTTTGTCTATCTTCACAATCATTTCAAAATTTAGTACAATACGTAGAAGAAAGGAGGAAGATACTAAGTGCAGAATACAGCTCTCAGCATCGTGATGCTTCAGTTCCATAGCCAAAGTCCAAAGTCCGCAATGGGGTGGGGGTGAACCAGACAGTGTGGCCTGTGACCTTTGATAAGGTCCCACATAGGAGATTAGTGGGCAAAATTAGTGGGCACATGGTCAGTGGGGAACCTACATTTTAGGGGCCCTGAAGCTTGAACTGTTATGGGGGCCCCTTCGCAACCAGCAACGAGGTCTGGGTAACCACTGTTACATTCTTCAATGGGGTTGTTCCACGACAGACTGGCTAGGCCCCCGTTGGAGTCCAGGGGCAACACCCCGATGAGGGTTCTGGGAGCAACGCCCCTTGAAGCTCCTGCATTTTCAATAAATTGAAAGTGATTCTCGAGCTTCCTGCTGGTAGTTTATATAACAGCTTAGAATCTTTCTAACATATGAGCAGTAAAATAACCCCCAAAAGATGTATATTTTAGAAAAGATATATGGCCAGCGGTGTGGCAGTGCCTAACGGCAGCGGCTTGACTGCAGTCCGTTTGTCTTTTTTTTTTTTGTCTTGTTAAATGTATGTTTTGATTCTAGTTTTATTATTTTTTTAGCTGGGGGGTGGGGTGTGGGAAACCGTTTAATCTCTTCCCTGTACGGGAACCTGACTTTTTCCCTGTCGGGTCTCCGATGTCGTTGGGCCTAACATCGTGGAGCCGACGGCGACCTCCAACCGGAACCAACCTGAGGGCTCCAGTCGTGGAGCCTGCACACTCACCATCGAGGAGCTGGCCGACTTTGGAACGGGAGGAGGCTCCGGCTGCAGGCCCTGTGGACGGTAACATCGGGAGCTCACAGGTCCCTGGTGGGAGACCACTTTTCGGAGCTCCCGCAATGGCAACTCCTCCCGCCGGAATCGCGGGGTTTAAATGACTCGGAGCGGGGCCTAACATCGCCTGGCACAACTTAACGGCCGCGGGACTTACCATCGGCCACCAGGGGCTTAACATCGGGAGCCCCACGGGACCGCGGGAGAAGAACAAAGGGAAGAGATAAGACTTTTGCCTTCCATCACAGTGAGGAGGTGTTGGAGATTCACTGTGATGGATGTTTGTGTAAACTGTGTTAAATGTGGGTGTTGGTTTATTTTGTAAGACTGTAGAAAAGTTTGTTCAAACCAAGCTGTTTGAATGACAATAAAAGGCATTCTATTCTGTCCATATTTCATGAAATAGACGATAGACATTTCTACGATCATCCACAATTAAGAGCTCTATCTATCTCTCTCATGAAAGCCTCAGCTATCTTCAAGAGAATTGGCTTCCACTGCCAATCTACTCTTGAAGATAGCGGAGTCAGGGGATATGGGGAGAAGACAGGAATGGGGTACTGATTGTTGATGATCAGCCATGATCACATTGAATGGCAGTGCTGGCTTGAAGGGCTGAATGGCCTACTCCTGCACCTATTAGTCTATTATCTAACTAGGCATGTAGATGCCAGTATATCATTGTGGTTATCAAGTGGGCACCACCCTTCACTGGTGTTTCATTGAGTTAGACCCACAACACCTCAGGAAGCCTCAATAGTTAGTTCTGGCATCCCAGAACCATTTTATTTGCCTTATTTTTAAGGCAGAGATAGATAGATTCTTGATAAGTACAGGTGTCAGAGGTTATGGGGAGAAGGCAAGAGAATGGGGTTCGGAGGGAGAGACAGATCAGCCATGATTCAATGTCGGAGTAGACTTGATGGGCCAAATGGCCTAATTCTACTCCTATCCCTTATGACCTTATGGCACCCCCTCAATACCTGCTCTCACCACCCATGTTCATCAGAAACTTGGAGGTGATAATGCTGCAGTTGGGAGTGATGTGCTCATTGCTCAGCAGTTATAAAGCAGGGATGCGAGGCAGGATTAAATGTTATCAGCAGCTGCCTCAGTATCAGAGCAGTTGTAAATGGAACTCAGTTCTGCAGCTATAAACTGTAGATGTTGTCTCTTGTTGCTGCACTGCTTTGCATTCTGCACAGCTGATAGAGGAATATTTGCTGATAATTAAAGGGAAAATGCAGTGCTATCAGGAGAATTTGCTTGCCTGATTAGACAAGCAAATATTATGCTCAGTAATTTATGCTGCTTCGTCATACCTTCGGTGGATTTGGACATTCTCTCTGACCCATGTGGTTTTCCTCCAGAGCTCCTCTGCATACCAAAGTTGTGCTGGTAGGTTAACCAGCTACCACAAATTAATGACAAAAAAAAGTCAAATGGGGAGTTGATGTGCATGGGTGAGAGACAATGTTAGGTGATTTTTCAGATGACTGGATTGCTTTCTTCACTCACCCTTTATGCAGGAGGGGGACAAGGCAAGCGGGGGTAGCAATGTCTGAGTAAAATTCACACAGTGCAAAGCCAATGTGATACAGACACACACTGCGATGAATGGGACGTAATAATTATGACGGCTCAAGCACAGTGTACGGTAGGTCCTTTAAAAGAGGAAAAGAGTGGGGTGGGAAAGAGGGGGGAGAGGGGAGGAGAGGGGAGGAGAGGGGAGGAGAGGGGAGAAGAGGGGAGAAGAGGGGAGAAGAGGGGAGAAGAGGGGGGGGAGAGGGGAGGGAGAGGGGAGGGAGAGGGGGGGAGAGGGGGGGAGAGGGGGGGAGAGGGGGTGGAGACAACTTCTAAGAAGCCAGGGATACACGGCTGTGCAGCGCGGTGGATATTTAACATTACTGCTTGGTTATCCTTGGTTCTGAAAACTACTGCTTACGTTTTCTTCCCCCCAATGAGCCAATGAAATTCATCGGTCAACACTGGCTACACCTTACGAGGACGTACGAGAACCTTCGACCTCCTGACAACCCATGAGGACCCCTGGCGACCCACCTACAGCATATGAATTCTCGCTACTCTCCATTGCGGCTTCATTCTGCTCGCCGCTAATTTTTCAACATGTTGAAACATTTGCGACGCCCATAATGAGGCCGCGACTAGTTCCCAGAATGTGGGAACAACTCACGACCAGGAAGACTCCCCGGCAACCACCCGCGAACATGTGGCGACTACATATTCTCCTGCAGCTGCTTAAAAAGTCACCTAAGTGGGACAGGCCCATAAGAGAGGGAGAATGGGATTAATGCAATTTCTCATCCAGGAATCATGAGGCCGGAGTCTCATAGGTTGGATTAGGAGCCTCAGGGGCCAGAGCCCAAGCCTCATGGGTTGAGAAGCCTTGCAAATTGGCAGACCCGCGGCAGAAAGAGTCTTGGTCGAAAGAGCCCACGGCTGGTGCCCGGCGTTGGGGGACTGCTGTGCGGGGGGGGGGGGGGGGGGGGGGTGTAGAGTGGAGGAGAGAACAAGGGTGGATTAGGCATGGATACTTTGCAACTTTGTCTGCGCCATTTACTTGGTAAATTTTGCCCACTAATCTCCTATGTAGGACCTTATCGAAAGCTTTCTGAAAGTCCAGGTACACTGCATCCACTAGCTCTCCCTTGTCCATTTTCCTTGTTACATTCTCAAAAAATTCCAGAAGATTAGTCAAGCATGATTTCCCCTTCGTAAATCCATGCTGACCGATCCTGTTACTGCTATCCAAATATGCCGCTATTTCATCTTTTATGATTGACTCCAGCATCTTCCCCACCACCGATATCAGGCTAACTGGTCTATAATTCCCTGTTTACTCACTCCTGCCTTTCTCATAAAGTGGAATAACATTAGCTACCCCCAAATCCACAGGAACTGATCCTGAATCTATAGAACATTGGAAAATGATCACCAATGCGTCCACGGTAGACAAAAATGCTGGGGAAACTCAGCGGATGAGGCAGCATCTATGAAGTGATGGAAATAAGTGATGTTTCGGGTCGAGATCCTTCTTCAGACTGCTGTGGGGGTGGATAGGGCGGGAAGAAGAAAGGACAAGGCGGAGACAGTAGGCTGTGGGAGAACTGGGGAGGAAAGAAGGAAAAAGCAGGGACTACCTAAAATTGGAGAGGTCAATGTTCATACCGCTGGGGTGTAAACTACCCAAGCGAAATATGAGGTGCTGCTCCTCCAATTTACGGTGGGCCTCACTGGGGCCAAGGAGGAGGCCCAGGACAGAAAGGCCGGATTCTGAATGGGAGGGAGAGTTGAAGTGCTCAGCCACCGGGAGATCAGGTTAGTTATTACGAACCGAGTGGAGGTGTTTGGGCGAAGCGATCGCCAAGGCTGCGCTTTGTCAGACCAAGTTGGTCTCACCGATGTAGAGCAGCTGACACCTAGAGCAGTGGATGCAATAGATGAAGTTGTAGGAGGTGCAGGTGAACCTCTACCGTGCCTGGAAATACCTCCTCCATGACCAGAGTGAGGCCCACCGTAAAGCCTCCTCCATGGCCAGAGTGAGGCCCACCGTAAATTGGAGGAGCACCACCTCATATTTCGCTAGAGTAGTTTACACCCCAGCGGTATGAACATTGATTTCTCCAATTTCAGATAGTCCCTGCTTTCTCCTTCTTTCCTCTTCCCTTCCCAGCCCTCCCACAGCCCACTGTCTCCGGCTCTTCCTTTCTTCTTCATGCCCCACCACCCCCACATCAGTCTGAAGAAGGGTCTCGACCCGAAACGTCGCCTATTTCCTTCGCTCCATAGATGCTGCCTCACCCGCTGAGTTTCTCCAGCATTTTTGTTTACCTTTGATTTTCCAGCATTTGCAGTTCCTTCTTAAACCAATGCGTCCATGATTTCTAGAGCCACTTTCTTAAGTACCCTGGGATGCAGACCATCAGATCCTGGGGATTTATCATCCTTTAGTCCCATCATTTTACCCAAAACCATTTCTTGCCTAATGTGGATTTCCTTCAGTTCCTCCATCACCCCAGATTCTCTGGCCACTAGCACATCAGGAAGATTGTTTGTATCTTCCTTAATGAAGACGAATCCAAAG
Source organism: Raja brachyura (assembly GCA_963514005.1). The sequence goes on from OY740784.1 coordinate 64,835,687, forward strand.
TACCTGTTCAACTCATCTGCCATTTCCTTGTTCCCCATAATAAATTCACCCATTTCAGTCTTCAAGGAGCTTAACTATTTTTTTTTCCTTCTTCACGTACATAAAGAAGCTTTTACTATCCTTCTTCTTGGCTAGCTTACCTTCATAGCTCTTCTTTTCTCCCCGTATTGCCTTTTTAGTTATCTTCTGTTGCTCTTTAAACGTTACCCAATCCTCTTGCTTCCCGCTCATCTTTGCTATGTTGTACTTCTCCTTTATTTTTATACTGTCCCTGAGTTCCCTTGTCAGCCACGGTCACCCGTTACTCCCGTTGGAATCTTTCTTACTCTTTGGAATGAACTGATTCTGAACCTTCTGTGATATTCCCAGAAAAACCTGCCATTGTTGTTCCACTGTCATCCCTGCTAGGGTCAACTTTGGCCAGTTCCTCCCTCTTGGCTCCATAGTCGCCTTTGTTCAATTGTAATACTGACACCTCCAATTTACCCTTCACCCTCTCAAATTATAGATTAAATTGTTCTTGTCCTATGGTTTAACTGTGTAAAAGCATCTTAAATTCTTATGTGACATTGCGATTCGGTTTCTTGGTTAAACATTTAGCTTGTGCGTTTATTAATATGTAGATAACTTATTACTGAATATGGAGTTAGTTATGGTCATATAGCATAAGTGTTTAAGCAATTTAGATACCACTATGGCATTGGGTTGGTTTTCTTGGTTGGGTGCTTATCCTGGTTATAGTACAAGTGCTTTGTGATTTAACAGTAATGTAACTGAAAATTATCACCTCCGAATTTCTGATCGACATTCTATAGCTGGAGCCACCACCAACCAGACATTTCACTGGCATACCCATGGATATTCTATAGCTATCATTTGTAGATCAGAGGTTTTGCAGCTTGCTGTGAGAGATTCACCTCTTAACATGCGAAGGGTTTAAAATACAAGGCATGCCAGGAGTGTTATGGAATAATATTAGCTGTGCGGATAGGTTCAGCTCCAGCTCAGCAGCAACTAAAGCAAAGCAACCTGCTTGATAGAGGATGAGCGGGCTGGGACTTTATTCCTAGGAATGCAGAAGGTAGAGGTGCCTAAAATCATGTGGGGCATAGATAGAGTGAATGCACGGAGCCTTTTTCTCAGGGAATAGGAATCAAGAACTGGAGGTCATATGTTTAAGGTGAGAGAGGACAGGTTTAATAGGAAATGCAGGGCAGTTTTTTACACACAGAGGGCATTAAGTATATAAAACAAACTGCCAGAGGAAGTGGTTGACCAGAAGGTCAGGCTGCACTAAACAAGAGATTAAAAACTGATCCAATAAATCAGGTGGATTGTTTGCAGCAGAAATGTACAGGGCATTCGTGAGGCTGCATTTCATGTTCAGTTTTGGTCACCCAGCATTGGAAAGATATTCTTAAGATGCAAAGGGTGCAGAGAAGTTTTCGGAGGATGTTGTCAGGACTTCGGAGGATGTTGTCATCCAGTCGAAGGTAGACAAAGATGTTGGAGAACCTCAGCGGGTAAGGCAGCATCTATGGAGTGAAGGAATAGGTGATGTTTTGGGTCAAGACCCTTCTTCAGACTTGTGTGGGGGTGGGGGGGGGGGGGGGAGATGGGAAGAAGAAAAGAAGAGGTCATCCAGTCAATGAGTTCACGGGAATGGCTAGAGAGGAAAGGAATGGGACAGAAATGTTGAGAAGAAGGCCATTTCTGCTGTAAATCATCCATCTGAGTTATTGGCTGAATTGTTCTCTCTTGTTTAATGTGGCATAACCTGCTGGACATGTTCCACAGGTCTGAACTTCACACTGTGTAACATTCCTTCTTACTCTTGTAACCTCAGTGGAAAGCTGAGGTGAATCATTCAGTTAGCGCTGCTGGCATAAGATGGTTGCAAATGCTTTTGCTTTATTTTTGACATTTATGTGCTCAGATCCACATTACTCAGGTCCACATCTATTTATCTGAATAAGTTGACTGAAATATTTAGTTGTCCTTTCAACATAAATTGGCAAAGGAATGTTGAATAGACATTAATAATGTCTGATTTCACCAAAATTCGTAAAACTCTTTCAATTCCAGTGCACATGCTGTATCTTTGCCTTATGTTCATTACTTTAGATTTATGTCCATTAAATAATATCTGCCATTTGTCGACAGAATGACATAATTTATTTCAGACATTCTATGATGTCTCTCCTGTCTCCCAATTCACTATCCCATCTGTTTTACAGTTCAGAAACAAATTATTCATCCCAACATGTGCATGAGCATGAAAATCAACCCACAAATACTGCAGATGCTGGGAACCTGAATCAGGAAGTCTTGGAGACACTCAGTAGATCAGATAGCATCTGTGAGTATAAAAAACAGTTAACATTTCTGATCTTTCATAAGAACTGGGAAAGAGAAAAAAACAAGCTGGTTTCTCAAAAGCAAAGAAGATTGGGAGAGGAGTGTGGGTTTAGAAGAAATATCTTGGATAGGGTGAGACCATGGGTGAGACCATGAAAGTATATATAGCAATTACAGGAACAGCTGTACGACATTTCTGTATCTGTGCAATATGTCACTAATAGCAAGGCTGTGGTACATAAAATAAGGAACATAGTACAGTCCAGCGTAGGAAAAGGCCTTACGGCCCACAACATCATTGCCAAACAGGATGCCATGTTAAATTAATTAACTCTTACTGCATGTGACCCATGCCCCTCCATTTCCCGCATCATTGCATGCCTATCTAAAAATCTCTAAAATGACGTGATCGTATCTGGCTACAGCACCACCCCTTATAATACGTTCCACACCACTCTCCCTGTAAAATATTTGCCCCGCCGTCTTGCCCTCTGACCTGAAAGCTGCGTCTTTTGACAATAGATAATAGGTGCAGGAGTAAGTCATTTGGCCCTTTGAGCCAACACCGCCATTCACTGTGATCATGGCTGATCATCCACAATCAGTACCCCGTTCCTGAATTCTTCCCATATACCTTGACTACCTATCTTCAAGATTTCTAGCTGACCCTCTTGAAAGCATCCAGAGAATTGGCCTCCACTGCCTTCTGAAGCAGAGAATTCCACAGATTCACAACTCTCTGTGTGAAAAAGTGTTTCCTCATCTCCGTTCTATGGCCTACCCCTTATTCTTAAACTGTGGCCCCTGGTTCTGGACTCCCCCAACATTGGGAACATGTTTCTTGGTCTTTTACATTTCCATCCTGGGAAAAAGGTTCCAATGTCTACCTTCTCTATGCCTTTCAAAATTCCCCTCCAATTGTCCCAGAGAAAACAGAATTTATAGCTAATTAACTCCAATCCAGGCAGCATTCTGGTGAACCTCTTTTGCATCTCTCCAAATCCTCCACGGCCTTCCTGTAATGGGACTAACCAAACTATGGATACTATCCAAATGTGAACTAATTGATGTCTTATAAAGCTGCAAAATGACTTCCTGACTCTTATACTCAATACCCCAACTGATGAAGCCAAACATACCATATGTCTTTATTACCACCATCTCTACGTGTTGCCACTTTCAAGGACCTATGGATTTGAATCCCAAGATTCCTCTGTATATCTATGCTGTTTAGGAAATCAGGGATAGTATCAAAGGGAAATCAGGGATAGTATCAAAGCAAAGGATGATGCGTACAAAGTAGCCAGAAAAAGCAGCATACCAGAGGACTGGGAGAAATTCAGAGACCAGCAGAGAAGGGCAAAGGGCTTGATTAGGAAAGGAAAAATAGATTATGAAAGAAAACTGGCAGAGAACATAAAAACTGACTGCAAAAGTTTTTATAGATATGTGAAGAGAAAGAGATTAGTTAAAACAAATGTAGGTCCCTTGCAGTCAGAAACAGGTGAGTTGATCATGGGGAACAAGGATATGGCGGACCAATTGAATAACTACTTTGGTTCCGTCTTCACTAAGGAAGACATAAATAATCTGCCAGAAATAGCAGGGGACCGCAGGTCAAAGGAGTACTTGAGTGAAATCCAGGTCAGTCGGGAAGTGGTGTTGGGTAAATTGAATGGATTAAAGGCCGATAAATCCCCAGGGCCAGATAGGCTGCATCCCAGAGTACTTAAGGAAGTAGCTCCGGAAATAGTGGATGCATTAGTGATAATCTTTCAAAACTCTTTAGATTCTGGAGTAGTTCCTGCGGATTGGCGGGTAGCAAACGTAACCCCTCTTTTTAAGAAGGGGGCGAGAGAGAAAACGGGGAATTACAGACCAGTTAGTCTAACATCGGTAGTGGGGAAACTGCTAGAGTCAGTTATTAAAGATGGGATAGCAGCACATTTGGAAAGTGATGATTCATTGGACAAAGTCAGCATGGATTTACGAAAGGTAAATCATGTCTGACGAATCTTGTGGAATTTTTCGAGGATGTAACTAGTAGCGTGGATGGGGGAGAACCAGTGGATGTGCTGTATCTGGACTTCCAGAAGGCTTTCGACAAGGTCCCACATAAGCGATTAGTATATAAACTTAAAGCATATGGCATTGGGGGTTCAGTATTGATGTGGATAGAGAACTGGCTGGCAAACAGGAAGCAAAGAGTAGGAGTTAACGGGTCGTTTTCACAATGGCAGGCAGTGACTAGTGGGGTACCGCAAGGCTCAGTGCTGGGACCCCAGCTATTTACAATATACATAAATGATCTGGATGAGGGAATTGAAGGCAATATCTCCAAGTTTGCGGATGACACTAAGCTGGGTGGCAGTGTTAGCTGTGAGGAGTATGCTAGGAGAATGCAAGGTGACTTGGATAGGCTGGGTGAGTGGGCAAATGTTTGGCAGATGCAGTATAATGTGGATAAATGTGAGGTTATCCACTTTGGTGGCAAAAATAGGAAAACCGACTACTATCTAAATGGTGGCCGATTAGGAAAAGGGGAGATGCAGCGCGACCTGGGTGTCATGGTACACCAGTCATTGAAAGTAGGCATGCAGGTACAGCAGGCAGTGAAGAAAGCCAATGGTATGTTAGCTTTCATAGCAAAAGGATTTGAGTATAGGAGCAGGGAGGTTCTACTTCAGTTGTATAGGGTCTTGGTGAGGCCACACCTGGAGTATTGCGTACAGTTCTGGTCTCCAAATCTGAGGAAGGACATTATTGCCATAGAGGGAGTGCAGCGAAGGTTCACCAGACTGATTCCTGGGATGTCAGGACTGTCTTATGAACAAAGACTGCATAGAATCGGTTTATACTCTCTAGAATTTAGGAGATTGAGAGGGGATCTTATAGAAACTTACAAGATTCTTAAGGGGCTGGACAGGCTAGATGCAGGAAGATTGTTCCCAATGTTGGGGAGGTCCAGGACAAGCGGTCACAGCTTAAGGATAAGGGGGAAATCCTTTAGGACCGAGATGAGAAGGAATTTTTTCACACAGAGAGTGGTGGGTCTCTGGAACTCTCTGCCACAGAGGGCAGTTGAGGCCAGTTCATTGGATATATTTAAGAGGGAGTTAGATGTGGCCCTTGTGGCTTAGGGGATTAGAGGGTATGGAGAGAAGGCAGGTACGGGATACTGAGTTGGATGATCAGCCATGATCATATTGAATGGCGGTGCAGGCTCGAAGGGCCGAATGGCCTGTTCCTGCACCTAATTTCTATGTTTCTATGTTTATGCCATTTGTTGTGTCCTGGAGTCACCACTAGAGGGCTCCGTCTCAAAATGAATGTTTCCTCAAGGAGGGTCCCTGGGAGATCTGCAGGATTTTAGCAGCAGCCATGTTTGGCTTGTAATAAATACACTTCGGGCTCTGCACACCAAGTGTAGTTGGTGAATTATATAGCCCTGGAACACAACACCATTAAAATATGCTTTCCTCTTACACCATCTTTGCAAAGTTCAAAAGCTTGTACTTGCTCAGAATAAACTTCATCTGTCTTTGCTCCACCCATTTCTGTAATCAATGCATACCTTGCTGTGTACTTCATCGCTGTTGGAGTTGCCAGCAAACTTACTAACCCTCCCATCTTCATGTACATCCAAGTTGCGTATATATATATATATATATATATATATATATATATATATATATATATATATATATATATATATATATATATATCTCGACGTTTCGGGTCGAGACCCTTCTTCAGACTGGTTAGGGATCAGGGAAACAAAAGATATAGACAGTGATGTGGAGAGATAAAGAACAATGAATGAAAGATATGCAAAAAAGTATCGATGATAAAGGAAACAGGCCATTGTAAGCTGTTTGTAGTGTGAAAATGAGAAGCTAGTGCGACTTGGGTGGGGGAGAGATAGAGAGAGAAGGAATGCTTTGGTCCCTAAAAGGAGTGCAGGGGGGAGGTGAAGGGACAAGTGTAGCATTTCTTGCGGTTGTAAGGGAAAGTGCCCGGGGAAGGGGTGGAGCGGGAGGGAAGGGAAGAATTGACAAGGGAGTTGCGGAGGGAGCGGTCTTTGCGGATGGCAGACGGGGGGGGGGGGAGATGGGAAGATGTGGTGAGTGTGGGGTTACGTTGGGGGTGGCGAAACTGGCGGAGGACCATGTGTTGTATGTGCCGGCTGGTGGGGTGAAAGGTGAAGGCCAGGAGGACTCTGCCCTTGTTGTGAGAGGGGGAATGGGGAGAGAGGGCAGTGTTGCGGGGTATGGAGGAGATGCTGGTGTGAGCCTCATCTATAGTGGGGGAGGGGAATTCGCGTTCTCTGAAGTATGATATATTAATCTCCTCTCGCACCAGCAACGCTACCCCACCTCCTTTTCCTTTTCATCTATCCCTCCTGAATATTGAATATCCCTGATGTTCAGCTCCCAGCCTTGGTCACCCTGGAGCCATGTCTCCGTGATCCCAACTATAGCATAGTTCATTAATCGCTATCTGCACCTTCAACTCATCCACCTTATTACGAATGCTCCTCACATTGAGACACAAAGCCTTCGGGCTTGTTTTTACAACACTCTTACTCCTTATACAATTATGTTGACAAGTGGCCCCTTTCACATCGATCCCTATTACACTTGGCCATACTCTCGTATCCCTTTGTGAGCTTTCTTTCCCGTTAATTCTGGGGTCATTAACCATCCCTTTACTCTCTTTCCCTTTATCTCCGTCCGCAACTATCCCATTTGCTACCCCACCCTCCTTATTCAGTTTAAAACCATCCGTGTAGCAGTTGCAAATCTGCCGGCCAGAATGCTGGTCCTCCACCTGTTAAGATGCAATCCGTCACTTTTGTACAGTTCCCCCTTACTCCAAAACAGATGCCAGTGATCTAAGAATCTAAATCCCTGCCCCTTGCACCAGTTCCTCAGCCACACATTCAGGTCCCATATCTCCCTGTTCCTGCTCTCGCAAGCACGAGGAATTGGAAGCAAACCGGAGATAACAACCCTGGAAGTCCTGCTTTTCAGCATTTTTCCGCGCTCTCTGAAGTCCCGCTGCAGAATATTCATCCCCTTCTTTCCAACATCATTTGTGCCAACACGCACAACCACTTCTGGCTGTTCACCTTCACCCTTGAGGATTGTCTGCACTCTGTCCGTGACATCCTGGATCCTGGCACCAGGAAGGCAGCACACCATCCTCAAATCCCGTCTGTTGCTGCAGAAACCCATGTCCGTACCTCTCACAATGGAGTCTCCAACTACAATGGCATTGCCCGACTTTGGCCTCTTTGGTTTTGGCTCACCAGCCCTTTTTGTTTTGCAAGCCAGCTCGCCGCTCAGTGCGATACCGTCTTCTGTCCCGGCAGCTTCCACGTGGGTGAACCTGTTCACAAGAGGTACAACACCCGGGGACTTTTGCATTCCATGTTTTCCTCCCTTTCTCACCATCACCCACCTTCTCTCTTCTAGTGCCTTGGGAGTAACAGTCTTATTGTAGGACTTGTCGAGGAACAACTCAGTTTCTCGGATGAACCTGAGGTCATCCACTTGTTTCTCCTGTTCCCCAACACTGTCCTTCAGGAGCTGTACCTGGATGCACTTTTCACATTTGTAGCAGCCAGAGGCATCAGCAGTGTCCTTGAGCTCCCACGTACTGCAAGCATCACACTGCATCAGCTTGCTTGACATCTCCTTCTTTTGCCTCGGTGTCTCCCTATCCAGTGTTTTGTGCAGCCTCCTCTCCGAAGACTAGAACCAAAGACTCACACTTTACTCACAGGGCACTTTGAGCCAAAGACTCAAACGTCGCCTATCTCCTTCGCTCCTTAGATGCTGCTGCACCCGCTGAGTTTCTCCAGCTTTTTGTGTAACCCTCGATTCTCCAGCATCTGCAGTTCCTTCTTTAACAACTCACACTTCCCTCACTGTCACTCCCTCACTGCCGCCAACCCCCCCCCCCCCCCCCCCAAGAGCTGCCTTGCTTATATTGACTGTTAAATTGCCTAATTTACAAACCAAATTCCTCAGTTTTCAACTGTTTTTCCCCTCTGACTCACTGAGAACTCTCCTCCCACTCGGGCTAGAGCCAATCAGTGCTTTCTCCTGCTTGGTTAGACATCCAAAACACAGAGTTGTTGCTGAACGTGTAAGCTACAAAGCAATCGCCCAACCTAGTGGTAAAGGAGCCCAATACTACAAACAGTGAATGCAGTACCCTAGACACCCAAGTGAAGTGCTGCTTCATCTGGAAAGGCTACTTGACTTGCTGGTTGATGGCAAGAGAAGAGGTAAAAGAACAGGTGTTGCAGCTTATGCGATTATATTGGAACGTGCCGCAGATTGAAAGTGGTAGACGGGGACGGAAGATCAGACGAGAGAGCGATACTTTCCAAATGCTCAGAATGGGGGAAGGGGAATATATATTTTGCAGTGGAATCCTGAAGGATTACCTATTCAATGAGGAGCCTGATGGTGTGGAATGCAAGGACCTTTGTAATTTTGTTGTTGTTCTGTCCAGGAGCAGAGGGACTTAGTGCAGGTGATGCAGGAAATTTATGAGATACTGTCAAGGCCTCTGTACACAAAGATGGAATAGAAACCACAGTTCAGGGAGAAGGAACTCATTCCTTTGGGTTCTTAAATGCATCAATGCTATTTGCCTCATTACTTGCTAGCGAGTTCCACGTTCTTGCCACTCTTGATCTAGTCTTCATATGGAACTTTGTGCAATCTTTTAGGAATTCCCTCTGTCAAATGACTTGTGGCTGGCTTCCTATCATGCACAGAATATGTCCGTTTCACAAAATAGTACATAACTTCTGATGAGAGGTCACGCACCTAAAATATTAACTTTGTTTCCCCACAGATGCTACCTGACCTGATGAGTATAGCTACCATTTTCTGATCCCATGCAGTCAGGGAGGTTTGATCAGCAGGACTGTTTCCTTTAGATTCTGTGTTCAGAGCTATGCACAGCTCATCTCTAATTTTGCTTGTGCAAGTCCTGAAGGGAGAAACAACCAGCTGCCTACCAGAACAGTAAGCGTCTGTTTGTGTCATTAATCACAAGTAATCATTACATGAAATTGGACATAGAATAATACAGTGCAGGAATAGAGTTGTCTAAACTATATATCTAACTGCACATGGCCCATATCCCTCTGTTGCCCACCCGCCATGTCTCTGTGTAAATGCCTTACTGAATAGAAGCAAGACTAATGCTTCTATATTACAAGTAGGTTCTACAAGTAGGTTTTTTGTTTTATCTTTTTGGGTAGGTCCACCACTAGAGATTTGTTTTCTAATGTTCTAGAATCTGCCAAAAAATCGAATTTGACAATATCACCTATCTCTATCCAGATCACTCAACCCTATGGGATAATTACTATCTATTCCTTTAGAATATATTAATTTGAGCCTTATGGGTTCTATCTTATTTATAACAATATCACATGTTTGGAGATAGAATGTTTTTAATGGGTTCCCTGCTGAATATTAGAAGGATTATGTTACGAAAATGTAATGACTTTATACTTAACCACTGATCGCATGTCATCTAAAATCTTATGTGGCTTTTGTTTCTTCTCTGACTCTGCTCTTGCCATTGTACATATTCTTAATTAACCGTAGCAGAAATATTTATTTTTACCAGCCATCTTTCTATCTCTAGCTACCTTTTTTAATGGAATCATACATTTTCCAAACAGTTGTTCCGGTAAGCATCTGGTTGCTTCTCCCCTCAGGACTTGCATAAGCCATCATTCATTTTGATTTCACCATTAATTAGTTTGTTAAGCAAATTTATTTCTCAGTCTGATGTTGTTGGTTTTTCAATTATATTTATTCTGCTTGATCAGTATTCCTAGCATAGGTTTTCAGATTGAATACGAGAGGGAAAATAATTAAATACTAATTTGTTTTTATTGGCGGGGCGCCATAGTTTTTCTAAATAGGTGAATTAAGATTAGCAAACTCATCTTTGTCATCTTAATTTATCAGGACTTCAACTTAATATGACGTCTTGTGATTTCATATGTCCCACAATGTATGGGACATTCCCTTACTAATTGACATTATCATTTGAAATTAAAAAAAAACTGAATGTCTGGGATTACTGAAAAAGTATTTTAATCCTTCCCTCTTGGTTACCAATGAGAATGAGAAAAACAGATGACATAGCCCATTGAACCTATCTGCTGTTAACCTAAAATGTTTGAAAGGTAATTGAACAGAGTAACACATCGTCACATTAGCGGTTTGAATCTGAGCTAAATTTGTGCTTCACTCCTCAAGTTGCAATCATATTTCATCTGGTTTTAGCGGTCTTCGCAAGCTTAAAATAGTCAGCGCAATCCCATTAGAGGCTGATAGGATTATTTTGGTCAGGGTTTATAATTTTGGTGCAATGAATCATAGATGGAGCTATTTAAAAAATGCAAGAGAAAATTGATAATTGCAGATAAGTCATATCCACATCGAAATGATATATTTGGAAAGATGATTTATCAATCTCTGATGTAATTATAACAGTGAATGGTTTAAAAATAGAATGTAAGATTAAATATTTTTCATTAAGAATTCAACAGTATGTAAAATATAAAAGGTAAATTGTGGTATAATATGAAGCACCTTAAAGTCCTATGAAAGTCCCACCCTGATACACAAACTATTTAAACCTTATATTCCCACTTTTAGGATGCTTTTCAGTTTTTTTCTCCATTGTGATGAGATAATTAAATTTTTGCTTGTTGGCCTTGGCCAGGGTTTGATTCTGCTTTCAGAACCAAAAGCTGGGGTGGCACAGTGTCACAGCTGGTAGAGCTGTTGCATCACAACACCAGAGACCAGGGTTCAATCCTTACTACGAGTGCTGTCTGTGTGAAGTTTGTATGTTCTTCCTCTGACCGCACATTTGCTCCAGTTTCCTCCCACTTCCCAAAGACATGCAGATTCATAGATGAATGTTTTCCTGCAAATTACCCCTAATGTGTAGGGAGTTGATGCTAAAGTGGGATAACATAGAACTTGTGTGAACGGGTGATCGATGGTCGCTGTACACTCGGTGGGCCAAAGGGCCTGTTTCCATGCTGTAACTTTAAATCAATTAATCACACTCTTGTGAATGAATTTTGATGAAGGTTCATTGACCAGAAAATCTACTACTGTTTCTTTCCCCACAGATGCTGCCTGTTCTACAAAATACTGCAAAAGTGTTTTGTTATTTCAGTTCCAGCATTGGCAGAATGAAACTTTTTTCATTTTTTGTCATAGGAAAAGTTGGACTAAGATGTATGCAACAAGATTTGCTGGATCGAGCACCTGGTAAAGCAACCTCCTCTCAATGAAACTATAAAACGTGCACAGTCAACTCAGTTTAAAGCACTTGTCAATATTGCCTTGAGTTTTTATGCATAATTCATATCATTGAAATGTACAGTCATGTCAAAATCAAAGAAGATTCTTTCTTCTCTATTCTTCTCTGTACTGTCTGTGTGTAAAATTCAATCTCGGTCTCACTGACAGTAATACCACCCTTGAGCTGCAAAGGATATGTTCCATCTCTGCTGCCGGAGTTCTAGTAAAGGATTTAGATAGTTCAAGCGAGGAGCGCAGCACAGAAATGCTTCAGTATGCTTAAGAGAGACACAAAATGCCAGTGTAACTCAGTTGGTCAGGCAGTATCTCTGGAAAGCAAGAATAGGTGATGTTTTGGGTTGGAATCCTTCTTCTGATTCGAAACTTCAACTATTATTTTTCTTCAGAGATGCTGCCAGACCCGTTGAGTTATGCCGGCATTTTGTGACTATCTTCAGTATAACCCAGCATCTGCAGTTCCTTCCTACACAGAAACATACTTCTCAGCTCATCATATCCACATTGTCCCATTTGCCCATCAAACCTGGAAGGAGATAAAGGATGCTACTTTTTTGTGGTAATATAAATCTGACTAATCTGTGATTATATGGGACATTGTGCTTTTATTCAGAGATAGAATAGAAATTTGTCTAATGTTCTGGTGAATGGTTATTTCCCAAACCAGACCACAAAATCCATTATCAAATAATCGGCTGCAGCAGATTTTTCTACTATGCTTTGCCACATCCTATCCCATTCTGAAGATCTAATAAGTACAATAAGCATGTCACCTATGATTCTGTGGCAGAGAATTCCACAAATTCACAACTCAATGTGTGAAGACACATTTTTCCTCATCTCCCTTAGCTGAGGATTTATAAATCAGGAGTTGGATTAAATTAATCTGTAAATAGATTGGATTGGAAAGAAATAAAATGTTCTTTCACTCACGGGTAGAAGTCTTGTGCTTGGAACTCAAAGGGTCACTCAGTGTGGAACTAGTAAATTTATTGGTTCAAAACGTCACAAACTCAGGTTTAATCTTGAATTCAAGGGCTGTCTGTGTGGAATGTGTGTGTTCTCCCTCTAACTGTACTGGTTTCTTCTGGGTGCTTTAGTTTCCTCCCATACCAAAGACAGGCAGGTTGGGAAGGCAATTGGCACCCAAAATCTCAGTGTTTCAGTGAGGCGAGACATTTGGAGGGAGTTGATGGGAATGTGGGGTAATCAAAATAATTGAATTAATGAAGGATGAGTGTAAACAGGTGGCCAGTGGTTGGTGGGAACTCTAAGAATGCTGAAAGGCTCTGACTATTAAAACAGAAGTGAAACTAGCATAAGTATGTTGCTGGTACGATCCTATCATTATTGGGACTTGGCCCATTTCCACAATGGCATGAGACATTTTCTGAGTGGTCTGACATAGGAGCCAGGAATGACTTACTTTTACCTCTGCCTAAAATAGTGATAGAGGCAGAAACCTTCTTCACGTTTAATACACTAGATGGATGTATTTGTGAAGAGCTATGACCTGCAAGGTTTCACATCAAGTGCTGGAAGGTGAGGGTAAAGCGGGGACTTGTTTCTCTACTCATACAAATGGGCCAAATAACCTTCCTCTGTGTCATTAAAATTCAATGATTTCTATTGTTCCTTAGAAGTGCAATTCTTTCCTTCAAATCTGCCTTCAGTTAGGTGGTGCCTCTTCCTGGCTCAAAAGAACCATTGAACAGTGATGAAGATGTTTGCAACAAAGAGCTATCATTTTCCTCTAACTATTAGAGCAATCTATTTTTTTTCCAGAAAGCTCTGACAATTTTGTCAGATTGTTTTATATTCTCAAGGTTCTTCCCTCAACTCAATATTTCTGAAAGTGAAAAACAAACAAAGCTTATTGTTGTGACATCCTACATTTTTGTGGGACACGGGTCATGGAAGACATAATCACCAATGCATAGAAATGGGTGAGACAGGGTTGGGATGAAAATGTATTATTTGATCCTGTCAGTGCACTCCTTGGACTAATTGTGTTTTTTATGAAAGGTTGGAAAATGAGCAATAGATATTTTTCAGTCAGTGTACAATTCATCTTGGCATGGCAACTTTTCTGCCCAAGACCACAAGAAACTGCAGAGAGTCATGGATCCAGCCCAGTCCATCATGCAAACTAGACCTCCCCCCCCCCCCCCCCCCCCTCCAAGATTGACAGATTCTCGTATAGTAAGGGTGTCAAGGGTTATAGGGAGAAGGCAAGAGAATGAGGTTGAGAGGGAAAGGGAGATTCGCCATGATCGTATGGTGGGGTGTACTTGATGGGCTGAATAGCATAATTTTGCTCCTATGACTTTTAAACTTACTAACTCTCTTATGCTAAGGATGTGTTTGTAATCTTCCAATCTACATTTTGGTCTTTGCACTTTTTTACCTGCTCTTTTTCTGTAGCTGCAACACTATGTTTGCACTCTTTTGCTGTTCCCTTTTTGCACTACGTATTGTACTCATGTATGTCTTAATTGTAATCATGTACATGGATAGGACAATTAATTGTACCTGCATAACACGCTGATAATTTATTTTTCTCTGTATCTCGGTACATGGGACAATAATAAACAAATACCAATAGTAATGCAGTGGATAACAAAGAAGTTTATCTAAGATGACAAAAGAATGTAGATATGCTGGGTAAGTTTGCCATGGAATTGCAGGTAGAATTTAATTTGGATAAACGTGATATTTTATTACATTAAACTATGCCAGGCTTTACATTCTAAATGGTAGAATCCTGAAGAGTACCTTGTACCTTGTAACTTCCGAAGAGTCCAGCAGGGACTATACTGGAAGTTGGACAATTTTATACTGGACAATTTTTCCATTTATCAAGCCAATTAACCTACAAACTTGTATGTCTTTGAAATGTGGGAGGAAACCTAAGATAGACAATAGACAATAGGTGAAGTAGCCAGCACTGCCATTCAATGATCATGGCAAGAATGTTCTTCCTCAAATTAGGGCCCAAAACGGCATACAACAATCCAGGTGTGGTCTCTAGGGCCCTATACAACCGCAGAAGGACCTCTTTGCTCCTCTTCTCAATGCCTCATGTTATGAAGGCCAACATGCCATTCGCTTTCTTCACTGCCTGTTGTACCTGCATGCTTACTTACATCGACTGATGAACAAGGACGCCCAGATCCCATTGTACTTCATCTTTTCCCAACTTGACATAATTTAGATAATAATCAGCCTTCCTGTTTTTGCTACCAAAGTGGATAACCTCACATTTATCCACATTAAACTGCATCTGCCCACTCACCCAACCTGTCCAAGTCATCCTGCATTCTCATAGCATCCTCCTCACAGTTCACACTGCCACCCAGCTTTCTTACTGCCACTCTTACTTTTCAGAGAAAACCCATGCAGGTCACAGGGAAAATGTACAAACTCCGTACAGACAGCGCCTGTAGTTGGGATGGAACCTAGGTCTCTGGCTCCGCATTTTGCTCTGAGGCAGCAACTCTACCACTGCACCACCATGAATGCTGAGTATGGCAGAATAAAGAGATCGGAGTGTACAGGTACGTAAGTCCTGAAAATAGTAACACAGTAGATAAAGTAGCGAAAAAGGCATTTGGCATGCCTGCCTTCATCAGTGAGCATTGAGTGCAGGAGATGGGGCATCATGTTACAACTGTACAAGTTGTTGGTGTGATGACATTGGAATTATTGTGTGGATTTCTGGCCACCCAGCTTTAAGAAACATATCATTAAGCTGGAAAGAGTGCAAAAAAAAAAATCACAAAAATGTTACCTGGACTAGAGAGCCTGTGTTATATGGAGAAGCTGGATAGTTTGTTTCCTGGAGCATAGGAGGTTGAAGGGTGACCTTATAAATGTTTATAACATCACAATGGGTATAGATACGGTGGATGGTCTTTTTCCCCATATTAAGGGAGTCTAAAACATGAGGGCTTAGAATTAAGATGAGATGGGAAAGATTTAAAAAGGGGCAACTTTATTAATAGGGAGGGTGGTGGGTATATGAAAATGGTTGAAACATGATGAGGATACAATTACAATTTTACAAGACAGATAATTGATAGTAAAAGGTTGAGAGGGACGTGGCCCAAACACCAGCAAATGGAAACAGCTTAGATATACATCTTGATTGGCATGGACATGTTGAGCCAACGGGTCTGTTTCCATGCTGTACGACTGCATGACTCGTGACAGCAGAGAAATTCCAGTGAGGTTGAGAGACAGCTTATTCATTGCTCTCAAAGTAATTTATCTGAAATGTTAAATGCATTTTGCTGGCAATGTGTAAACCTGGGTTGGGTTGTTATAGCCCATAGCCATGATAGCTGACAAGTTCTGAAGTTAAATTTGTGTCTCTAAGACTCTGTCAAGTGCTGTTTGTCAAGGTTGCAGGATGAGCAGGTCCACAGAAACCCCACAGAGAGTAGGCTGACAGTTTACAAGGCAGAAATAAAGACAGTGTGAAATTTATGTGCGAACAACTAGAAGCTGTCAACACGATGGTAAAAAGGAAAAGAGTACATCAGTAAATTAGTATTTTATGTCCCCAGTTCCATTGACTGCTGCAGTTCTAAACGGGGAAACTGAGTATTACGGGAGACACAAAACACAGCAGATGATGGAGTCTGGAGCAAAGAGCGAACTGCTGGAGGAACACAATGGGTCAAGCAGTATCTGTGGAGGGAAATGGACAGTTGACGTTACCAGTTAATACCTTTCCTCTGGATGGGTATTAAACTGGGTATTAATGTCAACCCCAAATAAAAAGTTAGAATATTGACAACTAAAGTAATGGATACATAGGAAGCGTTGGTTAAATAGTTACCAAAATCAAACAGAATGTAAACAAGGTCCAATTTTAAATCAGTTTGTGGTTAGAGTGATACAGTGTGGAAACACTGGCCCTTCGGCATAACTTCCCCACACCAGCCAACATGACCCAGCTACACTAGTCCCACCGGACAGCATTTTGTCCATATCCCTCCAAACCTGTCCTATCCATGTCTAACTGCTTCTTAAACATTGGGATAGTCCCTGCCTCAACTACCTCCTCCGGCAGCTTGTTCCATATACCCACTGCACTTTGTGCGAAAAAGGTTCAAGCAGATGGTCAGGGCAGGATGGAAGTTTTCATGATGTAATTACTGTGAGTTGCAATTTCAATTTCAAAATTGCAATTTCAATGATGGCCTGACTCCCTGACAACAATTATTGGTGTGAATCTCTGGGGTTTCTTAACGTAGTGGAGAAACTGTTAAACTGTTGTGCCAGCTCTTTTGCTGCATTTTTGCTAGAAAAGATTGTTGCTGATAAATTAGTTGCAGTCTTGCCTACGTTTCCTGGTTGCAAAGCACACTGGAATGTCCTTTTATTGTGAAAGGTTCTGGATCAGTTCTTCCGTATCACCCTGAAAGAATAAGTCACATTCAGAATTGGTGGCCTGTTAAGAAAGGGAGGCATGAATGGCGTGTGTGTATATAACCCCCTTCATTGAATTCAGGGGCTCTGCAATAATGTAAAATTCGGAGCTGCAATGACAAGACTACCATTTGTAACTATTCAATCGTAACAGACAAAAACTTGGATAGATAGACGTTCTATCTATAGTAGATAGTCATTCTACAAATGACAATTGACAGTGAGTCAATTGTGAATTTTAATTCCGTGATTGGTGGATATTTGTCATTCAATGTTATTTAGGAGCATAAAATAAAGCATGGGAGTATAGGGCAGGTGCAATGATAGGATATTGAGAGGAATGTGGATCAAATACATACAAATGAGACCAGTTTAGATGGAGCCTTTAGGGCAGCATGGATGAGTTGGACTGAAGGGCATGTTTCTGTGCTGTATAACTCCACAAATCTACGATACTAAAGCTGGTATATTGAGTTAATTCACATATTATTTACATTCCTTTATGATAGTTATTCTAGCTCAAGACCCATGTTCTCATGCTCCTATATATTAAGTTCAATGATGAAAAGACATCCTGTGGATGCACTGTATGCAACTATTTCATGTATCATGGATCAGATCTCACATCCATTAACTGACGGCCCAGAAGTATCTGCACTCTAAAACTCCTCACAGTATTGAGCCGATGTGAGAACTAGAAGCAGGAATTTCACAGGAGACAGCCGCCTGGATAATAATGTCTTTGCAGTTCCAATCACAGTAATTGATTTACGGTTTAAAATTCCACCCATGAAAAGAAAGCCTTTGAAATCACACAATTAGCTGCACAAGATAACAAAGGTCTCTTCAACAAGAAAACTGTACCTCGGTACACGTGACAATAATCAACTAAACTAAAACTAAAACTTAAAGAATTTCATCAGCTCAGGAATTTGCAGAATTGACTGATAGGCAACCATTGATCACCCATCCACACTAGATTGCATCTATTCCATAGGGGCAATTTACAGAGGCCAATCAACACACAAGCGTACACATCTTTGGGATGTGACAGGAAAACAGAGCACTTGGAGGAAATCCATGCGGTCACAGGGTGAAGGTGCAAACTCCACACAGGCAGCACCCGAGGTCAGGATCGAACCCGGTTATTTGGCGCAATGAGGCAGCGGCTCTACCAGTTGCGGCACTGTGCTGTTTCTTGCTTGTTTTGTTTAGTGATTAAGCACAATTTTGTTTGATAATGCACTAATGAAGCAATTTGGAACATTTATCATATCAACAATTCAATATAAAATGCAAGTTATTATTAAACTGATGATGCTACTTAAAATACTGCAGGAGATTATTATGTCAACCTGTACAAATTAATATAACAATTCTTTCATTTTCTTCAAAAAAGATTAGAACATTATCGGGATCCATGTAGAGATGTCATTTAATATATTTGTTTTACAGGAAATGAATGTTCATTGAGAAAGAATCCTGATGTTTTCCGTGGCTGTATCTGAGAAATTTAACATTAAAGGTTGCAGAAGACAAATCAAAAGCTCTTTTGAATGTTCTAAGGTTTACTGAGCTTCACCTGATTCAAGGGTAAATGTCACTCTGATAAAATAAATTAAAATATTGGCAGAAGAAATAAATTGAGGCTAAAGTAGAAAGTAGAAATAATTAAATTAATCCCTGAAGGCCCGTTTGGGCCTCATTATAATGTAATTAGTGAGTTGCCTGCACTAAATGTATGCTGACGAGTGACTTACCCAGCAAGGAACGTCAAATTTGGTGGATTTCTCTATGTAGGTGCAGAGCTGAAGGTGTGAAATGGTGATTAACAGCAGGCAAGATGATCATTAATGTTATTCTGAGTCTTCAGGAAAAACACTTCAAATCATGTATCATCAGTATTTTCCAAGCAGTTGACAATCATCTTTTAAACCCCACTAACATAGCCGTTCTGCATTCAGTTCAACTGCATGGAAGTTAGGCTGCATCAAAATGAAAATAGCAAACTCTCTAGGTACTTGATGCAAGCATATCAATGGTTACTATTGGTCATTGTTCTTACTCTTAAAGCAGACATGGTGCTAAATCCTAGTGCTAAAACCATTATTTTCTAAAGGAAAGACACAAAATGCTGGAGTAACTCAGTGGGTCAGGCAGCATCCCTGAAGAACATGGAAAGGTGGTGTTTCAGATTGGGATCCTTCTTCAGTCTAAGATTACAATTAAAAGGCATTAAGTGGCAGAGTGAAGAATAAAAATATTAGCTCACCCCATTCACTGGTACAAAATCAACCTGTTTCCTTTCAGATGGGATGTAAGGAAAAGGAGTGGGATGAATGTGATTACTGTCTGTACAGACAATGTCGAATACTGGAAGAAAAGGAATGGTGCTCCCCTAGTGACCTTTATCCTTTGTGAAACCAACATCATTAAAAACTGTAGTCAAAAACCAAACAACTGCAGAAATACAAAGTCAATAACAGTAAAATAAGGGATGTTCTCAGCAGATTAGACAGCATCTAGGGAGAAGGAATCAAAATTTACATTTTTGATTGATGACCCTCCATTTAACCTGAGTAATTTTGAAGCAAAGTGGAAAGGTTAGTTTTCTAAAATTGTTGAGGTCAATGTTAAATTCAGAGAGCTCTAATGTGTCATCTTCAGGTGAGATATCGTACCAGGAGCTTATGATGAACCTCCTTCGAAAAGGAAGAGGTCAGCATAAAAGTGGGAAGGAGAATTAAAGAAATAGTGAGCTATTTCCTGACGAGCCGCACACCTCAGAAGGTCCCGGCAGCAGGCCCGGCTCACCCGGCGCAGAACTGGGAAACCACCTGGAGCAGCTCGTCCCCTGTTCGTCCCTGAAGACCGGGAAATGGAGAGAAGGGTGGAGGGTATCGGGTGCTGGTGATGGCTGCAGATGCTGGACTACGGGCCGGTAAGAAGAACTGGGAGTCTCACCATCTGCGCCCTCGAAGTCAGCTGTGAGAGGTGTCCCTGAGTAATCAAGGATTGTACTTATGTATGGCAATAATGTTCCTGATCCATAGGCAAAAACATTTTCACTGTACATTAATACAATGGATAATATGGAACCAATGTGATAATATGGAACCAATAAACCACTGAACCATTGATACAGTTCAGGGTCATTGATAAGATATGTTTTTCAAAGCAAACACCTGATCTGTCGAGGTGCCCACATCATGGCCACACTAAAATAAGATTAGGCTTTGTTGGAATAGTGTAAGAGTATAAGAGACACAAACAGAGGACAGAGTGTGAGTGGGATGAAGAGTTAAAGTAACAAATATCTGGAAGTTTACCTTCCCATGCAAATGCAAGAGATGCATTCAGTGCCCGTTTACTTCTTTCTTTCCTGCTGCAAGAGCCCAAGCTCTTGTTTCACATGAAGCTGTGATTTATTTGCACCTCTTTCAATGTTGGAAACTGCATTTGGTGTTCAAATGTGGTGTTCTTTAGAGTGGAGAATCTAAGCACAGAGTGGATGGCTGTTTTGCAAAACAGTCCATTTAGTCTATAATGTCCCTGACCAACTTAGGAAACCTGAACGGAAACCTCTGGAGACCTTGCGCCCCACCCAAGGTTTCCGCGAGGTTCCCGGAGGTTCTGGTTACTCTCCCTAATGGTGGAAATTGGTTTCCATGTAATCAAGGCTTCTTCTATCTTCCTGCGATTATTATTTATTTTAAACGGCCTCGACTAAAAATAGGTTGACGTTTGGTCGAAGCCAGTGGAGTGGGGTTGCTATTTACTTACAGGCAGTCAAAGGCAATCTCCTTCGCTGACCGGCCATTTTGATTGGCTCATTGGAGTTTTCAGCAAAGATCCTGTCGGATTTTTGGTTTTCAGGACCTAGAAGATCCGCCGGAAGGTAAAATGCCCGCTAACTTTATTAAACGTCTAAAAACTGTCTCCACTCCTTCTCCCCCCGCGTTCTCTCCCCTTTTCTCCCCTTCTCTCTCCTTTTCTCTTCCCCTTCTCTCTCCCTGTCTCTGTCCTTCGCTCCCCTTCTTTCCCCTTCTCTCCCTCCCTCTAAAGGACTTAACATGCTCTGTGGCAGCCGTTTACCTTCCTCTTCAACGCGCAGACAGCGCTCCTCCGCTGTCCCTGGCCCCCATTTTCGCAATGTGTTTATGTGTGTGCAGTCGGTAGCACACACACACATCAGTAGATCAGTAGATGCAGCTCATACTTCGGTCGGGGCTTTCCTGGCAAGTGGCCAAAACCTCTGGTGACTCATGGAGAGTGACCGGAACCTCTGGGCACCTCACGGAAACCTTAGGTGGGACGCAAGGTCTCCAGAGGTTTCCGTTCAGGTTTCCTAAGTGGGACAGGGGCATAAGGGTAACCTTGAGTTTTCACTCCCTGTCACTACCGTTCCCACTCCCATTCTGGCCTCTCAAGTAATTGACCTCCTACACTGCTCCAGTTCCTTGTTTCGACTAACCTGAAATATTAATTCTGCTTCTCTCTGCATAGACTTTTCCTGAATATTTCCAGAAGTATTTGTTTTTATTTCAGGTTGCCAGCATCCGCATTTGTGTTTCATGGTTCCAGTGTTTCTTTCTCTATCATATACAATACAATACAATACAATACAATACCGTTTATTGTCATTTGAACCTCATTGGGTTCAAATTACCAATGACCCATCACTGTGAATCTCCTCCTCACTGTGATGGAAGGCAAAGTCGTATCTCTCCCCTGCACTCCCCATTCTCCTCCCGATGTCAGAGTCAAAGCCCCCGGCGGGCGATGGTAAATAAGTCCCGCAGCCACTAAGGCCGCGCCGGGCGATGCAAGGCCGTGCTCGTGGTCTTGATATTAGAGCCCCCGGCAGACGCTAGCAAGACCCGCGGCCATTAAAGCCGTGCCGGTCGATGTAAGGCCCCACTCCAGGTCATTTTCCACCACGCAACTAGGGCAGGATAAGTTGCCGCCGCGGGACCTCCGAAAAGCGGTCTCCCACCAGGGACCCGCGAGCTCCCATTGTTACCGTCCACCAGCCTGCAGCTGGAGCCTCTGAATCTCCGAGGTCGGGCAGCAGCAGCACACCACCACAGCTCCTCCCGTTCCAGCCCCACGATGGTGAGTAGTCTGCAGGCTCTGCGATTGAAGCCCCAGGTCCGGTTGGATGCCGCTTCACGGTGCTAGGCCCCAACGGCAACGGAGACCCGACAGAGGAAAGGTCAGGTCCTCCGTACAGGGAAAAGATTTTAAATGTTTCCCCCACCCCCCACACATATCCAGCTAAAAAAAGCCACTAACTACACTCAAACTAGACAAAAAATAAAAAAAGGCAGACGGACTGCAGAGGCCGCTGCGACGAGAGTCGCGCCGCCCACCATCTCCCCTTTTTCATTTCCTCCTGGCAGATCACTTGAAATGAGCAAGCCTCCATCACCCTCTCCTCCCTCACCCAGCATTACCACCACATTATGCTTCTTTTGCTCTTCATTTCATTACAGACACCTCCCTTTGCTCCATCTTCTCTGCAACGTGAAAGAAGCTTGATTTCTACATTTCCTCACTTTTGATTTTACTTTAGATTAATTTAGGGATGCAGTGTGGAAACAGGCCCTTTTGCTCACCGAAGTTGCACTGATCAGTGATCACCCATACACTAGATCTATCCGAGACACTTGGGACAATTTACAGAAGCTAATTAACCTACAAGCCTGGACGTCTTTAGAGCACCCAGAAAAAACCTACTCAGTCACAGGGGGATCTTACAAACTCTGTGCAGACAGCACCCATATCAGGATGGAACCCAGGTCTCTGACGTTGTCAGACAGCAACTCTACTGTTGTACCGATAAGTTATTCGCCTGAACCTGGACTCTGGTTCTCTCTCCACATATACTGACTGGTCATATGTGCATTTTACATTTTTTTTTAAATTCTGAAACAGATTAACTAGTTATTTAGTTTATTGCTATTTGTGCAATCTGCCAACAAGGTATTTGCCTGCTGTGTGTTGGCATCCTTAATAGGGAATGCATTTCAAAATTAATTTATTATCCATATTTATTTATTCTGCACTCTGCCATGTACATTCGAGAGTATTACTTGGTTTAGCCAACACTGTTCAGTTTCTTATTTTAGGAGCTGTCATAAAAAGTAGGTAAGGTCAATAATTCAATAAACACAATAACATACAATTACAGTATTAAAGTAGCATATGGAATATTGAAAGGAATTCTTCAGCAATAATGCAGAACTACAGTATTAGATTGTGTGAAGGTTCATTACTAATTTCCCAAAATCTGTTGAAGGACATTGAACAAATAATTTAATAAATGCTCCAAAATATATATTTAAATCTGTGTTAATGTTGATGAATGTTAATACTTGAAAGGTACTAAAATGGAGAAAATGTCCTTGTTGTTTAGTTCATAAATACTCAAGAGAATTATACCATTGATCTCCTACTTTTATTGTTTGGTAACGTATTATAGAAGTAACAGCTGGTAGAGCTGCTGCCAGAGATGCAGGTTCAATCAGAGGATGCTATTTGAGTGGACGTTCTCCATGTGACCATGTGGATTTCCTCGAGGTGCTCCAGTTACTACCCACATCACAAAGACATGCAACTTTGTAACTTCATTGGTTTCTGTAAAATTTCCTCTAATGTGTCGGGAGTGGATGAGAAACTGAGATATCATAGAACTAATGTGATAGAGTGATCGATGTTTGCTTGGACTCAGTGGGCCGAAGGGCCTGTTTCCATGCTACATCTCTATACTAAAGTGAATATAGCAATGAATTCATTAAATATTGAAACATTATGAATCTCTGTTATAAGATTTAAAAGAATCCCATACACAGTACAAAAGTAGAAATATAAAGTGTTAGATCTTATTTTCCAGATTCATCATCCTTAACAGAACTTCAGATAAATTCTCTGGAGGTGAGATCAGATCCAAACTATTGAATGTTATTCCTATTCATTTCCTAAGACAGCTTCAATTCATTATTTGTTTTAGAGATTAGGTATTATAATAAATATACAAGTAAACAAGTGGGCAGTGGGCAGGTGCTATAGACCTGCATGGGAAGGTAGATGCTCCCGTCCCATGAGACTCGGGCAAATGGGGCTCATCAGCCTGGGAAGGCAGTCCATCTAGGAGAGGGAAAACTCTGATTTAAAACCGCCACTGCCTTGTGGCCATATCCAGTCATGGAAAAGGCTCCAGGAGTAAACCTCAAGAAAATCCAGTGACAGAGCCCCTAAGGCAGTTTGTCGTTGTGTACAACCTCGCTCTGGCTGCTCCTGCGATGGCGCTGGTGACAAACTGTAACGGCCCTGCTGTTCCTTTGGATCGATCAGCGACGTGGAGAGGGGACGTGCTGCATGGGCAATAGCCTGTCCTCCATATGACATCGCCCAGGCTTGCATCCAACTACACATCACTTGCAAACTAGGAAGCATCACCTGTGGTCAGTCATGACCGAAGGGGGCCTATTACCTACAAGTGAACTCAGCAAGTTTAAAAATACTTTGGGAACTATAACCCCAGTGAGTTTGAAGCAATATAGGAATTACACCTCTGGTGAATAAAAAAACATGGGAATTGTGGCCTTGTTTATTAGGAAGGGAAAATGGGCAGCTGGACCTCTGTGAATTGGAAGGGAGTAGAGGTACTGGGGCTTGTTGAGGTGGAAGACAGTGTAGGATCCTGGACCCCAATGATTTGAAAAGGAATGTGGCACCAGGTACCGCAGTGAATTGCACGGGAGCATTTTTTTAGGAGTCCCATTGAGCTAAAAGGCAGTGTGGAAACTGGGGCTTCAGTACATAGGAACTGGGGTCCCTAGAAATATTACCTGGTGAGCCAGATGCCAGGCCATTATATTCTCAGAATCGTTAGAAAGCAGTTTATCAGAATTTTACTGTGTAACTGGGAAACTTCAGGTAGATTCCAGTAGTAGGAAAAATGGTCCCAATGTTGGGCGAGTTCAGAACTAGGGGGCCACAGTCTTAGAATAAAGGGGAGGCCATTGAAGATTGAGGTGAGAATTTTTTTTTTAACCCAGAGAGTTGTGAATTTGTGGAATTTCTTGCCACAGAGAGCAGTGGAGGTCAAATAGGGGCTAGTGGAATCAAGGGATATTGGGAGAAGGCAGGCACGGGTTATTGATTGGGAACGGTCAGCCATGATCAGCAATGAATGGTGGTGCTGGCTTGAAGGGCCGAATGGCCTCCTCCTGCAACTATTTTCTATGTTCTATGTTTCTACATCCTCATTCGAGAAGAGGCTTCAGGTCTGCTCCTGCGGCTGGATGAAAATAACATCTTCAAAGAGCTTGAATATACATCATGGAAAGAAAGGGTGCTTGAAAGAGGGAAAACAGGGACCTCGCATTGATAAGGACTTCCTGAGAAGTCAATCAAATAAGTCGAATGAAGTCCAGCGACTGGAATCTCATCAACGTTCGCAGGGCATCAGCCCCCCTGATGAAGGAAACTCAAGCACAGTTATGCAGGCAGAGGAAGATATGGAGCCCACCCAGCCAAGAAAACCAGCAATGGAGAAAAAGATCAGTGGAAGAAAACCTCGCGTCAAATGGCCTGGAGCCTCAGAAAAGAAAGAATGGGAGACCATAAATGTAGACCTGACCCATATCTTACAGGGTGTAAGGGGTACAGTTGAAATAAAGCTTGATAAGATGGGGGACATCATCTATGGCTATGGAGCAGAACGATATGGAATAAGGGAGAAAGAGGAAAAGGCACTAGCTTTGGAAAGCAAGTCCAAACGGCAAAAGGAGATGGAATGCCTAATCCAGGAGAGAAGGCAGCTCAAGAAGCAGTGGAGGAAGGCATCTGATAGTGAGAAGGAGGGCATCAACATTCTCCAGGAAAACATAAAAAAACGTTTAGGAACCCTGAGATGAGCAGAGTACCTGCGGAAATCACGAAAAAAGAAAGAACAAACGAGATCACGCTTCTTCAAGGACCCCTATAAGTTCGTAAAATCACTTTTCATCAAAGAAATGGGAGGAAACCTGAAAACATCAAGGCAGAAGCTGGACGAGCATTAGGAAATAATGCATGTGGATGACAAGAGACACCAGAAAACAGCTATTCCATCGGACATTCCACCAATTGAACAACCAGAGCCTAAGATGGACATTAGCCCTCCAATGTGGAGGGAGGTGGAACAGACAGTAAAGCAGGCAAGAGCATCTTCAGCCCCAGGGCCAAATGGGGTTCCGTATAGACTCTACAAGGGTGCTCCTGATGTTCTTCGCTTCCTGTGAAGGCTAATGAGAGTGGCTTGGGAGAAGAGAGTCATACCCAAAGCATGGCACAGGGCAGGAGGAATCCTGATTCCGAAAGAGAAGGAATCCACAGATTTCCCTCAGCATCATAGCTCAGAGGATGACCAGCTATTTAGAGAGAAACAACCTTGTGGATACAACAGTCCAAAAAGCAGGCATCCCAGGGTTCTCTGGATGTCTCGCACATACCAGTATGATTTGGCACCAAATCCAGACTGCCAGAAAAGAAACGAGAGATCTGCATGTCATTTCTCTTGACCTTGCCAACACGTTCGGAACTGTCCCTCACAGAGACTATCACAAGCTTTGTCAAGGCTTATTTTCAAGATCTGCAGCTCTGTTTCACCATGCCTGACTTCACTGCATGGAGGTTGGCATTATGGCGGGGTGTACCATCTCCCCATTGATTTTTACAATGGCTATGGAAGTCATCATAAGGGCCTCCGAGTGGGTAGTGGGTGGAGAGCGGCTGAAGTCTGGAGTCCGTCTAGCACACATCAGGGCCTACATGGATGACATGACAATCATAACAACAACAGCACCAAGCACCTTTTATGGAAGCTTCAAGAGAACATCACTGGGGTCAGAATGAAATTCAAACCATCCAAATCAAGAAGCATTTCTATAATCAAAGGCAAACTGACAGATCAAGAACCTATTCCAACTGTGATTGATCAAGAACCTATTCCAACTGTGTCAGAGAAGCCAATCAAAAGTCTGGGAAGATGGTATAACTCTAAACTGAAGGACACTGATCAGGCTAACGAGTCTAGTGAAGAAGTCATCAAAGGTCTGGCGAACATCGACCGATCCATGCTGCCTGCAAAGCTGAAAATCTGGTGCCTGCAGTTTGGATTACTACCTCGCCTATGTGGCCACTAACCATGTATGACATCACCCTCACAAGGGTCGAGAAGATAGAAAGAGCAATCAGCTCTTTCGTGAGAAAGTGGTTAGATGTTCCTCGGTGCCTGAGCAGTGTAGGCCTGTATGGTCAGGGGGGACTCCAGCTGCCTCTCTCTAGTCTCACAGAGGAGTTCAAGTGCACTAAAGTCAGACTAGAGATGACCCAGGCAGAATCAAGGGACACTGTCATCCGAGCTGCTGCTCCAACCCTGGCAACAGGAAATAAGTGGATGGCTAAGAATCCGACACAGCAGGCAAAATCTGCTCTCCAGCAAAGTGATATGATAGGGCAAATCCAACACGGAAGAAGTGGCTTGGGGCTTGGCGGAAGCGACTTTGCTGGAACAAGGCATCATCACTGGAGCGCCGGAAGTTGGTCGCAGTCGAAGTCCACCGACAGGAGAAGTTGAGTAGGTGTGCCAAGGCTGTGTCGCAAGCTAAACAGGGCCAGTGGATGAGATGGGAGAGTGTGGAAAAGAGGATGATCAGCCGGAAGGACATGTGGGAGATGGAGGTGAGCAGGATAAGTTTCCACATTCGGGCAACCTAAGATCTCCTTCCTAGCCCAAAAAAGCTCAACCAATGGCTGGGCGAAGATCCATCATGCCCCCTGTGTTCAATACCAGTCACACTTAGGCACATCCTCACTGGGTGTAAAGTAAATCTCTCCCAAGGACAGTACCCTGGAGACATAATCAAGTGCTGAAATGCCTGGCAGCGACTCTGGAAAGCAGGAGAACAATCAACAATGCTCTGCTGCCCAGAACAACGAACCCTGTTAAGACAATTGCCTTTGTGCGGGGGGGGGGGGGGGGGGGCGTGGACAAAGGCAATGGAACATTCCACCAAGGACCAGGTGTAGACAGCTGGAGGCAGCCAGGGGTTGGAAGATGCTGGTGGATGTGGACCAACGGCTTACAGTTCCATCAGAGATAGCCATTACCATCTTGAGGCCTGATCTGGTGCTCTGGTTGAACTCTCAGCGCATGGTGTATTTTGTGGAGCTCACAGTCCCTTGGGAGGATGCTGTGCAGGAAGCCTTCAAAAGAAAGAAACTGCGATATACAGAGCTTGCAGCGGAGGCAGAACAGCGTGGCTGTAGAGCTAAGATCTGCCCGGTAGAAGTTGGATGTCGAGGATTCGTGGCAACATCTACCTTAAGACTGATGAAGGACCTGGGGATTAGCGGACAAGCCCAACGCTAGGCCATCAAAGAAACATCACGGGTGGCAGAGCGGAGTAGCCAGTGGCTCTGGCTGAAGAGTAAAGACCCCAAATAACCGACTAGGCAGATGTAGAGGGGGGTGGTTCTGGGACATAAGAATGCACCGCTGAGCCTACTGGAGACGTCGTGGGTTC
Source organism: Raja brachyura (assembly GCA_963514005.1). The sequence goes on from OY740784.1 coordinate 64,864,437, forward strand.
AATCAGCGAAACGTCGATGAAAGTAGGTGCCCACTTGATAACCCCAATGACGTGTCTGCCGAGCCTTTCTCAACATCAGAGGAGCATAGGTGAGTGCAGAAGGCTCCCATCACCATCGGGAGTAAATTGAAATTTGGCACTTTGGACTTTTAACATCTAGCCCTCTGTATTTGTAAACTACTATACATCTGTTAGAGTTGCAGCTTGGTGAAAGATTTCATTAGTCCCGCAGTCTGTTCTCAGTATTGCAACCAAGCTGTTGCCTCTGTTCTATTAACCTTTGATTCAGTCTGTGCTCTCAGATATGTCTCAATACCATAGCAAGAAACTCACCTTCTGACAGCCCAAAGGCATCCTATTGTCCACAAAACATATCAGGAATTCTGACTATAGTTCCAACTAGACTCAAGAATTGCATGAGAATTTGCTTCAAAACAGCTCCTATCCATCACCCAAAATCTTCAGTTTCGTCCCACACTCAAAAGGTTTGTAGGTTAATTTGCTTGGTAAATGTAAAAATTCTCCCTAGTGGGTGTAGGATAGTGCTGATGTGCGGGGATCGCTGGTCGGCGCAGACCCGGTGAGCCGAAGGGCCGGTTTTCGTGCTGTATCTCTAAACTAAACTAATTACTTTCATTACTATCACACCATCTACAAATTGCACTGCAGTTGCATGCATCCAAATATGCAATAAGGACAATTAAAGTAACAATAATTGCAGATTCAAAGTACTGCACTGGTCCCCACAATTTTATTTTTCTGTATTATTTACCTCCGTCATGTCACTATTATATATCCAGAGGCAAATGTGATGGCTAGTAGCATCTAAATTTTGAAAGTTGCGTCCTTTAGTAAAACAAATGCTTGTTCTTGGTTCTTGGTTTCTTGGTCCTCCAAAATATTCCAAATGGAATTTAAACTGGAGGTGGTGGAGGGAAGACTTAAGCCAGAAAGTGTTTTGGGGAAGAAAGAGCTATCTTAAATTTAGTTGTATCTGGTTGGCTAACTATAGTAGGGTGGAGATTATTCCATGCTTTAATTGTGCAGGGGAAGAACGAATTGCTGTACACATCTGTCTTGGTAGCTGGAATCACAAATTGGATCGAATGCCCTCATCTGCTCCTAATTGGTTTGGGTTTGGTGTAGGTCTTGTAATCTGTGTTGAGCTGACCATTTAACATTTTGTAAAAACAGGTCAAACAGTGAGCTTCACGCCTGTCTTGGAGAGAATTCAGAAGTTTGGTAACACTCACTTCTCTCTCATAGGTGTTAGTAACAAATCAAGCTGCCTGTCTTTGGACATGTTCGATGGAAGAAATATTTGCTTAATATTATGTTTGTTTTTAAATATATTGCTAACCCCACAGAGTTGAATTAGTACATAAAAAATGTAAAATGCAGATGTTTTATGTAGATCTTTGAAGTAGATAAATTATTTATTTTGGTTATTATTGGTTTCAAACAAAAAAACATTTTTTTTTTAGCTGTTTCTAATTGAATTTTCACATACAACTAAGCCTCCATGCTGTGACATCACCTTTTCTCCGAAGCCAATCACTGAGTCATTGCTGTTCACTATCTCTTCAATTTTTGAGCAGTTGTTCAAAGAATGTCAACCTACACCTTCTCCTGCTTTGCATTACTCAACCTGAATTATTGCAGTCACAAATACACTATGCTAACACTGACAATAATCATCCGTCGACTGGTACAAAAGCTTAAATGTTATTTCATGGGTCTAAATGGATCCTCAGTGCACTTAGCAAGTGCCATTTTGAATTTTCTCATTGGCTTGTCTGTTGTGTGGGTGTTAAAGCACCTTTTAGCAACTCCACCTAAAATATGTAAGAGTGAGGCAATAACCAGCTTTTTACGTCCTGGTTAACAAAAAAATATTAAATTAACCCTTGATTAGCATTTCAAGTATTTTCGAAACAATTTTGTCCCTTAATTCCTTGAAAATATGTTAGTACATACAATGTACATTGTCCAGTGTAGGGACGGGCCCTACAGCCCAGCATGTCAGTACCAACCATATATAGACCTGTACCATCTAGTATTTGACATTTCCACCATTGATCACTGACTGACTACACTTCCTACACCTCTCAGAATTTGATGTACTTCTATCAACTCATCCTTCAGCATCTGACGTTCACCAGGGACACAAGGGTGAACAGGCGAGGAGATACTCCAAGGCAGGTGATGGCTTGAGGCCCTCAGCAGCCTGGGGTTTGTCTGGATCGGGGACCGCTCAAAAGAACTTTCAAAATGGCAGCAAAACATGGCGCCTCTTGTATGCGGGCTCAGTAAACTATTTCTGTGCACTTGCTAATTGAGGATGTGCTTGGGTATGGGTATACTGTTGTAAGTAAGCATGCATGTAAGAAAATATTTTTTCTTTGCACCCGTGCCAATAATAACACCATTGAATCATTCCTCTGTACATAAATGTTGTTGAGGGTACTGCCATTTTCTATATACTTTCCTCTTGCACTTGACCTCCAATATGCAAAAACTCAATCTCCATCTGCCATTTTTCCTCCCAAATTTCAAACTGAAAAGTATCCTGTTATATCCTTTGACAACCTTCCTCACCAGCAATAACTCCACGTATTTGTGTCAATCAGCAGCCTTACTAATCAAACCACCTATATTTATATATTAACACGAAGAATGGAGATCCCAACACTGATCTTCATGGAACGCTACTGAAGAAGAGTCCCAACCAGACCCGGCAGTCTATAGATGGGTTCCCACCTGAAACCCACCGGTCCATTCCCTCCCCAGATGCTGCCAGACCTGTTGAATTCCTCCAGCATAATCTGTTTTAATCAAGATTCCAGCATTTGCAGTAATTTGTTTTATAGATGTTCTCTGTATGTGCCTGGGTGATGTACAAGGAATGATGTACAAATTAGTAGCAGGATTAGTTCAATTGGTCCCTCGAGCCTGCTTTGCGATTTAATAGGATCATGACTGATCTGATTCCAACCTCAATTCCTCACTCTCATCTGCCACAGTAATCTGACACCCCTTGCTTCCAAAGAATTTATCTGCTTCTGCCTTAAATTTATTCGAAGATTCTGCTTCCATTACCCTGAAAAGATTCCTAGGTGTGTTAGAGAATAGATTTTCCCTCATCTCATATTTTTAAACAGTGACCCACAGTTCTAGATCTGCTCACCATCCTCTCCTTGTCAGGACTCCTCAAGATGTGATTCAATCAAATCCCCTCTCAGTTTCTAAACTGCAAGTAGATGCAAGGTAGGTGTGTCCAACCTTTCATCATTAGGCAACCCATCCAATCCAGGTATTAGACTTTTCTACTATTCCATAAAGCAAACTCTCTCTGCGCTGCTTCCAATCCTTTCGTTATAAGACATTTCCAGATGTTGACTCAAATGTATACAGCTCTAGATGTTCTCCCATTGTACTAATGTGGTGATCAGCAAATTGTAATTTGGATCCAAGTTCTCAGTAGGTAGGAGTTGATATGCGCCATGACTAACTTCTCAAAGCAGTTCATCACCATGGACATTTGAACCACCAGTTTGCAGTCATTGAGACACGTCACCTTACTCTTTTGGGCACCGGCATTATTGATGCACATTTAAAGCAGGTACCCCAGACCTCAGTAATGCTTTTTGCAGATCCACTTCTGGGACCAGCATGCAGTCGCCTGGCTTGAGTGTAATCTTGCAACAATATTTGTTTTCACTGTACCTTGGTACTCATGAAAATAAACTAAATTAAACAGTAATGAAAGATGGAAGATGTCCATAAAATCTTCAGCCAGTTGGTCAGCGCAGGTTTTAAGATCACGACTAGTTATACATTTAGGTACAGCCATTTAGACACTCTACAAAATTAGGTTCACCCTCCCGAGGTTTTTTCTGATGTCAGCCTCGAGACTGAGATTGCGATGCCATTGGGTGGCTATAGGGGCCCGAGTAGGCACATAAGTATGTTCTCTATCAAAGTGTGCATAGAACACGATGAGTCTCTCCGGGAGTGATGCCTCGCAGTAGTTTGAGCTGCCACTTAATTTTGACTTTTGGGAAGTGATGTCATGTAAGTCTTGCCACAGCTGCTGAATGTCCATCTCTCTGTCCAGTTTAGAGGAAGCTGTGATGTTTGGTGGACTGTGTGGGGTGGGAGGATCCATTTCTCCTCCCGTGCAGCAGGTGACACTGCACAGGACAAAGGGAGATTTTTTGTATATAGTTTCTCCTGTCTGTAGTGTGTGTGTGTGTTCAGCCATTTTGAGTTGTCTTGGTGTCAGCATTGAGTAAAGTATTGAAGACTTTTGTTGTAAAGACTCCCAAGTTTTGTGCAGACCTAGGAAAAAAACACAAAAATGGTGTCAGGAGTGGGATATTTCGGATTGCGTCCAAAGACCCAGATAAGAGCCTATATTTAGATTTTTTTTTTTTAATTTGTAATTTTTTTTTAGTTCTGTAGTGTTCACAAACTAACATATCTCGGCAATTTGATCATTTCAATCCTGAGCGAGAAAGGTTTGTCCTATTTAATGCGAGTCGAGTTTTATTTTGAAAGTATGGCAATTACTACTGACCTGAAGAAGAAGGCTCTCTTGTGTTCATCAATTTCTCCAGAAACTTTTGCACTGCTTCAAAATTTACTTACCGAAGAAGTAATTGAAGTTTCATATGCTGAAATTACAACAGCTTTGCAGCTGCATTTCAAAGGCAGTCGAAATTTCCTCACAGCTCGCCTCAATTTCTACCGGACGGTGCAAAAGGAAGGACATTCGATCACCGAATTTCTTGCCAAACTATGCACCAAGGAAAAGGCATGTGATTTTAAAGCTCAATGCTGTGAAAAGTGCCAAGACAATAGGCTGCAGGCATGCATTCATCCAGCAGGCGATTCTTCAGGAATCGGACGCTCATTGAAGAATGTGCTGCAGTTTGCTAAGATGGCCGAGCTGCTAAGTAAAGAACTGCACAAAATGGCCGGCGAAACATCGTCAAAGCTCCCTCAGGAGGTGCATACAGTTCGTCGGACTCGCCTGCAATGGCAGAAACCACTTGATTGACCCGGAGCAAATCCGGAGAAGGTGGGACAGTTTCAGAAGAGCCGTCCCCCTGTAGGGGGAGCACCGAAACCCTGCTACCAGTGCTGCTCGACTGCTCATCATTACAGTGAGTGCCCATATGTCGAATCCATTTGTTATGCCTGTTACTGAAAAGGTCATCACACAGTGTGTCAATCCGTAGGAAAGCTGAGAAAGGGCAAGAAAGCGCAAAACACAGTCGACAAAATCGCAGAGACCATTTCTATTGGAGTGCTCGGTGTGTCTACGGTCACAGACAAGCCGAGGATTTTGCTGCGGATTTCGCCTACCTTGAGGACATATGGCTGGTTGTCATGGACGCCTATTCGAAATGGACACATGTTATCCAAATGACTAAGTATCCGACCCCGAAACAACCACTTCTGCGCTCGACGATTTGTTCGCCATTTGGGGATTGCCCTTAATAATCGTAAGCGACAATGGACCCCAATTTGCCTCACAAATGTTCGGTGACTTGTGCAAACAACACTCAATCATGCATCAGATATCAGCACCTTTTCATCCACCCTCAAATGGTGAGGCAGAGTGGCTTGTTGGCGTTTTCAAGCAGGCCATGAAACGTGTGGTAGGAATCTAAAATTAATCAAAACGATTGGCATTGCGCAATTTCTTACAGCAATATCGAACCGTTCCAACCTACACTACCGGTCAAATTCCAGTGGAGATGTTGCTCGGACATCAAATGCACTCTACCCTATCAGTTTTGAACCCAACCCGTAACTCTTATACAAAGTGCACTCAGCCAACAAAGTCGAAGAAGTCCAAATTAGACATTGGTTACGAAGGATATTACCGCAATTATATAGCCAAGGAAAGCAAATGGTGTGCTGGCAGGATCATGGCTCACATTGGAACCAAAATGTGCACCGTCCAAGGACAAGAAGGACAATGCTGATGGCATGATGACCAATTAAGAAGCCGCGTTCCTCCAGCGAAGACTGCATAGAACCTGACCAGAACCAAGCAGTCGGACACCGCGGTGCCGAATTGTGTGGATAATGGAGTGCCTGACTTTGACGAAGTTCCGCCAGACGAAGTCCCCTCCGATCTGCCTGTGGTCCTTTGTTGATCAACACGTTGCAATCGTGGTATTCTCCCAATGTGACTCATTCAGGAATAGAGACGTTCAAACTGGAAAGGGAGAGTGTGATATTTGGTGGACTGTGTGGGGTGGGATGACGCGTTGCTCCTCCCGTGCAGCAGGTGGATCTGCACAGGTCAAAGGGAGATGTTTTGTATATAGTTTTCTCCTGTACGTAGTGTGTGTGTGTGCAGCCATTTTGAGTTGTCTTGCTTCCTGCATTGGGCAGAGTATTAAACCATTCTGGTGTAAATTAAAGACTCTCAAGTTTCATGCAGACATAGAACATGAACATGAAAGTTCCTTTTTGCCTTTTTGAAGGTCATATCTGGAATTCTTATATGACACTGGGTAACCAGACTTGAATGCCTGAGTTCTGATCCTCAAAAGATTGCAAACCTCCCAGTTCTTCCAAGGCTTCTAGCTTGGACTTCTTCGACTTTGTTGGCTGAGTGCACTTTGTATAAGAGTTACGGGTTGGGTTCAAAACTGATAGGGTAGAGTGCATTTGATGTCCGAGCAACATCTCCACTGGAATTTGACCGGTAGTGCAGGTTGGGACGGTTCGATATTGCTGTAAGAAATTGCGCAATGCCAATCGTTTTGATTAATTTTAGATTCCTACCACACGTTTCATGGCCTGCTTGAAAACGCCAACAAGCCACTCTGCCTCACCATTTGAGGAACACTTTATGGTTATGGGAATGCACTCTTTATGGGAATGCACTCTTCCAAACATTTTGTTAGGGAGGCCACAGTAGAGCAGCGGTGGAGTTGCTGCCTTACAGCAAATGCAGCTCTGGAGACCCAGGTTCGATCCCAACTATGGGTGCTATCTGTACGGAGTTTGTACGTTCTCCCAGTGACCTGCGTGGGTTTTATCCAAGATCTTTGGTTTCCTCCCATGCTCCAAAGATTTACAGATTTGTAGGTTAATGGGTTTGGTAAATGTGAAAATTGCTTCTTGTGGGTGTAGGATCGTGTTAATGTGCAGGGATCACTGGTCTGCGCGGACCCAGTGGGCCAAAGTGCCTGTTTCCACACTGTATCTCTAAACTAAACTAAAGTCGATAACAACCGTGGTGTATTCATTCCGAATATGTTGCCGAGTTCTCAAATATTACCCAGTCAACCGACACAAAGTGATCCTGGAGAAGAAGGGGCATTGTTAGGTGGTTAGATTTCTTGAAGTCAGGGCGAGAGAGAGCAATATGACATCTTTGATGGTGGAATAGTAGAGATCAAGGGTGTTTTGATCCTATGCTGCTGCAGGACACATGCTGGTTGTAGTTTGGAAGTAATTTCTTCATGTTGGCCTTGTTCAAGTCCTTGGCTACTATAGGAAAGGCATTGGAGCGTGCCATATGATGTTTGTTGACCTCAGTAAGCAGCTCCTCCGATGCTAGACTGACATCTGCCTCGGGTGGAATGTAGACCATCGTCATGGTGATGTGGGTGAATTCCTCCAGGAGGTAAAGGGACGGCATTTAACCGCCAGGTGTTCCAGGTGCAGCGAGCAGGAGTTGGCCAGGACTGCTACATCTGAACACCATGAAGTGTTTACAATGAGGCAGACATCACAGCCTCTCCCTTTCCCTGATGCCTCCATTCGGCCCACTTGACGAATGCAGAGATCTTCGTGCTGGGGAGTTGGGGGTGAGTCATGTCTCTGTGAAACAGAGCATAGAACATTCCCTCATCTTGCTTTGAAAAAGTGGCATTGCCCTTAAGTCTTCAACTTTATTATGTTGGGGATGTACATTGGCCAGTACAATGTTCGGGAGGGGGGAGGGGTGGTCATAGCACCTAAACACATAAATGTGCCAATTGTGTGTTGTTCATGTTGCAATGATGTGAAATGGTCAGCTCAATGTGTCTGTCAAATATGACTCTGCAAAATAAAACACATAGTGTGAGGCTTGTCCCTTATTTTGCACATTTTCCTGGGGTTCAATTTGCTTAAAACTGCATTTCACGACAAACCATTTGCATTTAAAAAAACAACCATCAGCATCACAGGCCCAGCACTCTCTCTCATCTGTGCGCTTACAATTCACAGGTTGCAAGCTATAAACAATAAATCAATTTTGAGTACATTAACTGTTTGGCCAGACCATCTGCTGAGCAATCCTTGGAGACATGGTACATTGTCAGATAAATTGTGTTTTTGTTATTTTATTTTCCTCCCTGTCGATCAACTTGATCTTCCTAGCATAAAAGAATGGGCCCTGTAAAAAGACCATGACTTACATTTAATTGGACTACTTTAAGCCGACACTATCCAATTTAAAACAAATGCCTTCGGGGGGGGTTCTTTCAACCATTGCATGTAGTCGATTCGCCAGAGAATAACAGAAGCCCAGTTAAAATTTCATCAAATTCAGCAAAGATTTAGTGGTACCAGATGCTTGTAAGCTTTGAAACGTGTAGGAAAGCTGAAGCATAATGTCTATTCAATTAAAAGGAAATTGGAAAAGGTTCCATTAATGGCTCATTGAGCTCAGCCAATGAGTAGCTGAGCCAAACAGTCAAGAAAGATCCCAGGTGCAGAGTAAATGAGCCGTGATGATAAAATTGGCCCCAGTGAGTTGGTGAAAGGAACCTCATCTAGGGTTTTCAGGCATCTACTGAACATAATGGTCACACTACAGGATTAATATCCAGACACAAAATGCTGGAGTAACTCAGCAGGTCAGGCAGCATCTCGGGAGAAAAGGAATAGGTTACATTTCGGGCTGAACCCCTTCTGCAGGAAGAAGGACTTTGACCGGAAACATCACCAAAAGTAGTTGTCTGTAGAAGAGTTTCGGACTGAAACATCATCTATTCCTTTTCACCAAAGAAGCTGCCTGACCCCCTGAGTTACACCAGCATTTTGTGTTTATCTTTGGTGCAAACCAGCATTTGCAGTTTCTTCCTACATTTAATAACTAGACAATTGGATCTTTGATCTTAAGACTGAAGTTTGAATCCAGCGACTGAAATAATAAAATAGAAACAGTAATGATGAACATGAAATGCAGGGTTGTTTCAAGCACCCAATTGGTTCACTAATGTTATTTCACCAAGGAAGGAGATCGGTTGTCTTTATCTAGCCTGGCCTTTTTATGTTTCTAAGCTCTGAATTAAACTCTATACTGGCCTAGCAAACCATTTGGTTCAGGAGCGAACAAAGATTTCTGGCCCCTTTTGTGATAATTACCCTCCGAGAATGAATAATCTATAAAAGCTCTTGATAAAAAGAATGATCCTGATGAGAAACATCACCTATCAATCTGTCTGAAGAAGAATACTGACCCAAAACTCACCTATTCATTTTCTCCAGAGATGCTGCCGGACCCACTGAGATACTTCACCATTTTGTGTCCATCTTTGGTAAAAAACAGCATCTGCAGTGCCTTCTTCATCACTATAAAAGCTCTTGATTGCTAACTATCCTTAATTAAAATGCTTGTGTTCATGTTGGTGAAGAATAAGGAGGTGATTGAATTCCATTCCAGTGCCTTATTTAGTTGAATATCTAACTGCCACCCAAAATCAAAAATAATAATTAAAGGAGCAAAGTGTGAATGGTATCCAATGCAACTTTTTCTCCAGATGAGCCAACTGCTTGTGATTTTCGAGGGAAAAGTATACCAACAGACATTAGGTGCAGGAGTAGGCCATTCGGCCCTTCGAGCCGGCACCTCCATTCACTATGATTATGGCTGATCATCCACAATCAGTTCCCCGTTCCTGCCTTCTCTTCATATCCCTTGACTCTGCTATCTTTAAAAGCTCTATCTAACTCTCTCTTGAAAGCAGCCAGAGAATCGGCCTCTACTGCCTTCTGAGGCAGAGAATTCCACAGATTCGCAACTCTCTGGGTGAAAAAAGTTTTTCCTCATCTCCGTTCTAAATGGCCTACCCCTATTCTTAAACTGCGGCCCCTGGTTCTGCACTGTCGCAACATTGGGAACATGTTTCTTGCCTCTAGCGTGTCCAATCCCTTAATAATCATATATGTTTCAATAAGATCCTCTCTCATCCTTCTAAATTCCACTGTATACAAGCCCAGTCTTTCAACATACGACAGTCCAGCCATCCGGAAATTAATCTTGTGAACCTACGATACACTCCCTCAATAGCAAGAATGTCATTCCTCAAATTTGGAGACCAAAACTGCACACAATACTCCAGGTGTGGTCTCACTAGGGCCCTGTACAACTGCAGAAGGACCTCTTTGCTCCTATACTCAACTCTCATTATGGAGGCCAACATGCCATTAGCTTTCTTCACTGCCTACTGAACCTGCATGCTTACATTCAGTAACTGATGTACAAAGACTGATATCAGCAGAAAACATTGGAAACATGAGAATAAAGATATGAACATTATTACGAGAAATAGATCTATAGAACAACAGTTGCACAAGCATTACTAATAAGCTGTATCCCAAAAGTTAAAATATATTCTGATAGGTTTATTTGTATTGTGATTTATCTCTCTATCCAACTAGGTATTATTCTCTTTGATTTCTACAGCAATCGCATTTTACTTCGGAGACACGTGAGTGACTTCGTGAAGACCCCGCCAGCACGCATGCTCAACATATCGTCGACCGCATGCGAAGCGACAGGCAGGGAGGAGGGTTGCTCCTCCACAAGAACGGACCTGCAGGTAAGGTTTTTTTTTCAGGGACTCTGTGAGTTAGAGTACCCCACCAACGGGCCGCCTCGAGAGACTGACTGCGGACCGCGGACCGCAGGCTGTCAGTGGCAGCAGAACTCTCCACAGAAGTTCGGCAGCCCGTTGACCCGGCAGGGTCCGGGCTCACAGACTCGCCGTTCGCAGGTAGTGACGGCAGAGCAGCAGCCCGACTTAAACACCGCAGGAGCACCACGGACTGACGGCAATGCTACCCGGGAGTTGGGAGGTCCAGGACAGAGCCGGGGTCCCGACTCAAACACGGGCGACACAATGCCTGGAAGTGGGCATACCGTTGACCCGGCGGGGTTCAGGCTCACAGACTTGCCATTTGGGGCAGTCAATATTCCCGCATGAGCAGGCGGGGAGCACTACCTCCAACATGGCACAGTCCAGCAGGACTGTGGTTACCATTGGTCTCCGAGCAGGCCCACGGCAGTACCCTTTACAGGGCTGCCAAATGCTCACCCTCTTCGCAGGGGAGCATAAGGAGTCAGGTCTAGGCTGACTCTGAAGAAGGGAATTGCATTTCCCCCTTTCTGCCTCATCAGTCAGGTATTGCAGAAAATTCAGCTAGATTCTGCATCAGGATTTCTGATAATACCCGTCTGCCCCACACAGCCATGGTTCCTGACGGTCCTCGACATGGTGAAGAAACCATGGGTGCATGTTCCTAAATGCCCAAACCTACTGATACATCCCATATCAAGGGATAGTCATCCATGCCATGGTCATCTGAACCTGTTGGCTTGCAGGTTTTGAAGAAACCTTTGCTGGAATTCAGGCTGTCTAACAGGACCATAGATATCGTCACGGCATCGTGCAGAGAGTCCATGAGGTAGCAGTGCCTTACCCATGTAAGGAAATGGGAGGCCTTCTGTTCCAGGACTAATACCACCATCACAGATGTGCTGGAATTCCTCGCGGGCCTTCACTATGATGAGGGCCTCAGCTATAGTGCCATCAATAATGCCAGAAGCACATTGTTATCCTACCTCACTACCGGAGTAGGATCCCATCAGTTGGTGTCGAAACTCATGAGTGATATTTTCAATTCTTACCCTCGCAGACCATGATACAATATGGCCTGTGATATTGGGGTAGTGTTGTCCCTACTCAGGAGTTGGTCACCAGTTTCGGAACACCCACTCGCTAAACTCACCTACAAAGTGGTGATGCTAATGGCACTTATACAGCTCAGCGGGTCCAGACCCTCCACAAACTAAACTGGACAGGATGGTCTCGACCCCTACCAGGGTAACCTTTTACATTGATGAATTACTTAAACACCATAGACCTGGTACAACCGGTCTTAAATTGGAATTCCATGCATATCCCATTGATGTACGCCTCTGTATAGCCACCTATCTCCGACATTATATTAATGTCACCCAAAATATAAGGAGAATGGAAACGGGTCTATTCATCAGTTTTTAAAGCCCACATCGCAGGGTAACTGTGCAGACAATTTCCAGGTGGCTCAGGGTGGTGTTGGATGCAGCAGGTGTAGACACTGACATTCAAATCTCATTCTACCAGGGCTGCGTCCACATCAGCGGTGAGGACCATGGAGGTACCCATGGAACATGGACCATGTCCTCTCAACAGCAGGCTCGGACAATGGAGACACGTCTCAATGGTTTTATAATAAACCTGTGGCCACTCCTGCGACGTTTATAGATACTGTTTTAAGTTCTGTTCCCGAACGATTGAATGGTTCCCGAACTCAGGGGTTTTGTTTGTATTAATGAATACATTATTGTTTTTCAGCTCTGTTACAAGTCTGAAATACGTTAACACACTTCCTCCATCAGTTATTACGGCAGTGTGTGAGCATGGACATGGTCCAGGGCATGAAATCACAGAGCTTTGAAATCTTCACAAAGTCACTCACATGACTCCAAAGTAAAATAGTAAAACTAAACGAAAACTTACCAGTTTGAAGATTGATCCTTATTTTATGAGGAGCTACGATGAGGGATTTCGTGCCCTCAGCTCCCAACCCTCTATCATAAGGTCAACTGGTATATGGTTTATCTTAATCTTACTATCACCAGTCAGTTCTGCTGTCTGTGATTCCACACTGCTGCTTTGAAGAATGCCGCGCATGCGTGCTGGCAGGGTCTTCACAAAATCCCTCATCGTAACTTCTCATAAAATAAGGATCAAACTTCAAACTGGTAAGTTCTCATTTAATCTTACTATTAAATGTCTTTATGGACACTTTTTTTCTTCTGCTCTGCAAATGCTTTTGACTTTTTTTTAAAAAAGCAGCTCTCTTTCTCAGTCCAGCCTGAAACTCAGCAGTAAGCTTAACAAAATATGGTTTGATGAATATGTAACAGACATATATAAAAAACATGTGCAGATGGATAGGTGTTGCATTTTATTCTGCAAATATTCCCCTCCCCTGTCATTCCTGGTAGCACAGCAACTATTGTGCATCATGATGTAAGTGATCATTTCACTACCAGCTATTACAAATATTAAACATAATTTCAATCATGATTCTTACTTGGGTAGGATAATGGGAACAAATGTCATGTTTGCATTGGCCATGTGTTTAAGCAGAAGACAAGACTGATAATGTTCATGAAGTTGTTCAACAAATAATGGCAGAGTTCTAGATTTCCTTCAAAGTTTAGTTTAAATCATTTAGTTTAGAGATACAGCATGACTTTAGCCAGAGGGTGAAATTATTTGCCACAGAAGGCTGTGGAGTTCGTCAGTGGATATTTTTAAGGCAGAGATAGATAGGTTATTGATTACTACAGGTGTCAGAGGTTATGGGGAGAAGGCAGGAGACTGGGGTTAAGAGGAAGAGATAGATCAGCCATGATTGAGTGGCGTAGACTTGATGTGTCAAATGGCCTAATTCTACTCCTATCATTATGACCTTATGTAAACAGGCCCTACAACACACTAAGTTCAGGCCGACCATCGATCACCCATTCACACTAGTTAAATATAGAAACACAGAAACATAGAAAATTGGTGCAGGAGGAGGCCATTTGGTCCTTCGAGCCAGCACCGCCATTCATTGTGATCATGGCTGATCATCCACAATCAGTGACCCGTGTCTGCCTTCTCCCATATCTCTTGATTCTGCTAGCCCCTAAAGCTCTATCTAACTCTCTTTTAAATTAATCCAGTGAATTGGCCTCTACTGCTTTATGTGGCAGAGAATTCCACGTATTTCCAACTCTCTGGGTGAAAAAAAAATTCTCATCTCAGTTTTAAATGGCCTCTCCTTTATTTTTAAACTGTGGCCCCTGGTTCTGGACACCCCCAACATTGGGAACATTGTTCTATGTTATCCCACCTTTGCATCCACTCCCTGCACACTAGGGGCAATTTACAGAGGGCAATTTACAGAGGCCAATTAAGCCTACACATCTTTGGCATGTGAGAGGAAACCATAGCACTTGGAGGAAATCTACGCGGTTACAGGGCGAAGGTGCAAACTCCACACAGACAGCACTCGAGGTCAGGATTGAACTTTGGTTACTGGCACTGTGAGGCAGCAGCTCTATCAGATACACCACTATTATTTTCCCAAATGTTGCAATGTTTGAGTGAGAAACAATTGAACCAACAAGGTGTTCTAAATGAACAATAACTGCAAAAATAAATAGCATACACTTTTATACAACAGAGATATAGATAAAGAAAAGGTTATAATATACCTTGACAAACATTATGCAGAATATCTCTATGAAAATAAACAACTGTAATAGTTGTTTACTTCCACAGAAGAAAACATGTAATTTTTCACTTCTTCTGTTGAGAATAATTTACTTGCACTTTATATTAGTAATATATAATGTTTACATATGCATGCTTAATAATGAGAAAAGATACATATTTACTTTTTGATTATTCCATTTTCCACTGTTGAATTAAATTGATGACAGTGCTGTGGGAAAAGCCATGATGTGTTGCCATGAGCCATATGTGTTGTGCCATCAGTAGATGGCACTTGAATATCTTAAAATTCTCCAATTTATGTAATTGACTTTCCCCTGGATTGAAGTGCAAACACAGCTTACTCAAGAAGATTACAAATGGGATTGGCCTCTGGGAAACTACACCAACACTCTGTTTTACTTCACAGTCATGTGAATGACTACGTGAAGAAGCCCGCCAGCCTGCATGCATATCAATACGTCTAACGCATGGCGCCACGACTGGCTGATAGGTGTGTTCCTCCTCCAGCGGGAAGTTTAAAAGACACACAGGTAAGTTCTCAAACTTATTTTGAGGTCATTTGTTCGCTAATTCTTGATTGCAGCACTTCAAGTACGAACAGTGATGGACAAATCAAGGGTGAAGTCCAGACGGGCCGTGGGGAGACCAGCTACGGAAGACCAAGGGAGTGCGGTTAGCGGGCGGCCGTCGATTTCACCATCCAAGTTGCTGGCGGCGTAGCTAGCGACTTCTGACTTGGTGCCTATGGAGAGCACCTTGGCTACCCCAACAGGTGGGAAAGCAAAGCAAAAGTCCCATAGGCCTATCGACTCAGACGAGTCAGGACAGGAGGGGCCGCCTCCTACATTGGGTAGCGTCTTCGGACGTCTATCCCGGATGGAGCATCTGATGGAAGGGGTGCTCCATCATGATATACACCAAGGAATGGAGTCATATCAGCTCGTGTCTCCTGGGCCCGCGGCAGCGCCTGGTGCAGGGCTGCATAATGTCTCTCTCTCTGAGGAGTGGAGCATACGGAGTCAGTTTTGGGCTGACTCGGAGTTTGGTGGCATGTCCGGGGAGCATACCACGATGCACGAGCTGTGTGAAGCAGAATTGCCTGCTATGGTATATAAATTTGCGATACCGTCGCAAATTGGGGAGCCGCTGGATGAAGAATTGGCGGCCAGCATTAATTACCTCGCTTCACATCAGCTCCAGGAGCAGGTAACGGTGCAAACGTCCATGAGGTACCATACGCCTGTCAACTGTGCTTCACTCAGAGTGTCGGCTGTAAACAGCTCGATCTGGAGTTACATTGGTGGGGGCATCAAAACCCACGAGGTGAAACTCCAGAGGATCCTGAACTTGTTAGCTTCAGCCATCACGGCCTTTGCCAGGTTGGTGGATGGTAGTTCCCTGTCGGATGTGCAACAAGATGCGCTGGCATGAATGTGCAACGCACATTTTGAGATTAATTGCTTCCGCAAGAATGCTATCCGTCCTACCCTGAATCCCATGTTTGCGGGATTATGCAGGGCCAGTAACGTACAGCCGTCAAACTATTTGTTTGGGGAAGATCTGCCAAAGCTGGTCAAAGACCTGGACAATGAGGCGAAAACTGTGGGGCTAATCAGAGCTCCAGCAACGAACAGAGCTTTGTCATTCCGGCGGCAGCACCCCTATGCTTCCACCAGCAGCAAACCATTCACAGAAACTGGTGGCAGCATGACGACTGAACGCTTTGGGCAGAGGTCCTTTTTTAGGGCAAGGCCCAGACCGGCCCTCATCGAAGATGCGCAGTTCGCGCACTGCAGCAGCTCTAACATTGGGGGTGGAAATAAACACCGCAAATCCACCGGTAACCATGGAGGAAGGTTCAGGCGCCGCCAGTGACTTGGATGGTGAAATCGACGGACGCCCGCTAACCGCACTCCCTTGGTTCTTTCTGGAACATGAGGTGTGTGGGTCAGTCACAAGTTGGTGGGAGATTATGCTTGTTTTTGAATGAATGGCGTTCGATAACATCATATTTGTTTATACTGCACGGTATAGACGGGTTCCAAATCAAATTCATTTCTGATTCACTTCCACCCACCCAACATACACCAAACTGAACCTTTGTTCATTCACAACAGGAGGGTTTGGATGTACAAGCTGAGCAAAAGGGTTAATTGAGAAATTCAGTCATGAATCTCACCAATTTGTGTCCAATATATTTACAAGACAAAAGAAGGATGGAAGATGCCGAATTATCCATGACTTGACTTGGTTTAACTCCTTTGTGCAGTATAGACATTTCAAAATGGAAAACTTTGTTACTGCCAAACAACTGGTTTCCAAGGGATGCTATATGGCATGCATCGATCTTAAAGATGCATAATATACAGTACCCATTCATAGGGATCACCGGAAATATTTGAAATTTAGCTGGATGGGGCAACTATGGCAGTTTAAAGCATTGCCTTCAGCCCCCAGATTATGCACAAAATTGTTGAACAAGTACATGGGTTACTATGAGCTCAAAATCATATAGTGATGGCATACTTGGATGATGTCCTAATCATAGGAAAAACTCTGAAATTAGCTAAATTAGCTATTTCAGCCACCAAACTTGCTTGAGAGATTGGGGTTTCTCATCCATCCAGTTAAATTGAAGTTGACACCATCTAGAGTTATGGATTATTTGGGATTTACCATTAACTCTATTCACATGTCTGTAATTCTGCCTTGGGGCAAGAGATTGGAATTAATAGAAGCCTGCAACAATCTCATTGTGAAGCAGCAACCTTCTATTCAACAAGTAGCCAGTTTAATTGGCAAATTATGGCTGCTTTTCCAGCTGCAAAATTTGGGCCTTTGCATTATCAAAATTTACAACTTGCAAAGAAGCAGGTAAGCAAACACCATGCAGGTCACTTCAACAGACCAATACGATTTCCAACTGAAGCCATTGCTGAGTAACAATGGTGGAGTCCAATATTCGGCATTGTTCCAGGAATATTGTGGTCAACAATCCTTCAGTTATATTACAAACTGGTGCTAGTGCTCTGGGATGTGGCGCTACTGATACCATCTCTAGCTGTGGTGGCAGACGGAATGCGCATGAGTAATCAATTCTTCAGTTGCATGGTATTAACTACTTAGGGTTGCTGGGAGCACTCTATGGATTAAAAGCTTATTGTGGGAATATGCACCATCTGCATGTTCGACTTCAGATTGAAAACACCACAGCGGTGGCCTACATTAATCATATGGGTGGAATCAAGTCAGTATCCTGTGATAAATTGGCTAACCTCATTTGGCACTGGTGCATTGCAAGAAACATTTGGATTTCAGCTATCTACCTGCCACGTAGGTTCAATATGGTGGCTGATACCGGGTCATGGAAATTCAATGACAACACAGAATGGATGTTGAATCGTAACATGTTTAATGATATTATTACTCGATATGGAACACCGGATATAGGTTTATTTGCATCCAGACTCAATCACCAGTTACCAAAGTATGTTGCATGGGAACCAGACCCAGCGGCAGTGGCAGTGGATGGATTCTCGCTACATTGGGGAGGAATGTTCTTCTATGCATTCCCCCCCATTCTGCCTCTTTAGTCGGTGCTTGCTTAAGATCAAGCAAGACTCTGCCTAAGGCATTCTGGTAGTGCCTGACTGGCCTACACAGCCATGGTTTCCACTCATACTGGGAATGATCACAGAACCTTTTATGGCAGTTCCCAAAATCAGAAATCTGCTAGTTCACCCCGTGACTGGGGAGAATCATCCACTGCATGATCGGCTCAATTTGTTGGTTTGTAGACTCTAAGAAGACCTTTCTGGGGCTCGGACTATCTGATCGTACGGTGGACGTGCTCGACCTGGAGAGACAGTACCAAGAAACAGTACATCTCCTATATTAAGAAATGGGAAGTGTTCTGTTTACAGTCTAATATTTCATATGAGACAGCACACATAACAAATGTATTGGAATTCCTCTCAAAACTCTATTTTGATGAGAGATTGAGTGCTTTGAATTGTGCCAGGAGTGCTTTTTCCTCATACTTGTTGCCAAGATCGGGACCCCACTCTGTTGGGTCTCACCCACTGAAGGGTATCTTCAATTTGAATTCTCCCAGACCTAGATACTCGGAAATATGGGATGTAGGCATGGTACTAACACTGCTTTGCCAGTGGGCTCCAGCAATATCCCTGTCCAAGCTCACTTACAAAGTAGTGATGCTCATGGCACTGGTGTCAGCACAACGGGTCCAATCATTGCATAAGCTGCGGCTGGATAGGATGATCACATCTGCCAATAGGATAACATTTTATGTGTATGATCTAGTTAGAATTAGCAATGTTTGTTAGTCACAAGAAACCTCATGAGAAGGTTTCAGTACAGACCATCTCCAGGTGGTTAAAACGGGTTCTGGCTTATGCAGGAGTAGATACTGACGTTTTCAAATCTCACTCCACCAGGGCTGCAACTACGTCAACAGTGAGGGTCATGGACGTCCCACTAGACCACATCCTAGCAGCTGCAGGATGGTCAAACGAGCACACTTTTCAAATGTTCTATAATAAACCCATTGTCAGACCGGGGGGATTTGCTAACTCCATTTTAAGTTCCGTTTTATAGTTTCCACTCAGATGAGAGGGGTTACTATTGTTAATTTTGACCATTAAAGCATCAGCATGTTTTAAATCTATGTCATGTCTGAATGCATTATTAATTTCACTCATCCTTGGTGAACTAATACAGTGTGTGCCATGGACTTGTGTTTATGGCATGAATTCACAGAGCTTTGAAATTTTCACGTAGTCACTCACATGACTCAAAAGTAAAATAGTAAGATTAAATGAGAACTTACCAGTTTGAAGTTTGATATTTATTTTATGAGGAGTTACGATGAGGGATTATGTGTCCTCCGCTCCCAACCCTCTTCTCATGAAGGTCAGCTGGTAATTCTAGTTTCTCGAATCTTACTATATTCAGTTCAACAACTGTTATCTGTGACTTCACACTGCTGCTTTGAAGGTTGACGCACATGTGGACTGGCAGGCTTCTTCACGTAATCCCTCATTGTAACTCGTCACAAAATAAAGATCAAACTTCAAACTGGTAAGTTCTCATTTAATCTTACTATTCTTTTGGGTTTCTTCTGATTATCCCCAATGAGCCACATTAAGGAATTCAAGAGAGAAGAGAGTCAAGTGTATTTCATTATCATATGTCTTGAATATATTGAACAATTAAATTTATATATATATATATACACATATATATACATATATACACACACACACACACACACACACACACACACACACACACACACACACACACACACACATATATATATATATATATATACTGGATTTTGCATTTATAGAGACCTCTGTCTACATATCAGTTATGCAGCTGCAAGAACCATTCACACTCCGGCGCTGTAAGGCAGCAGTTCTACTGCTGTGTCACCGTGCCGCCCTACCTCTGATCGTGGTTATTTAAATAACGAAGGTTAAAGTGCATGGAGAAAAATGGTTCCCGTTGGAATTGGGGTCAAGATCTACAATTAAGGCCTTTCTATCCTGGGCCTCCTCCATTTCCAAAGTGAGGCCACACTCAAATTGGTGGAACAACTTCTCATATTCTGTTTGGATAGCTTACAACCCAATGGTTATGAACATTTTAAGTAATACATCTCCTTTGTGTTCTTCCGCACCCATTTCTTCCATTATCCCGCTCCTCATTTCCCCACACCCCCATCTGTGCCTGTTCATAGAATATAGAACAGTACAGCACTTTGGTCCACAATGTCTGCACCAAACACGATGCCAAGACCAACTCTTACCTGTCTGCACATAATCCATATCCTTCCATACTTTGCATATCCATATCAAAACATATCTTAAATGCTACTATCTTGTCTGCCTCCACCAGTGTTTTTTTCCATTTTGGCAGTGCTTTCCAGCAAGTCCATAGGGAAGATTTTTTTCTTACAGTGTCTCAGAATCAAATGGCTCTAGTCAACCAATTAACCCTCTGGTCTTCATCAGAATTAATGACAACCATCAGAAAGACTCAAGGAAGATAGATCTAGTAAGTGTCTGGTCCAGAATGCAAGCAAATGTATGTTCTACTTGGTTAATGCACTTATTTTAGTAGTTCAAAAAGAAAGCATTCCATTTATATGCTTTTTTCCCCTGAATATCTCAATATACTGAGCAGCAAATAAGAACTTTGGGAATGTAGTCACTGCTGAAAAGTGGCAGACAACGTTTATACAGTGAGGCCAATGAACATCAATGAGTTACGAAAAAGATAATCTGGTTGTTTTGTGCACTCAGTTGAAACATAAATAGTGTTCTGCCCATTGGTACCAATGGAGAAATCTGTCCCATTCTTTCTTTTTTAGTGTAGTCACGTGTTCCTTCATTTGTAGTTGAGAAAGTGAATGGGGCTTCTGTTGAACATCTCATCTGAAAGACAATTGATTCAAGAGTGCAAGACTTCATACGTTCATAAATTCATAAGTGATAGCAGCAGAATTAGGCCATTCAACCCATCAAGTCTACTCCGCTATTCAATCATGACTGATATATCTTTCCCACAACCCCATTCTCCTGCTTTCTCCCCCGACACCTCACACATGTACTAATCAAGAATCTATCTACCTCTACCTTAAAAATATCCATAAACTCTGTCACAAATGCCAAGTTCATAAGTCATTGGGGCAGAATTCGGCCCCAAATGAGATACATAACTAAGTATAGTCTGCCATTCAATTATGGCTGATCTATCTTTCTCTAATAACCCCATTATCCTGCCTTCTCAACCTAACCTTTGACAGTCTTACTAATTAAGAATCTGCCAATCTCTGCTTTAAAAGTACACAATGAATTGGCCTGCACAGTTGTCTGTGGCTATGAATTCCACAGATTTAGCACTCTCTGACTAAAGAAATTCCTCCTCATTTCCTTTCTCAAGTTGCATCCTTTCATTCAAAGTGTCCTCAAGATTCTGAAGCAGGATTTGAACAGATAATTTTCTGACCAGGAGGCAAGAGAGAATTACCACTGAGACTTACAATTGATACTTTCATAACTTTATGCCACAATCCCATCAAAATAAGATTATTGAACTTCTTAGTAGTTCTTCTTCAAGAAAATACCAATACATGGTTTCACTTTACAGAGCCATAATTAATTGACTACGCCCTCCAGCACAAGATGAGATACATAACCTAGTTTCATTTTAACTGTTCCCTCCTACATACGTGGACTGTCATAAAATTCTATTGAAAAAGCACCATATAAATTCTGGGCTATTTTTCTCCACCTCCTTTTCGTCAATATCCCTTTTGTGTCCACAGATTCCACTGTTAAACTCCCTTCCATTACGTTTCTTAAATGGCTGTTCAGAGATAAGTGGGAGTGAAATGGTTGATTTCTGCCTTGTTAAATTATCGTAGCTACTGTTGACTACAATTACCTTCTCCCTGCAACTGTATGACAACAGCACAGAGTGATCGTGGGCAAGAACCTGCACCTCACACATTACCTCGTAATTAGTTAAAACTGAGTGGGAATGTGAGATGCTGCAACGGTGACTCTTTGACAACCTGTCAAGCACAAGGTAAGAGATTCCTCTCCAATACAACCAGTAAATTAGATGCACTGTTGTGAGTGGGCAGCTCATGACCAGTCGTTCCACAGGAGAACTAATTAAGCCTTCGGAGCAAGAACTTTAACAGTGATTAACACATGACAACAGAGAGGAAAAAAAAGCAGGGGAGTGAAATGCATTTCACTGTCAAATAAATCATTATATTTTATCCAGTAAGTTGGAAGACAAGATTCAAGGTAGACAAGACTCAATTAATTATTTTGGGCTTATTATTATTCTTTCTCATCAAAGGAAGATAATAACATTTACAATAAGAACATTTAAAAGACACTTGAACGGGTGCATGGATATGAAAGATATGGACCAAATGTGGGCAATTTGGATTTCGATAGGGCTTTTTAGTCAGCATGGATAATTGGTCCGAAGGGCCTGTTTCCGTGCTGTATGACTTTCTATGACTATTTTTTTGTACATATCAATGGGAAATCTATTAATTTGATATTCAATTTAACACAATTCACCAACTTTTTATTTGACTTTTCTCCTGCCTATCAGTAAGTGACAAGAAGTTACACAAATCAGTCAGATCCCATCTCTGTTTTACTTTCTCAGAGTTGCGAGGGAGGTGTTTGTCTTTATTCCTTTCCCATTCTCACGTTTGCCCAACCAAGAGAAGGAACTATGGAGAAACATGAATTGTAGACAAGGATATAGCTCAACTACTCACTCTGTGGTTTGGTACACTGTCATAACCACATCCAACTCAAGTGGGTGTCATAGCTTTCATTATAAGTTATTCCATATGGTAACAGTGATCAATGGCTTTCAAGTAAAGTAAGACATGATAACAATTTCTACCCACGATTTCATATATGTAATGATAATTAGTACAATCGGAGACACAAGAGTCTGGAAAGGCTGGAATCCTGAGCAAAAAAATAAACTGTTGGAGGAACTCAATAGGCCAAGAAGCATCCATAGAGGGAAATAGACCAATGACATCTCGGGTTGGGATCATCAGTCTGAAGAAGCGCCCTGACCTATGTTATCATCTGTACATTTCTCTCCATAGATGCTGCCTGACCCACTGAGATTCTCCAGTAATGTGATGAGGTAATTGAACAATGTCTTTTCTTCGGTATTCACCAAGGAGAAGGATATTGAATTATGTGAGGTAAGGGAAACTAGTAGAGTTGCTATGGATACTATGAGTTTCAAAGTAAAAGAAGTACTGACACTTTTGAAAAATATAAAAGTGGATAAGTCTCCAGGTCCTGACAGGATAATCCCTAGGACATTGAGGGAAGTTAGTGTAGAGATAGCCGGGGCTATGACAGAAATATTTCAAATGTCATTAGAAACGGGAATAGTCCCCGAGGATTGGCGTACTGCGCATGTTGTTCCATTGTTTAAAAAGGGTTCTAAGAGTAAACCTAGCAATTATAGACCGGTTAGTTTGACTTCAGTGGTGGGCAAATTAATGGAAAAGATACTTAGAGATAATATATATAAGCATCTGGATAAACAGGGTCTAATTAGGAACAGTCAACATGGATTCATGCCTGGAAGGTCATGTTTGACTAATCTTCTTGAATTTTTTGAAGAGGTTACTAGGGAAATTGATGAGGGTAAAGCAGTGGATGTTGTTTATATGGACTTTAGTAAGGCCTTTGACAAGGTTCTTCACGGAAGGTTGGTTAAGAAGGTTCAACTGTTGGGTATAAATACAGGAATAGCAAGATGGATTCAACAGTGGCTGAATGGGAGAAGCCAGAGGGTAATGGTGGATGGCTGTTTGTCGGGTTAGGGGCAGGTGACTACTGGGGTGCCTCAGGGATCTGTGTTGGGTCCTTTGTTGTTTGTCATGTACATCAATGATCTGGATAAAGGGGTGGTAAATTGGATTAGTAAGTATGCAGATAATACCAAGATAGGAGGTGTTGTGGATAATGAAGAGGATTTCCAAAGTCTACAGAGTGATTTAGGCCAGTTGGAAAAATTGGCTGAAAGATGGCAGATGGAGTTTAATGCTGATAAATGTGAGGTGCTACACCTTGGCAGGACAAATCAAAATAGGACATACATGGTAAATGGTAGGGAATTGAAGAATACAGTTGAACAGAGGGATCTGGGAATAACCGTGCATAGTTCCTTAAAGGTGGAATCTCATATAGATAGGGTGGTAAAGAAAGCTTTTGGTATGCTAGCCTTTATAAATCAGAGCATTGAGTATAGAAGCTGGGATGTAATGTTAAAATTGTACAAGGCATTGGTGAGACCAAATCTGGAGTATGGTGTACAATTTTGGTCGCCCAATCATAGGAAGGATGTCAACAAAATAGAGAGGGTACAGAGGAGATTTACTATGTTGCCTGGGTTTCAACAGCTAAGTTACAGAGATAGGTTGAATAAGTTAGGTCTTTATTCTCTGGAGCGCAGAAGGTTAACGGGCGACTAAATAGAGGTCTTTAAAATGATGAGAGGGATAGACAGAGTTGATGTGGACAAGCTTTTCCCTTTGAGAATAGGGAAGATTCAAACAAGAGGACATGACTTTAGAGTTAAGGGACAGAAGTTTAGGGGTAACATGAGGGGGAACTTCTTTACTCAGTGAGTGGTAGCGGTGTGGAATGAGCTTCCAGTGGAAGTGGTGGCAGCAGGTTCGTTGGTATCATTTAAAAATAAATTGGATAGGCATATGGATGAGAAAGGTATGGAAGGTTATGGTATGAGTGCAGGCAGGTGGGACTAAGGGAAAAAAGTTGTTCGGCACGGACTTGAAGGGCCGAGATGGCCTGTTTCCGTGCTGTAATTGTTATATGGTTATATGGTTATATGGTTATCATATGGGATCCAGAGACTCCTCGAGAGATGGAAAAGGAGATGAGTTACTTCACAGAATGGGCAATCGAGTACCATAACTGGTCATGCTCTCCTTCCAATGTGTGCACAGGGCTTCTGCACACTCCCAATGCATGGACTCAATGTTCTCGTTTATGTACCTAACACTGGATCATGTTATTTGATCACAGTTTCCAATCTGAGAAAAAATTACTTAAGATTTGAAAATGCGCAATCTGTCAGACATTTCAGGTCAACCGATCTTTTGAAATGTTCTTTGTTTCTCTTTGCACCGATTCTGCCTGACCTGCTGAGCATTTCCAGCATGTTCTGCTATTTCAGATTTCCAGCATATGCAGGCTTTTATCCTTTGTTGATCTTTTGGATTATGCAGTGTTGTGTTCATTCTAATAGCATTACCACCTATGTCACCAAACACATTCATTTTCAGCAGTATTAAATTTGTAATGCTTCAAATAATCATAGTACTGATGGTAGTCATCTCTCCAAAACATTCCATGCAGACAAAACTGCTGGAGAAACACAGCGGGTGAGGCAGCATCTATGGAGCGAAGGGATATGTGACGTTTCGGGACAAGACCCTTCTTCAGCCTGATGTGGGAGTGGGGGGAGGGCGAGAAGAAGAAAGGAAGAGGCGGAGACATTAGGCTGTGGGAGAGCTGCGAAGGGGAGGGGAAGGAGGGAGAAAACAAGAAATTGGAGAAGTCAATGTTCATACCGCTGTGATGTAAACAACCCAAGCGAAATATGAGGTGCTGATCCTCCAGTTTGCAGTGGGACTCACTCTGGCTATGGAGGAGGCCCTGGACAAAGGTTTGATTTGGAATGGGAGGGGGATTTGAAGTGCTGAGCCATCGGGAGATCAGGTTGGTTAATGCAAACTGAGCGGAGGTGTTGGGCGAAGCAATCGCCAAGCCTGCGCTTTGTCTTACCGATGTACAGCAGTTGACACCTAGAACAATGGATGCAATAGATGAGGTTGGATGAGGTGCAGGTGAACCTCTGCCTCATCTGGAAAGACTGCTTGGGTCCTTGGATGGAGTCGAGGGGGGAGGTAAAGTGACAAGTGTAGCATTTCCGGCGGTTGCAAGGGAAAGTACCCGGGGAGGGGGTGGTTTGGGTGGGAAGGGACAAATTGACCAAGGAGTTACGGAGGGAGCAGTCTCTGCAGAAAGGGGAGGATATGGGAAGATGTAGCCAGTGGTGGGATCCCGTTGGAGGTGGCGAAAATATCGGAGGATTATCTGTTGTATGTGTCGGCTGGTAGGGGCGAAGGTGAGGACAAGGGGGACTCTGTGCTTGTTACGAGTTGGGGGGATCGGGAGTGAGAGCGGAGCTATGGGATTTAGAGGAGACCCTGGTGAGAGCCTCATCTATAGTTGAAGACGGAAACTCCCGTTCCCTAAAGAATGAGGACATCTCCGACGCTATGGTTTGGAACACCTCATCCTGGGTGCAGATGCTCATCCTCTCTCTAAAACATTATCTCTTTCTTGCTCTCCTTCTCGCCAGACTTGAGTGTTTCCACCATTTTCAGCTTTATTTAAGATTTCTAGCATCTGCAGTATTTTTATTTTGGAAGCAAAATAATGGATTTAGATTTGTGGATAAACAGGTCCCAGCATTAAACAGCCTTGTCATGATGTAAATGTCATTACCATCGTCACCAGGACTCCTCAGGATGAAGCCATGTTATTCCGTAAGCTCCATAAGGAAGATGACTAAAGCCCTGTGTTGGAATCCACCCTGTGCTACAACATTAATAGTAGAACAGCAGGAGACTCTAAAGGCATCAATTTGTTTTTCAAATGGCTGCCTTCCCTGTGATAGAGGCAATCGCCGATACTGAAAGAAATGCTATTATTCCATTTGCATGCAAATAATATGCAATTGTCACAAGAAAATAATACACATCGGTGCAAGGTTCCCTAGATAAACATATGAAGCTTTCATTCTGATAGTAAAGCAACTATTGGCAAAGGATGTAAATCTGGAAAGAGTTTTCGTAAGGACACAGTGAGTAGTCATTGTTAATCATAGAGTCAAAGTCATGCGCTTGGAAACAAACCCTTCAGCCCAACTCGTGCATGCTGACCAAGATGTGACTGAAAGGTAGTCCCATTTTTCCACGTTTTGCCCATATCCCTCTAAACCTTTTCCATCTATATACCTATCCAAATAGCTTTCAAATGTTGTTATAGTACCTGCCTCAACAATTTCCTCTGGTAGCTCATTCTGTATTGTGTGAATACGTCGCCCTGTAAGTTCCTATCAAATATTTCCCCTCCTACCTTAAACATATGCCCTCTAGTTCTTGATTCCTCTTCCCTGGAAATAAGACTGTGCATTCACCCTATCTAATCCCCTCATTATTTTATACATCACTATAAAATCACCCCTCATCCTCCTGTCCGAAGAATAAAGTTCAAGCCTGCCCAACCTCTCCCTATAGCTCAGGCCCTTGAGTCAGGACAACATCCTTGTAGACCTTCTCTGCATGTTTTCCAGCTTAATGTCACCTTTCCTACAGCATAGTGTCCAAAACTGAACAAAATACTCCAAAATTGCTGATAATTCTTCTGCTCAATGTCTTTGGTTATCACAGCTTTAATTCCCCCGATGCACCTCCAAAATGAGGCTTTACTATATTTTCTGTCCATTCGGCGTAACACCAGTATCAAGAAAGTTTTGTTTAGTAAGGATGTTAAAGGATAGTTGAGGAAGTAGGTGAGGCAGGTACTATAACAACATTGAAAAGACATTTGGACAGGTACATGGATAGGAAAGATTCAGAGGGATACGCAGGCACAGGCACCTGAGTCTAATGTACTGTTGATGGGGCATCTTGGTCGATATGGGCAAGTTGTGCTGAAGGGAATGTTTCCATATTGTTTGCTGTATGACTCTGATAACAAAGACAAGGTGGATAAATTGGGTTATGATACAACTCTTCCTTAATTAAATGAATGGCAGAGAAAGATCGAAGTGTTAAAATGATTATTTTTGTTTTGATGATTTGTTTGGTAACACTGCTGTGCTAAGTACTCATCCTATAATCTCTTGATAGACACAAAGAGCTGAAGTAACTCAGTAAGTCAGGCAGCATCTCTGGAGAAAATGGATGGGTGATGCTTCGGGTTGGAACCCTTCTACTTTTTCTCCAGAGATGCTGCTAGACCCGCTGAGTTACTCCAGCACTTTGTGTCTATCTATGGCGTAAACCAACATCAGCAGTTCCTTCCTACACACTGTGTTCTCTTGGTGTCTGAATTTACCAGAGTCCTAGCTCAAGAATATCAACTAAGACACGTTTCAGATTTTCCATTGTAAAAACTGTGCTGTAATATGAAATTATTTCCTTCATTATTCCAGCAAGGAGTTAATGTAAATGGAATAAATAACACAATAACACATTTCTGGCAAGTATGCTACGCTTTCATATCGCGCTGTGAGAGTCTTTAGCTTTAGTTTAATAGATTAATTGTGCTTGTTAGTATTTATGACCTCTTAGCGAAGTTCAGGCAACATGGCCTTGCCATTGGAATGACAAAATGCTGCTAATGATCTTGTCACCAAATGATTCCTCTTATTTAAACAAAACCTATTGACTTTGGAAGTTTATTTTACTTAACAGGATAAAATGTTGTGAAATCAATCACTGCAAGCGGCTGGCTGTCAAAGAGGTGCCTTGTACATTTCTGAAGTATTTGACGATACCATGGCTGATGTGATCGTCAAGATGAAGATCAGTAAACGTCTTTAAGACTCCAAAGAGAGGCACAAAATGCTGGAATAACTTAGTAGGACAGGCAGCAACTCAGGAGAGAAGGAATGCGTGATGTTTTGGGTCGAGACCTTTCTTCAGCCAATCCAAAGAATGGTCTTGACACAAAATGTCATCCATTCCTTCTCACCAGAGATGCTGCCTGTCCCGCTGAGTAACTCCAGCACTTTGTGTCCATCTATGGTATAAATCAGCATCTGCAGTTCCTTCCTGTACATTACCTGGACCTCGCTGTACTTGTGCACAGGACAATAAACTCACAGATTATTATCTAAATGGCATAAAGTTGGGAAAAGGGGAAGTACAACGGGATCTGGGGGGTCCTTTTACATCAGTCTATGAAAGTAAGCATGCAGGTACAGCAGGCAGTGAAGAAAGCGAATGGCATGTTGACCTTTATAACAAGAGGAATTGAATATAGGAGCAAAGAAGTCCTTCTCTAGTTGTACAGACTCTCGTGAGACCACACCTGGAGTATTGTGTGCAGTTTTGGTCCCATAATTTGAGGAAGGACAATCTTGCTATTGAGGGAGTGAGAAAAAGTGTTTCCTCGTCTCCGTTATAAATAGTTTACTCCTTATTCTTAAACTGTGGCCCCTGGTTCTGGACTCCCCCAACATTGGGAACATGTTTCCTGCCTCTAGTGTGTCCAAGCCCGTAACAATCTTAAATTGCTTTCAAGTTGTCAAATATAGGAATGGCATGGATCTCTGGAATTTCGATTTGGATGTTTATGTTTTTGCATGTTTTCTGAAATTATGTGCCTGCAGTGCTGCAAGAAGCTCATTGTACCTGGACCTCACCATACTTGTGCACCGGACGATAAACTCACATTGACAAATGCAAGATATCCAAAAGGGCCTGGTCTTTATAATGGAAATTCCGTCAAGGGCTGCCAAAGTCCAATATTCCAGCAGATTTCTTTCACTGATGCTATCAGGTAAACATTTCCAATCAACTGAATTTCCCCCCAGCCCTCCCTTACCAAGCTACCTGTTGTTATTTTATAGGTTTAAACTGGCTTCAACTCCACCGTTAACGTAAAAATAGAGAAGGCAGCACAGCAATGCAGTGGGTAATACTGGCGCCTTACAGCTCCAGTGCTCCAGATTAAATCCTGACCTCAGATGCTGTTGATGTGGAGTTTGCAAGTCCTCCCTGCAACTACATGATTTCCTCCTACATCCTGAAGGTATGCTTGTTGATAGGTTAAATTGTAATTGATGGGAACATAGGGAGAATAAAGTGGAATTAATGAAGGACCATGGCAAATGGGTGATTGATGGTCAGTGCAACTTCGTGGGTTTGCATGAAGTACGACTCTCTCTGACAAATGATAAGTTTTCAAAGAGTAATATCCAAACCATGTGATTTCAAGCCCTGAATTGTCAACTGAGGGTAATATTCAGCAACTGATTGATGTCAAAATAATTACCAGACCAACACAGAGTTTGTAGGTATTGGCTTATAATTGTTTCAAGATGTTAGTGCATCCATGCACTACAGCAGTAGGGTTAATGCCTTCATTTCGCTCTGGCTCTTACAAGTAATACAGAAGATAAACAAGATCTCAACTGGAAGGAGAGCTATATTATTTGGCGAAGAAATAAAGAAAAATATTCCACTTAACTGCTCAGCGGGACATTTTTTAAAATCAAATCCTGGAGGGCAAAAAGAAGGAAACCAGGAACTCACATTGTCACATCAGACTTCAAAATAGCAACAGGAATTAGAACCACCAAATGATAAAAGTTCTAAACCAACATCATAAAATGATTCGTCCCCTGTGCCTGATCCAAAATTGGACACAGGCGCAAACATGTTTGATTTATCTCCTGGGATTTTCTTTGCTGGTAATAAAATAATAATCTGAAAAAAAAGCATTAATAATACACCTTTCATGAACTCTGCTTTTCCCAAAGCTCTTCAAAACCAATCACTGCTCTAATATATAGCTATGATAAGCAATTTTTGCTCAGCCAACCTCTACAAACAAAATGTCATATTGACAAAGTAATTTGTGATTTTGACTGTGGGATAAATATTGGCCATCTCCTGCTCTTCTTCTAAGTAGCAGTAACAGATTTTTAGCATTCACGTAAGTGCCCTAGATTAATTTCATTCAAAACACTTAATAAACTTTACATTTAAGGGATCTGTATTAAGAGAATATAGGATCTGCATTTCAGATTAAATGTTAAATCAGGATCTTCTTGCTAAGTGGCTATAAATAATCCACAGGAAACATTTTGAATAATATAAATTTCATCTTAAATCATTCCATCAAACATTACCAACATGATAGGTTTGTTGGTTACAAACAATCTGCATAATGTAGTCAATGGGTCGGGCAACATCAATTGGTGTAAAGGCCTTGGCAACATTTCGGTTGAACTGAGGGTGGACAGGGATATAGAGAGTCATAGAGTCATAAAGTTCCAGGAGCAGAATTAGGCCATTTGGCCCAACAAGTTCACCATTCAATCATAGCTGATCTATATTTCCTTCTCAACCCCATTCTCCTGCCTTCTCCCCACAGCCCGTGATACCCGTACTAATCAAGAGTCTGTCAATCCCCGCCTTACAAATATCTATTGACTTAGCATCCACAATCATCTGTGGCAATTAATTCCACAGATTCACCACCCTCAGACCAAAGAAGTTCCTCCTCATTTCCTTTCTAAAGGTACGTCCTTTTATTCTGAGGTTATAACCTCTGTTCCTAGACTCTTCCACTTGTGGAAACATCCTCACTATATTCACTCTATCCAGGCCTTTCACTATTCGGTAAGTTTCAATGTGGTCTCCCCCTCATCCTACTAAATTCCAGTGAGTACAAGCCCAGTGTCATCAAATGCTCATCATATGTGAACCCAATCATTCGTGGGGTCATTCTCCTAAACCTCCTCTGGACCCTTTCCAAAGGCAGCACATCCTTCCACTGATATGGGGCCCAAAACTGCTTATAATACTACAAATGCGGTCTGACCAGTGCCTAATAAAGCCTCAGCATTAAATCACTGTGTTATGTTCAAGTCCTCTCGCAATAAATGCACTTGCCTTCCTTACCACCGATTTGAGTTGCAAATTAACTTTTTGGGACTCCTGCACCAGCATTCGGCCCCCTTTGCTCCTCCAATTTCTGAATGCTCTCCTGATAGGGCTCAAGTCCTTTGATTTAAACCTAGGGGTGTTTGAAACTGAAGAAAAGTAAGTAATGGTAATTAATATAAATCGAATGAACCATGAATTATTGGTGAATTTTACCTTCCATTTAAGTAGAAAACACATGAGGAAAATCAGCTTCCAATCCTAAATTGAACATGATGTTATTTTTCAGTGAAGTGGATGGAAATAAAACTGGCTGAACCACCCCTGATTTCTTGACATTACACAATACACCCCCATCATTAAAACCCACAGTCCATTAGTTAAAACATTGTATGATTTACGTTGGGAACTTTCCAAAATATGCTTCCTGAAAACTACAGTCCATGTAAGACATGTGGAATTTTGCATTTAACCCTCTGGTCCATTAATATTTTACTTCGGAGTCACGTGAGTGTTTCTGTGAAGAAGCTCCGCCAGTGCGCATGCGCGTCATTACATCAGTCGCATGGCACACCGACGGGCTGGAGAGCGCAGCTCCACCAGCGGTAAGTTATAAACCAGCAGTTAAGTGATTTAAAACTTTCTGCGGTTTATTCGGCTGGTTACTGGAGCCAGCAGGAGCAACATAAAAATGGAAAAAGTAACTAAAAAGGCTGCTGCCATTAAGAGTAAGAAACTTACCCGCGGGACCGTCTGAAGCGTATGTCGGCTTCAGAAACGCCGGTTCCAAAGACGCCGACTACAGAGCCACCGGCAGTTCAGCAAATGGCAGCAACTCCGGTGCTTCAGAACACTGTGGCCACTCTTGTCGGGAGGAAAGTCAAGAGAAAAACAACCAGGCCTGTCGACTCTGATGAGTCAGACCAGGAAGACTCCCCTCCTTCAAATAAAAAGGTTTGAGGACATCTTGACAAAATGGAACACCTCATAGAACAAATGCTCAACCATGAGGTATTCCAGTCGGGGTTGCATACCCCCAGTGTTCCCCAACAGTTCTCAGGAGTAACCTCAAGGAGAGGTCTGTATGGCAAGGAGTAGTACCAACAATATGCCTACGAGTATGAATGGGAACCCATAACAGCAGCTCCTTTTCAAGGGCTGCATGATACCTCCCTTGAGCAGGACTCGGGAGAGCCAGGGCAGTATGAATCTGACCCTGAAGTTGGTGTCACTGCAGAAGAGCATGCACCAAAGCACATGAGCTATGGTCTGAAGAAGGGTTTCGGCCCAAAACACTGCCTATCTCCTTCGCTCCTTAGATGCTACTGCACCCGCTGAGTTTCTCCAGCCTTTTGTGTACCCACATGAGCTATGCACCAGGTGTCCCGGATGTGGCCAGCAATTTTGCCATACCGGCGGAAACTGGTTAAGCCATGGATGAAAATCTGGCCAGCAATATTAATTATATGGCCTCTCACCAGCTCCAGGACTCCATAATGGAGGAAACTTCTCTACGATATCAAACACCTGTCAACTGTGCGTCGCTCTAGATGCCCACTGTGAACTCGGCCATCTGGGGGCAAATGAGCACATCCATGCAGGGGCAGGAGTTGAGGTTTCAGAAAGACCTCAAATTAGTGGGCGCAAGAATAACGGCATTTGGGTGAATGATCCAAGGGGCACCACTATGACGTACACAGCAGGACATGCTAGCCCTGCTGTGCAATGCTCATTTCAAGCTTAATTGTATATGGAAGATAGCCATCAAACCAACCCTCAATCCACACTTTGCGGCATTGTGCAGAACTTCTAACGTCCAGACACCCAACTTGCTGTTTGGGGAGGATCTGGCGAAGCAAGTAAAAGAACTGGATGAGAAGGCGAAAACCATCGGCCTCATCAAAACTTATCCTGGGGGCAGGATGCCGCCTCGCAAGCCATACCCCTTCAGACGAGCTACAGACGCTGGAGCAGGTCAAGGACCGATCCGGGGGTTTCCAACTACACGCCGCTGGTACACACCATTGCACACCCTCAACATGGCCAGGAGACTGAGGAATCCAAGAGCAACCATGGAGGTACGAGTAACTGGTTCAGTCCAGGATATATCCTCTGGGGATCAGCCACCGGTCGGGGGTAGGTTGCAATTGTTCTATGATGAATGGTGCTGCATAACATCAGATCTATTCATACTGGACAGTATCCAGGGGTCTCAAATCGAGTTTATTTCAGAAGTACAGCCACCCGCACAAAATACACCTAGTCAGGTATTGATTTTTTCAAGACCAGAAACTCTACAGGTAAATGATGAAATTGGGGTTTTATTCCAAAAAGGGGTAATTGAAAGGACGGCATATCAGCCTCAACAATTTGTGTCCCATATATTCCCCAGGCAGAAGAAGGATTGTGGGTGTCCAGTCATTCTGGACCTAACCCGGCTTAACTCTTATGTCCAGTATAGAAATTTTAAAATGGAAACTTTCAGTACTGCTAAGCAACTTGTATCAAAAAGTTGTTATTTGGCAACCATAGATCTGAAAGATGCATATTATTCAGTACCAATTCATCACCAGTGCCGTAGATACTTGAAATTTAGTTGGATGGGACAGCTGTGGCAATGTAAAGCTTTGCCCAATGGGTTAACCTCAGCCCCTAGGTTATTTACAAAGTTGGTGAAACCAGTATTAGGGCTACTCTGTGCCCAGAATCACATTGTGATGGCATACCTGGATGATGTTCTGATTATAGGCAAAACTCAGGAGGCAGCTGAGGAATCGGTTTCAGTTACCAAACATATGTTTGAGTGGTTAGGTTTCCTCATCCATCCAACTAAATCCAAATTAGTACCATCTAGAATGATTGACTATTTGGGGTTCATCATTGATTCAACTAATATAGTGCCTATGGTCAAAACTGTTGAAATTATGGAGGCCTGGAGCAATCTGGTAGAGAAACAGCAACCCTCCATCTGGCAAGTAGCCAGTGTTATTGGTAAATTAGTGGTGGCTTTCCCTGGAGTGCAGTTCGGACCTCTGCACTATCAGAATGTGCATTGAGCTAAAGAACAAGCACTGAAAGAAAATACAGGTCATTTTGATAGACCAATGCAGTTGCGAGCCAAAGCTATTGCCAAGTTGCAATGGTGGATAATTAATGTCTCACGAAGTACTAAGGACATTCTGACTCAACAACCCTCAGTTATTTTACAAACTGATGTGAGTGCTTTGGGATGGGGAGCTACTGATACCGAGTCTAGCTGTGGTAGCAGATGGAGTGTGCAAGAGGCAGTGATCCTGCAGAGGCATAGAAACATAGAAACATAGAAACATAGAAATATAGGTGCAGGAGTAGGACATTCGGCCCTTCGAGCCTGCACCGCCATTCAATGTGATCATGGCTGATCATCCAACTCAGTATCCCGTACCTGCCTTCTCTCCATACCCCCTGATCCCTTTAGCCACAAGTGCCACATTTAACGCCCTCTTAAATATAGCCAATTAACTGGCCTCAACTACCTTCTGTGGCAGAGAATTCCAGAGACTCACCACTCTCTGTGTAAAGAATGTTTTCCTCATTTCGGTCCTAAAGGAATTCCCCCTTATCCTTAGACTGTGACCCCTTGTTCTGGACTCCCCCAACATCGGGAACAATCTTCCAGCATCTAGCTTGTCCAACCCCTTAAGAATTTTGTAAGTTTCTATAAGATCCCCCCTCAATCTTCTAAATTCCAGCGAGTACAAGCCGAGTCTATCCAATCTTTCCTCATATGAAAGTCCTGGCATCCCAGGAATCAGTCTGGTGAATCTTCTCTGTACCCTCTCTATGGCAAGGATGTCTTTCCTCAGATTTGGAGACCAAAACTGTACGCAATACTCCAGGTGTGGCCTCACCAAAACCCTGTACAACTGCAGTAGAACCTCCCTGCTCCTATACTCAAATCCTTTCGCTATGAATGCTAACATACCATTTGCTTTCTTCACTGCCTGCTGCACCTGCATGCCTACTTTCAATGACTGGTGTACCATGACACCCAGGTCTCGTTGCATCTCCCCCTTTCCTAATCTGCCACCATTCAGATAATAGTCTACCCTCATGTTTTTGCCACCAAAGTGGATAACCTCACATTTATCCACATTATACTGCATCTGTCATGCATCTGCCCATTCACTCAGCCTATCCAAATCACCCTGCAGCCTCCAAGCATCCTCCTCACACCTAACTATACCCCCCAGCTTGGTATCATCTGCAAATTTGGAGATGTTACATTGAATTCCCTTGTCCAAATCATTAATATATATTGTAAATAGCTGGGGTCCCAGCACTGAGCCTTGCGGCACCCCACTAGTCACTGCCTGCCATTCTGAAAAGGACCCGTTTACTCCTACCCTTTGCCTCCTGTCTGCTAGCCAGTTCTCTATCCACATCAATACTGAACCCCCAATACCGTGTGCTTTAAGTTTGTAAATGGGATAAACTACTTCGAATTGCTGAGTGTATTCAATGGCCTGAAAGCATATTGTTCAACAAAGAATGATTTACATGTTCAGCTCCAGATTTACAATACCACAGCTGTTGCATATATCAATCACATGGGAGGAATTAGGTCAGTATCATGTGATAATCTGGCTAACCTCATTTGGAACTGGTGCATTATGAGAAACATCTGGGTCTCAGCTATCTACCTACCAGGTAGAGAAAATTTGGTGGCAGACACCAGGTCACGCAAATTTAGTGATAACACAGAATGGATGCTGAATCCAAAAGTTTTCAAAATGATTGTCAGCCGGTATGGATTGCCAGACATAGATCTGTTTACATCCAGGCTAAATCACCAGTTACCTAAATACACCTCATAGGAACCGGATTCAGGGGCAGTAGCAGTGGATGCATTCTCGCTACATTGGGGACGTGCGTTCTTTTACGCTTTTCCCCCATTCTGCCTCATCAATGTCTCACCAAAATAGAGCAGGACTCCGCTTCAGGCATTTTGGTTGTTCCTGACTGGCCCATGGTTCCCATTGGTCCTGAGATTGATGACACAGCCATTTATGACTATCCCCAAATGCAGCAACTTGTTGGTTCACCCTGTGACAGGAGAGAGTCATCCTTTACATGATCGTATTAATCTGTTGATTTGCAGATTCTTACCAGACTGTTCCAGGGGCTCAGACTATCGAGTAGGACCATGGATGTGATTACTGTGGCCTGGAGAGATAGTACTAAAAAGCAATATGTATCTCATATTAAGAAATGGGAGATGTTTTGTTTACAGTCAGATATCTTATCATACTGCAGGCATACCGGATGCATTGGAGTTCCTTGCTACATTGCATTTTGATGAGCAATTGAGCTATAGTGCCATTAATAGTGCTCGGAGTGCTTTGTCCCCCTATTTAGGGCAAGGGTCGGGACAACATTCAGTCGGATCTCATCCATTAGTGTCCCGATTCATGAGAGGTATTTTAACAAAAACCCTCCCAGGCCTAGATATGCGGAAATCTGGGATGTGAGCATAGTTCTCACACTGCTTCGGCAATGGGCTCCAATTACATCTCTGTCTTTTCAGAAGTTAATGCTCAAAGTGGTCATGCTCATGGCGCTAGTGTCAGCGCAACGGGTCCAGATATTGCAAAAACTACGACTGGATAGCATGCATTCTTCTGTAGATAATATTACGTTTTATGTATATGATTTAATCAAACAAAGCAAGCCAGGGACGGCTGTAACCAAAATAAGCTTTAAAGCATACGCCGTTGACCTGAGGTTATGTGTAGTTAAGCACCTGAGGCAATATATCGAGGTAACCAACATAGTCTCAGAGGCTCTGAAACTGCGATGCTCATTAGCCACAAAAAAACTTATAAAAAGGTGGCTGAAACAGGTTTTGGATTGGGCTGGTGTAGACACGGATGTGTTTAAATCTCACTCCACCAGGGTGGCGTCAACATCCGCAGCGAAGGCACAGGACGTGCCTTTAGACCAATTCCTTGGGGCCGCAGGATGGTCTAGTGAAGGAACTTTTTCAAGATTCTATGATAAACCTGTCCTCGCAGTGGAAGGATTTTGGCATGCTGTTTTGGGTTCTGTTTGTGTTTTCATTTGTAATTTGCCCCTGGGAGAGAGGGGTTATTACTGTTCTTTTATTATTAAAAATGTTCATTGTATAATTTGTGCAGTGTGTCGTATGAAACTGAATCTACAGCATGAAATCACAGAGCTTTGAAATCTTCACGGAATCACACGTGACTCCGAAGTTAAATAGTAAGATTAAATGAGAACTTACCAGTTTGAAGTTTGATCTTTATTTTATGAGGAGTTACGATGAGCGATTACGTGCCCTCTGCTCCCGGCCCTCATAATCGCAAAGATCATCTGGTAGTTCTAGCCGGCTGAGTCTTACTATATCAGGTCCACTGTAGTTACTGGGATTTCACACCGCTGCTTTGAAGATTGATGTGCATGCGCACTGGCGGGGCTTCTTCACGTAATCGCTCACCGGAACTCCTCATGAAATAAAGATCAAACTTCAAACTGGTAAGTTCTCGTTTAATCTTACTATTTTACTTCGGAGCCACATGAGTGACTACATGAAGAAGTCCCGCCAGGCGCATGCGCGTCATTACGTCCACGCATGTCGCACTGAATGGGCTGGAGGGCACAGCTCCACCAGCGGTAAGTAGAAAACTCACAGGTAAGTGCTTTTGAAAACTTTGCCTGCGAGTATTTAACTCCATAAAGCTGGCTCGAGAAGTCAGTACGAGTTGGTGGTATGGAGCGGTCAGGTAGGAGAGTTCGTTCTAAGCGTGGATCCACGGATTCACTTAATCATCTGGGTTGGGAGATGAGTGAGGCAACGCCGGTTCCGATACCGGGTGCCATCTTACCGACAGCAATTTCATTAGAAAGTGAACTTTCCACGGCAGTTCCAGTTACTCAGGAGGCTGAGGCCACCGACAGCCATATAAAGGCTAAAAGAAAATCTAATAGACCTGTGTTATCAGACGAGTCTGAAGAAGAAGAATGTGACTCCCTTCCAGATAATAAAAGAATGTGGGGGAGGATGCAGAATATGGCGAAGATGCTCCAAACTCTGATAAAACAAGGGGCTAAGGGCCCAGTGATTCCCCAGGCAGCATAATCAAGGCCCATATCAAGAGGAATATGTGGAATGACAGCAAGGGGATTTCCTTCCAGCGCCTTGTTTAGGACTGGAGGATGCCTCCCGAATATATGACTTGGAAGAAGCGGGGCAGGATGCAGCTGACCCCATGTCTGGTGTCCCTGCTTATGTGCAAACACCAGAGCACAAGAGCCACGCTCCGGGTGTCCTGAATATTGCAATGAGTTTTGCTATTCTGGAGGGGACTGGTGAGGCAATGGACGAGTACTTTGCAAACAACGTTAGCTATTTAGTGTCTCACCAGCTCCAGCAAGCTATAATGCAAGAGACTACCGCCAAGTACAAAACACCTGTCAATTGTGCAGCATTGAAAGTGCCTACGGTGAACCCAGCTATTTGGGCACCCATGAGTCCTGCTATGAGAGGACAGGAGGTTCGTCATCAACACGTCCTCCAACTGGTGGCTGCAGCAATTATTGCATTTGGCACTATGGTTAAAGGGACCATGATAAATCAAACACAAAATGACATGTTGGCTCTGTTATGCAATGCATACTTTGAAGTTAATTGCATTAGGAAAATCGCCATCAGACCAACTCTTAATCAAAAATTTGCTGCATTGTGTAAGCCGACAAATATTCAAACGCCTGAGTTCCTGTTTGGAACGGACCTTGTCAAACAGAT
The DNA here is from genome assembly GCA_963514005.1 of Raja brachyura. Next base: position 64,904,122 of record OY740784.1, read on the forward strand.
ATGAGATATTGAATACGAGGCAAAAACAATTGGTTTGATGAAGCCAAATACATCACGGCCACCTTTTCACAAACCTGGGTTTGTTTCGAAGATCGGATCCAGGTGCTGGACCTAGCAATGGGAAGCCAGTGGGGCAACGAGGTTACCCACCAAGACAAAGTGGCTTCTACCCCAATGTGAGCAGACAACAGGCTTTCAGGCCAACTGCAAAGGTACAGGGAACTTTTGTTAAAGGTTCTGGTGCACAACATACTATTGGAGGTAGATTACAATTGTTTTACAATGAATGGTGCTGTATTATATGTGATATGTTTATACTAAATACTGTGTCAGGTTCTACCATTGAGTTTATCTCTGGGATAGATCCACCTCAACAGCACAAACCAAATAAAATGTTGGTGTTTTCTGCTCCAGAAACTGAACAGGTTAACAAAGAGATTAAGAATTTGTGTAAAAAAGGAGTGATTGAAAAAGCCATTACTCACTCACAACAATTTGTGTCTAATATTTTCCCCAGACCTAAGAAAGATGGGGGTTGTAGAGTCATTTTGGATCTCACTCATTTAAATTGTTCAGTACTCTATAGACATTTCAAAATGGACACCTTCGTTACTGCAAAACAGCTGGTCTCACAAGGTTGTTATATGGCAACCATTGATTTGCAAGATGCGTGTTATTCAGTACTAATTCATGCTCATTATCGCTGGTACTTGAAATTTAATTGGATGGGACAGCTGTGGCAATACAAAGCATTGCCTAATGGATTAAGCTCAGCACCTAGGCTATTTACTAAATTGCTTAAACCTGTGCTGGGGCTGTTAAGGGCCCGTAATCACATTGTCATGGCTTACTTAGATGATGTCTTAATTATCAGCAACACTAAAGAGTCAGCTGAGGAATCGGTTGCAGTAACCAAAAATGTGTTTGAATCATCAGGGTTTTTGGTGCATCCAACTGAGTCCAAATTACAGCCAACCCAAAATCTTCAGTATTTGGGATTTCTTATTGATTCAGTTCATATGACAGTAACATTACCAGCAGTCAAGGTTGTGGATATTGCTGAGGTCTGTACTTGTCTCACACAAAAGCTTAATCCCTCCATCCGAGAAGTTGTTAAGGTCATTGGGAAATTGGTAGCAGCTTTCCCTGCAGTAAAGTTTTGGGCCTTTGATTATCAGCATTTGCAAAGAGCAAGAGAACAAGCACTAAAAGAGCATGCAGGTCATTTTGACCGGGTTATGCAATTACCAGCCACAGCTCTAGCAGAGTTGCAGTGGTGGATTATTAATGTCAGTCAAGCTACCAATAACATTTTGGTGCAGGAACCTTCAAACATTTTACAGACTGATGTGAGTGCTCTCGGATGGGGGGCTACGGACATGGAGTCCAGTTGTGGAGGTAGATGGAATGAACAAGAAAGTTTGATTCTCCACACACGAGGAATAAATTATTTGGAATTACTGGCGGCATTTTATGGGTTAAAGACATATTGCTCCACAATTAATAATTTACACATTCAACTCCAGATTGATAACACTATGGCAGTGGCATATATCAGTCATATGGGAGGAGCGAGATCAGTTTCATGTGACAGCATGGCTAATCTCATATGGCATTGGTGTATTTCAAGAAACATTTGGGTTTCGGCCATCTATCTGCCAGGGGTAGACAATGTGGTGGCAGACCAAAGGTCACAAAAATTCAATGATAATATAGAATGGATGTTGAAGTTTTTCAAACAATTGTCACTTGATTTGGATTGCCAGATATTGATCTGTTTGCATCCAGACTGAATCACCAGTTGCCCAAATATGTTTCATGGGAACCAGATCCAGGAGCAGTAGCTGTGGATGCTTTTTCATTACATTGGGGACAATCATTCTTTTATGCTTTCCCTCCATTTTGTCTGATTACGAAATGTTTAACCAAAATAGAGTGTGACTCCGCCACAGGCGTTTTGATGGTCCCAGATTGGCCAACACAACCATGGTTCCCATTGGTACTAAGAATGATGGTTCAGCCATTCATGATGGTTCCCAGCTGCAGTAATTTGTTGGTGCATCCGGTTACAGGAGAAAGGCACCCATTGCATGACCATATCAATTTGTTGGTCTGCAGGTTCTGAACAGACCATTCCAAGGCCTTGGATTGTTGTACAGGGCCATGGAGGTTATCACTGCAGCCTGGAGGAATAGTACTAAAAAACAATATATGGTTCATATAAAGAAATGGGAGATGTTTTGTGTACAGTCAAATTTATCTTATCATACTGCAAGCATAAGTGATGTGTTGGAGTTCCTTGCTAAGTTGCATTTTGATGAGCATTTGAGTTATAGTGCTATTAACAGTGCTAGGAGTGCTTTGTCCTCTTATTTAGGGCAGTCCACAGGACAACAGCCTATCGGGGCTCATCCGTTAGTATCCCGATTTATGAGAGGAATTTTTAACATAAACCCTCCTAAGCCCAGCTATACAGAAATCTGGGATATCAGTGTAGTTTTCACAGTGCTTCGGCAATGGGCTCCAATTACGTCGTTGTCTATGCAGAGGTTAACTCTGAAAGTGATTATGCTTATGGCGCTGGTTTCAGCACAAAGTGTACAAACATTACAATTGTTATGAATAGATTGTATGCATTTGTCTGTAGATGACATTACTTTTTATGTCTATTATTTAATCAAACAAAGCAGGCCAGTTTTGGCAGGAACCAAGGTGACGTTTAAAGCATATCCTGTTGACCAAATGTTATGTGTAGTTAAACACTTAAGGCGATATCTTGAGTTAACAGGGAGTCTCAGGGGTTCTGAGACAGGACTGCTTATTAGTCACGAAAAGCCATATAAAAGAGTGTCAGTACAAACTATTTCTAGATGGTTGAAACAGGTTCTCAATTGTGCTGGAATCAACACTCGTGTGTTTAAATCTCACTCCGCCAGGGCGGCTTCCACTTCCGTGGCGATGACTTAGGACGTGCCACTAGACCAAATCCTCGCGGCCGCAAGATGGTCTAGAGAACAACTTTCTCACAGTTTTATGATAAACCTGTACAGACAGTGCCACGGTTTGGGCATGCTGTTTTGGGTTCCGTTTAATTCATTTGCTTTGTTTATATCATTGTTTGTAATTTCCTCCTGGGATAGAGAGGTTATTACTGGGTTTTATTATTATTGTTATTAAAAATAGTTATTGAATAATTTGAAGCAATGTTCAATATATTATTTGTTACTACTGTGTCAACCGAAGCAGTTGTCATATGGAGTGCATCTACGGCATGTAAACACAGAGCTTTGAAATCTTCACGTAGTCACTCACGTGACTCCGAAGTAAAATAGTAAGGTTAAACGAGAACTTACCAGTTCGAAGTTTGATCCTTATTTTATGAGGAGTTACGTTGAGGGATTACGTGCCCTCCGCTCCCACCCTCATAATCCAAGAGATCATCTGGTAGTTCTAGTCTTCTTAAAGCCTTACTATGTTACTTCGGCTATATGTGTTTTCTGTGTTTCCACACCGCTGCTATGAAGTATGACGCGCATGCGCCTGGCGGGGCTTCTTTCCTCCTGGGATAGAGAGGTTATTACTGGGTTTTGTTATTATTGTTATTAAAAATAGTTATTGAATAATTTGAAGCAATGTTCAATATATTATTTGTTACTACTGTGTCAACCGAAGCAGTTGTCATATGGAGTGTCCTGTTTCAGAACCCCTGAGACTCCCTGTTAACTCAAGATATCGCCTTAAGTTACGTAATCCCTCAACGTAACTCCTCATAAAGTAAGGATCAAACTTCAAACTGGTAAGTTCTCATTTAATCTTACTATTAAACTTCCATTCAATCTTTATCCTATCAAAGGGAATATTTCCACCACAGGCCTGCTTCACATAATCCATTTCAGACTCAAAACATCTCCTAAAACTAGTCTGTTGATTGGATGGAACCAATGTGTATCTGAACTAATGGACAACTCAATAAATAATGAAACAAATATGACCACATGGTATACACCCAAGGTTGCCAGCAGAAGAAGTAATAATGACAGATTGACAGAAGTAATAATGACAGAGAACCTTTTGTGGACATGGGCACATAAGCACACAAACATCGACTCCTCCCACTTCCTCCATAACCAGCCAATTTCCCTCTATTAACACTCTCCTCCACCCAGCGGAGCTGATCCTCACCCTTAATAACTTCTCTTTCGGTTCATCCAAATCAAAGGTGTAGCTATGGGCACTCGCATGGGCCTCAGCTATGCCTGCCTCTTTGTAGGGTACATTAAACATTCCCTGTTCCAGGTGTACACTGGCCCTATCCCCAAACTCTCCATTACATTGCTCACTGCATCGGTGCTACTTCCTGCACCCATGCGGAACTCATAGACTTTGTTAACTTCATCACCAATTTCCATCCTGCACTCAGATCACCCCCGACACCTCCCTCCCCTATCTTGATCTCACCGTCTCCATCACAGGAGATAGACTGACATCTATTACAAACCCATTCATCCCCACAACTACACTTCTTCCCACCCTGCCTCCTGGACTCAATCCCACCCCACCAATTCCTCCATCTACGCCGCATCTGCACCCAAGATCAGGTCTTCCCTACCAGGACATCCGAGGTGTCCTCATTCTATAGGGAACTGGGGTTCCCCTCTTCCATCATGGATGAGGCCCTCACACATATCTCCTTGGTACCCCACAGCTCCGCCCTTGCTCCCACTCCCCCCTAGTCGCAACAGGGACAGTCCCCCAAGTCATCACCTTTCACCGCATCAGCCTTCGCATACAATTCAAAATCCTCCAACATTTTTGGCACCTCCAACAGGATCCCACCACTAGTCACATCTTCCCATCTCCACCCCTTTCCGTCTTCCACCGAGACCGTTCCCTCTGCAACACCCTGGGTAACTCATCCTTTCCCATCCAAACCACCCCCTCCCCAGGTACCATCCCCTGCAACCATAGGTGTTTCAATACCTGCCCATATATCTCCTCCCTCAACCCTGTCCAGGGACCACGACAGTCCTTTCAGGTTAGGTAGAAGTATTCTTGCACCTCCTCAAACCTTATCTACTGTATTGGTTGTTCAAGATATGGACTCTTATATATCCGCGAGAGCAAACGTAGACTGGGCGATCATTTCACTGAACACTTATGCTCAGTCCACCTGGAAATACCTGATCTCCTGGTTGCCAAATACTTTTAATCACTTTCCCATTTCCACACTGGCCTTTCTGACCTAGGCCTCCTCCCTTGTCAGAGTGAGACTAATTGCAAATTTGAGGAAGAACATCTCATTTTTCTCTTGGGCAGCCTACAACCCAGTGATATGAAAATGGACTTCTCTAACTTCAAGTAACCCCCTGCACTTCCTCTCTCTCCATTCATCCCCCACCCACAATGCACCAGGTTCCCATTCTCACCTAGCAAACAGTTAATAATGTCCTGTTTCTTTCAGCATCGTTACAATTTGCAGCTGTCTGTCTGTCCTTTCACCCTTTTTTGTTATTTTTAGTTTGTTTAAAAAGTTTGTTTTGGAGGTCTTTTAGTCTTTTTAAATGGGGGGGAGGGGGAAACTGTTTTATCCAGTCACTACCTGGTCGAGGATGTGTTTTTCCTCCGAGCCGCATCTTCTCCCCCTCCTCACGGCCTACCATCTGGATTGGCACGGCCTTTCCTGCTGCAGACCGGCCAGAGCTTTAGCGGCAGCACAGCACTGAGTAATCATTGTGGAGCGGGCGATTCCTTTCGGGGATCGCCGTGTTAAAGCTCCGGAGTGTTGGGCCACCTGATTACATCTATGGTTGCGGAGCCTCCAGCCGTGGGCGGCACTGACTCTATAGTCGCGGAGCCTGGGATCTTTCACCGAAGATCGCCAACGTTGAATCTCCGACCAGCTCGGCATGTGGACTTCGGGAGCCGCGGTCTCTGGTAGGAAGTGGCCGAGTCGGAAACTCCAGCCATGGAGAGTGTTCTCCATTCCGACGCCAGAGCTCCATCATACCTGCGAGAGGGCCTGAAACATCAGGCCGCCATTGCGGCAAATGCAGAGGCCTTAAAGGCCCCAGCCATGGGTGAACAAGTGGAAGAGGACTGAACTTTAGTGCCTTTCCTCACAGTGGGAAACGTTGATCCCCACTGTGGGGAATGTTTATGTTATATTCTATAATTTATTGCGTTCTTTTTAATCATATGGCTGTAACAAGTCGATGACCACGCTGCTGTGTTTGGCTGCTTTTCGTCGCTTCTTTGCGCTCCTGTTTGCCCTGGCTCTATTTTGTTTTTATTTGTTCTGGTCTGTACAGCACTTTGGTCAACGTGAGTTGTTTTTAAATGTGCTTAATAAATAAATATATTATAGTTATTATTATTTTTTGCATATATTTCATTCATTTGTTCTATATCCATCTACATCACTGTTCACATCTCTCATTTCCCTTTCCCCTAAATAGTCTGAGGAAGGGTCTTGACCCAAAACGTCACCCATTCCTTCTCTTCAGAGCTGCTACCTCTCCCGCTGAGTTGCTCCAGCATTTTGTGTCTATCTTAAGCTTATATCTGTGTTTGAATCACCAATGAAGTTTTGTCGATCCAAATTAATCAATGCTATACATTGGAATTCATTGCCACAGACGGCTGTGAAGGCCAAGTCAATGGATATTTTTTAAGGTGGAGATTGGCACATTCTTGATTAGTAAGTGTATCAGGTATTATGGGTAGAAGGCAAGAGGATATGGTTTACTCAGAGAGTGGTAGCGGTGTGGAATGAGCTTCCAGTGGAAGTAGTGGCGGCAGGTTTGTTGGTATCATTTAAAAATAAATTGGATAGGCATATGGATGAGAAGGGTATGGAGGGTTATGGTATGAGTGCAGGCAGGTGGGACTAAGGGAAGTTGTTTGGCATGGACTTGAAGGGCCGAGATGGCCTGTTTCTGTGCTGTAATTGTTATATGGTTATATGGTTATATGGTTGAGTGGGTAAGGTCGATCAGCCATGACTGAATGGCGGAGTAGACTTGATGGGCCAAATGCCCTAATGCTGTCCCTAGAACCTATGAACTTATGTTCTTGTGAAAGCAGTTGACATTCAAAAACTTAATCAGGTGAAACTGTATAAAGTGTTTTGCTCACATATTTTTATAGTTTAAGTAGAAGTCGAAGATTCCAGAAAGCTATTTAAGAACGAAGTTTTATTTTTGTCCTTTTTGTCCTTTTTTCCTTTTGCCCTTTATTCAAACCGTCCACAAAGGAAATCATGTGTGCGCAGAGTGGCAATGTAAGAGTTCCCTCTGGCAGCACTGTAGGCTAGCTTCCACATTATATTGATTTATTTATGGCCATATCTACTGTAGAGAGTCTACAATTGGCTTTGCTTCTTTTCACTGGGACCATCAGGCACAAGTCACATCCTATTCACAATGAAATGAACATCAGCAACTGCCAGATAATGTCTGGTGACACTCCCTGCGCCTCACAATAGCAAACAATACCTGAGGAACACAAAATATCACAAAGGAAAGTTGTTTTATTTGTTTAATTCTTCGGTTGGAGTGAATACCTCCAATGTGAATCTTAATAGTGACGATTACTAAAAAGCTTTTACAATGTAGAATAGTACAGCGCAGGAACATCTTGGCATTGTGTTCAACAGAGACATCGTAGCCCTTCGAGCCATAATGTCTCTACTGAACATGATGCCAAAATAAACAAATCTCATGAGCCAAAACATAATCCATTTCCTTAATTTCCTATATATCCATGTGACTGTCTAAAAGCCTCTTAAATTCCACTATCATTTAAAGTCACCACCACCACCCCTTGAAGCGCATTCAAGGCACCCACCAGCATCTGCGCAAAAAACCTGTCCTGCATCTCCATTTAAAATTTCCCGCTCACCTTACCACTATGCCCTTTGGTCTTTGATAATTCAATTTTGGTCTTTGTTCTACTTATTTTCAAGACTTTGAAATTTGTAGTGTTTTGTCTCAATATATAGACAATAAATTCAGACTGTCTTTTTCTGTGATGTGTTGTGCTCTCATTAAGAGGAAATAAGTCCATTCTGAAAAATGGCTACTTTCAAAATGTAATCTCCAAGCATGCACGGTGTGGCATGGTGGCACAGTGGTAAAGTTGCTGCCATAGAGGACTTGCAGTGCCAGAGACTTGGGTTCGATCCCAACTACGGATGCTGTCTGTACATTACGGATGGAGTTTGTACGTTTCCCAAGTGTAAATTGTCCCAAGTGTGTGTAGGGTAGCGTTAATGTGTGAGGATCACTGGTCAATGCGGAGTCGGTGGGCCGAAGGGTCTGTTTCTGCAGTGTATCTCTAAACTAAACTAAGTGTACCTTGCACTGCAATTAAGTGCAAGGTAAAGTATCCTACACATCGCTCTAAGAATACACCTTATAACAATTCAGAAAGAAAACTACATATATTTGAAGACACTGAATACTGGAGAAGCTCAGGTGGTCAGGCAGCATCTCAAGAGAATTTGGATAGATGATGTTTCACATCGGGACCCTTCCTCTGACTGTTACTACATACGTGTGGCTTCCTTTCCATTTGGAATACCAGCAATCTGTGGAGTTTGGAAGTGAGAATTCCAATTTACTGTACCCTGTTTTTAAGTCAATCTCAAATCGAAGAGCTTTTAGGATGTTACACGTACACAGGGGGAAGATTCTGTGCTCAATACATCAAGGATTAACACAGCTTTTGTGGAATATGTGGCTGCCAGTAAGGTATGAATAACAATCAGGAACTCCATCAGGTGAAGCATTACAAGAAGATCTTGTCTCCATGGAACTGCGGTTTGGGTAGATGTTGCAGATTACTTGAAAGTATTTGATGCAGGGAAGGGAGTTCTCCTTTTGTCCTGCACTCAAACCTCCCCCAGTGGAAGCAATCTGTTTGCAGAATATCAAAGTAAACACACCTCAGGCTGCACTTGAAGCAACTTCCACATCACATTGATTTATTTATGACAGCCTCGATTGCGGATGAGGACCTATAATTAACTGTGTTGCATTTCAGTGGGACCATCAAGAAGAAGACAAGTCATATACACTAGGAAATAAACTGCAATGTGACAGCAATGTTTTATTTGTTGAGAGAGGCAAACTATATTAGAGAAACACTAAATACAATGAGGGTAAATTGCTTTAGTGATAGCATGGGTGGGAAGCTTATTGTTTAGTTCAAGCAAATGATACAAATGTAATTTTTCATATTGCCAATTGCGAATAATAGTTTTTTTTTGCATTTTGTTTTGTAATGTGTACTGGAGTGACCTTTGAGGAATACTAAACAAGCAGAAAATAAGTCAAGAAAGGACCATGAAATGCCATTGGAAAGTCAAATTAGAGAACGTCCCAAGGAATTTTATATATACTTAACAAACAAAATGATAATTTGATAGAGGGTAGGACCATTCAATGATGGGCTTGGAGTCCGAGGATGTACACATGCTACTAAATGAGTACTTTGCATTGGTCTTTGTCAAGGACAAGGACAAGCATATGCCAAAATCAGTGTGGGGGACATTAATATGCAAAGGAATTTTATGATCAAGAAAGAGGTGGTGTTCGGTTTCCTGAATGTCCCCGGGTCCTGATGGGATCTATTCCAGGTTATTGAGAGTGTCAAGAGAATGGATCCTGATGAAGATCTTTGTACCTTCTCTAGCCATTGGTGAGGAGGTCTGGAGAATAGCTAATATTGTTTCTTTGTTTAAGAAGGGAAATAGGGATAATCCATGAAATTGTAAGGAGATGGGATTTAGTTTAGTTTAGAGATACAGTGCAGAAATAGGCCCTTCAGCCCACTGAGTCCGTGCCAATCAGTAATCCATGCACACTAACGTTATCCTACACACTAGGGACTAATTAGATGTATACCTAGCCAATAAACCCACAAATGTGTACGTTTTTGGGGTGTTCTTGTACTCCTAGGTCCCTCTGTTCCATTATACACCAGTTTGTACCAAAAATGATTCAGTTAAACCAATCTCACATATCTGAAAGCCTCTTAAATGCCACTATCATATATATCTAAGGTATCGTATCTAGGTTTAAGGTCAACGGGGATAGATCTGATAGGAACCTGAGGAGCACAGAGGGTGGTAGGTATATGGAATGAGCTGCCAGAGAAGGTGGTTGAGGCAGATATAAAATGACATTGAAAAGACAGGTGCCTGGATAGGAAAGGTTTAGTTGGATATGGGTTAAATATGGGCAGATTGGACTTGCAAACTTGGGCATGTTATTTGACATAGACAAGTTGGACCAAAGACATATTTCCATGCTTTATTTCAGTTTAGTTTTTCGTTTGGGGATACATCGCTGAAACAGGCCCTTTGGAACACTGAGTCCATGCCGACAAGTGATCCACGCACACTAACACTACCCTACACACACCAGGGACAATTTTATAACTACACCAATTCAATTAACCTACAAACCTGTGCATCTTTGGAGTGTGGGAAGAAACTAAAGATCATGGAGGAAACCCATGTAGGCCACCAGGAGAACGTACAAACTCCATGCACCTGTAGTCAGGATCAAACCTGACATTTGGTCAACTGGAATAGTCTTATCTTTTTTCTGTGATGGAAAAATGCCAATTCGGTGAAAACTTTTGTTCAGGTGTGGACCTCCTATATAAAACCCCAACAGCTAGAATACTGACAAACCAAATGTTGTCACCCAACTTTCACTTATCCAGAGGTTGTAGACAAGGATGTCCACTATCCCCGCTTTTATTCCACTATCCCCGCTTTTATTTGCTCTCGTTATAGAACCACTCGCCGAGAGTATCAGATCTCACCCAGAGATTCACGGGTACAATACTAAACATACAATTAATAAAATGTCTTTATACACAGATGATGTATTATTATATATCACAAACCCCAAAATTAGCATTCCGAGTTTATTAAATCTTATCTCAATTTGGCTCATTCTCCGGACATAGAATTAATTGGAATAAAAGTGAAATTATGCCAATAACGGAACAAAATCTGACTACACTACAACAATTTCCTTTCAAAATCGCCTACGAAAAGTTTAAATACCTTGGAATCTATGTGACTTGGAAATATACTTCTCTACTCAAATCAAATTTTCCTTTCTTAGTTACTAAATTACACAGAAACATCCAATTTCGGAAAACACTTCCCATCTCACAAGTTGGTAGAATTAACGCCATAAAAATGATTTTTCTCCCACAACTATTATACTTATTCCAATCAGTTCCGATATATCTTCCAAAATTTGTTTTAAAAAAAATAGATTCAATTATTACTAATTTTATTTGGGATCATAAGACCCATAGAATAAACAAAATACATCTATGTAAGCCTTAGGCTAATGGAGGATTAGCTTTACCAAACTTTATTTTATTATTGGGCGGTTAATATTAAAAATATAACCTTCTGGCTGGTTGACATTGATCAGCAGCCAGATTGGCTAAAGATGGAGAAGGAGGATTGTTTGCCTTCTGACATAGGCTCGATTCTCTTAGCTCCTTTCAATTTGAATTAAAAAAACATAAGGAGGAAACCCAATTATAAATAGTGTAATCCGTATCTGGAAACAATTAAAATTTACTTTAAAATTGGGTAATTTCTCTCTTTTCCTCGCAATTGCTAATAACCCTTCTTTCAAACCGTCTGTCTTAGATAGAGGATTTGTTCAATGGAAAACTCATGGAATTAAAATGGTGGGAGACCTTTATTAAAAGGGGACCTTCCTCTCTTTTCAAGAATTACAGCAGAAGTACGAATTACATGTTAATAATTTTTTTAGATATTTACAATTTAGAGATTATATAAAATTACATATGCAAGATTATAGATTTAGGGGCCCAGAAATCCTTGATGAATGTCTGATTCAACATCCTAATACAAATAAATTAATATCTTATATTTATAATACCATCTTAGATACTGACATTCCGTCATCAGAGTCATATAGACGAGCATTGGAGGATGAATTGGCTCAACCCATAATGAAAGACACATGGGATGAAAGTTTACAATATATACATCACTGCTTGTTAAACACTAGACATTCCTTAATACAGTTTAAAATATTACATAGATTACACTATTCGAAGACAAAATTAAATAGGATTTTCCCAAGCACTTCCCCTCTTTGTGATAAATGTCAATTTCAAGAAGCCAATTTAACTCACACTTTTGTAACTTGGATAAAAATGCAACATTTTTAGATGAAGATTTTTTAAATTATCTCTAAAATTATCGATAATCAACTGGACCCAGATCCAAAATTAATAATATTAGGATTGTCAGAACATACCACAAACTTTACCTTAAGCCAGAAACACTTTCTTGATTACAGTTTAATAACAAGGAAAAAAAACCCCTTAAATTTGGAAAATAACAACACCCCCACAATCAAAATGCAATTAATGGAGTTAAATGAAAACATTACCAGTTCTAGAGATAACAAGAAATATGCAGTGGGTATATTTATGGATTTGAAAAAAGCATTCAATACAATTGATCATTATTTGCTAATTAAAAAACTGGAAAAGTATGGAATCAGAGGGGTTGTACTAGAGTGGATAAGCTACATATAGGTAAAATACATCAGTTTGTGCAACTAGGGGTCTGCAAATCAACATGCTTAGAAATAACCTGTGGAGTTCAACAGGGGTCAGTTTTGGGCTCCAAATTATTAATTTTGTATATTAGTGATATATGTAGGGTGTCAAACCTCTTGAAATTTGTGTTATTTGCAGATGACACTAATATTTTTTGTGATGAGGCTAATTTGCAGCAGCTTTTGGACGTGGTCACAGCAGAAATGAGTAAACTAAAAACATGGTTTGATTTGAATAAATTATCATTAAATTTAAACAAAACCAAACTTATGCTGTTTGGAAAAAGCAAAATAAATACACAAGTAAAAGTAATGATAAATAATGTTGAAATAGAAAGAGTATATGAAAATAAATTTCTAAGTGTGATTCTTGATCACAAAATCTGCTGGAAACCCCATATAAAACACGTGAGAGCAAAAGTAGCACGGAGTATTGGAGTGATGGGGAAAGCAAGGCATGTTTTGAATGAGCGAGCACTGTATATTCTGTACAGCTCACTTGTGTTTGCGTATTTAGATTACTGTGTGGAAGTATCGGGCAACACCTACAAAACCACCTTACAATCACTAAGCACACTACAAAAAATAGCTGTTCGTATAGTAAACAATGTAGGATATCATGACCACACCAATATACTGTATTAAAAATGACACACCTTAAAAATTAAGGATCTGGTAGAATTTAAGACTGCACAAATAATTTATAAAACAAAAAATAAACTGCTACCTGTAAACATACAAAAACTGTTCAAAGACAGAGAGGGGGGTTATAACTTTGGAGGGAAACTAAACTTGAAACAGCATTATGCTCGGACCCATTTAAAAAGTATGTGTATTTCCATTTGTGGGGTGGTTTTGTGGAATGGTCTTGAGGAAACGATTAAACAAAGTATGAATATAATGCAATTTTAAAAAATGTACAAAAGATATGTCCTTGAAAAGTACAGTAATGAGGAAGGAGAATGTAAATCTCACAGATATTAATGGTGCTTGTTCTTTTGTTCTTTTCTTTTTTTTTAATTATTAATAGCTTGGAATAGTTTATTTGAAATGTCCGTTTAGTTTATTTTATTGAATTTTGCATTTGTTAATGCTGAAGAATGGGGTTAGGACTTGACAAGCATAGGCTTCTTCCTATCCCTTTTCGAACGAGTCTAATGTGTATTATGTTGGAATTGGCTTTTGATTTTTTAATTCATGTATGCACATACATGTTATGTATATGTATAATTTTCTTTTTATTTATTCATTTTCATCTTTTCTTTTCATCTCTTTTTTAATTGTTCGAAATAAAGAGAAAGAGAAAGAGAAAGAGAAAATGTGCATTACAGAAATGACCAAGACCTTGAATATTTAAAAAAATATGGTCTCCATTTATTGAATTTTAAAAAAGTAAATTGGTTTAACACAAAATTAAAGTCACAAGTTAAGTTTAGGGTTGGATGAACAACTATACATGGGTGTGGGGGGTTGCGTGGGCGGGGGGGGTTGCGTGGGCGGGGGGGGTTGCGTGGGCGGGGGGGGTTGCGTGGGTGGGGGGGTTGCATGGGCGGGGGGGGAGTGAGCTTGGAGAAAAGATAGGGGAAGAGAGGGTGGCATCATGGGGGAAGGGGAGGAGCCAGCGATGAGGACCACATGAGTGGCTGGAATTGGCGGTGCGATGGGGATCAGAGTCTCTGCTTTCCATTTGGCGACATCTCTGACTCCGGGCTGGACTGCATCTCCGGCTTTGGGCTGGGCTTGGTCAGGTCTCTGCTGCTGCTTCAGCTTCCTCCGGTTGGAAACCTCTGCCGGCCATCCTCAGCAAAACACGATGGCACAGGAAGGGGCGGACCATCCCGGGAAGTGACAGGAGAAGACACTAATCCACACGGTGCTGGAAGGCAGGAGAAGAGATCGATCTGTGCACTCGCAGTTTTTAAGATTTGTAAACCTTGCTAACTTTTACAACATTCAACGAACGGAATGAAACTTGGTGCAATCGCAGCATAGGAGAACGGTGAGTGAACTGACAAAAAATCGTAACGCTATCACAAACCGTTTTTGTGCAAATAGAATGACTGCCAAACCAGAAGATACAAAGAACAGAGTTTTAGTTATGTATAGATGGCAGGACCCTTAACCGTTTGAATGAACAGAGGGATCTTAGGATCCAAGTTCATAGCTCTCTGAACGTAGCAATGCATGTAGATATAGTGACAAAGAGCCTTTGAAAAGTGTGCATAATGGGCATCCCACTTAGGCTATTTTTAGGCGACTGTCATAGTCGTAGCAGGTCGCCGAAAATAGCCTGTTGGACAGGCCCTCAAGAGGTCTATCAGTGCTGCCTGGAATAGAGGCTATTGGCTGTAAGGAAAGGTGAAAAGGTGGATTGTTTTCTTTAAAGCATTGGAAGCTAAGGGAAGACATAATAGAAGTATATAAAATTATGACAGGCAAAGATAAGGTAAATATACAGAAGCTTTTGTTCCCAGGGTGTAAATGTCAAATCTAAGAGGGCATAGCTTTATGGTCAGAGGGGTTACTTTTAAATGTTTTCTTTTTAATGCATTGAGAAGCAGGGTATAGAAAAAAGCAGATTTCACAGTAATGTTTAAGAAACGTTTAGATAGGCACATGGATATGCAGGGAAGTGAAAGATATGGATCACATGCAGGAAGAAAGGATTAGTTAAATTTGGCATCAGCACAGACATTAGGGGCACTGTTCCAGTGCTGTACTGTTAGACAATGGGTGCAGGAGTAGGCCATTCAGCCCTTCGCGCCAGCACCACCATTCAATGTGATCATGGCTGATCATCCCCAATCAGTACCCCATTCCTGCCTTCTCCCCATATCTTCTGACTCCTCTTTCTTTAAGAGCCCTATTCAGCTCTCTCATGAAAGCATCCAGAGATCCGACCTCCACCGCCCTCTGAGGCAGAGAATTCCACAGAGTCACAACTCTGTGAGAAAAAATGTTTCCTCATCTCCGTTCTAAATCTCCGTTCCCCATTCTTAAACTGTGGCCCCTGTTTCTGGACTCCCCCAACATCGGGAACATGTTTCCTGCCTCTAGTGCGTCCAAATCCTCAATAATCTTTTATGTTTCAATGAGATTCCCTCTCATCCTTTTAAACGCCAGAGTATACAAGCCCAGCTGCTCCATTCTCTCAGCATATGAGAGTCCCGCCTTTCTGGGAATTAACATTGTAAACCTACGCTGCACTCCCTCAATAGCAAGAATGTCTTTCCTCAAATTAGGGGACCAAAACTGCACAGGATACTCCAGGTGTGGTCTCACTAGGGCCTTATACAAATGCAGAAGGACCTCTTTGCTTCTGTACTCAACTCCTCTTGTTATGAAGGCCAACAAGCCATACGCTTTCTTCACTGCCTGATGTACTTGCATGCTTACTTTCATTGACTGATGAGCAAGGACCACCTGATCACGTTGTACTTCCCCTTTACGCAACTGGACACCATTTAGATAGTAATCTGCCTTCTGTTTTTGCTACCAAAGTGGATAACCTCACATTTATCCCCATTAAACTGCATCTGCCATGGATCTGCCCATTCCCCCAACCTGTCCAAGTCACCTTGCATTCTCATAGCATCCTCCTAACAGTTCACATGGCCACCCAGCTTCTGCAAATTGTCATCTGCAAATTTGCTAATGTTACTTTGAATCCCTTCATCTAAATCATTGATGTATATTGTAAATAGCTGCGGACCCAGCACCGAGCCTTGCGGTACCCCACTAGTCAGCAGGTGATACACTCCTGACCGACATCCACTACAAACCAACTGACTCCCACAGCTACCTGGACTACTCTTCCTCCCACCCTGCTTCCTGTAATGACTCCATCCCCTATTCCGAATTCCTCCGTCTACGCCGCATCTGCTCCCAGGATGAGGTGTTCCACACCAGGTCATCACAAATGTCCTCATTCTTCAGAGAACGGGGATTCCCCTCCCCCACTATAGATGAGGCTCACACCAGGGTCTCCTCCATACCCCGCAACACTGCCCTCTCTCCCCATTCCCCCACTCACAACAAGGGCAGAGTCCCCCTGGTCGTCACCTTTCACCCCACCAGCCGGCACGTACAACACATAGCCCTCCGGCAATTTCGCCACCTCCAACGTGACCCCTCTACTCGCCACATCTTCCCATTCTCCCCCCCGTCTGCCATCCGCAAAGACTGCTCCCTCTACAACTCCCTTGTCAATTCTTCCCTTCCGCTCCACCCCTTCCCCGGGCACTTTCCCTTGCAACCGCAAGAGATGCTACACTTGTACCTTCACCTCCCCATCCACTCTTTTCAGGGACCCAAGCAGTCCTTCCAGGTCCGACAGCGGTTCACCTGCACCTCCTCCAACCTCATCTACTGCATCCGTTGCTCCAGATGCCAGCTGATTTATATCGGTGAGACCAAGCGGATGCTTGGCGATCGTTTCGCCGAACATGTCCGCTCGGTCCGCAATAACCAACCCGACCTCCCGGTGGCTCAGCACTTCAAATCCCCCTCCCATTCGGTATCCGACCTCTCGGTCCTGGGCCTCCTCCACGGCCAGAGTGGGCAACACCACAAGTTGGAGGAACAGCACCTCATATTCTGCTTGGGGAGTCTGCATCCTCTGGGCTTAAACATTGAATTTTCTCAATTCTGTTAACCCTTGCTATCTCTTCCCCTTCCCACCTCTCCCTCAGCCCTCGGGCCCTGGCATTCCTTCTCTATCTCTCTCTATCTCTCCCTCACCCAAGTCGCACTAGCTTCTCATTTTCACACTACAAACAGCTTACAATGGCCTGTTTCCATTATCATCGATACTTTTTTGCATATCTTTCATTCATTGTTCTTTATCTCTCCACATCACCGTCTATATCTCTCATTTCCCTGATCCCTAACCAGTCTGAAGAAGGGTCTCGACCCAAAACGTCGCCCATCTCCTTCGCTCCTTAGATGCTGCTGCACCCGCTGAGTTTCTCCAGCCTTTTGTGTACCCACTAGTCACTGCCTGCCCTTCTGAAAGGGACCAGTTGATCCCTACTCTTTGTTTCCTGTCTGCCAACCAATTTTCTATCCATGTCAGCACTCTACCCCCAATACCATGTGCCCTAATTTTGCGCACTAATCTCCTATGTGGGACCTTATCAAAAGTATAGAATCTGCATTCTATGTTCCATTATCAATGTGCTGTAAATTGATAGTCCTTGCACTGTCACTAAACCTGTATCCTCAAGCAGACTTCTATTTTCTTCCAATGGTTATGTTCTCATTATGAGAAAAAACTGATACCTATACTTAATACTTCTTTGGTCTAAAAATAATATCAAACATTTGCAGGTTATGTACTGCGCAATTAACTGCCTCAACAATATAACTGTGACAAACCGTAGCTAGAAATTACACATTTTCAACATTTTATCACTGCCCTATAATCTCTCTATTTTATTCCGTTGCAAGATGACATCTTAACAAGATTACTGTTGTATTGAGAAATATGAAAGAGTTCAGTATGGGGAGGAAAATAAAGTTAATGTAACACATGTCGTGTAACTCTACGTAACAAATAAATCAAACACGTCCAATGAAAAAGGGCCTTGAAGTATTCTTGGTGTTCATAATCTGGACATCCCCAATTGCTCTTCGGAATTTCTTAAATGCCCTCTATTCCAGGCAGCACCACGATTAAAAGCCCTTGCGAATGTGGCGGTGCCTGGAATTGAGGTTATTTAAGCTACCTTAAATAACTTAAGGTAGTGGCACGGGGCACCTTAATAGGGACGGCATGGTGGCACAGCGGTTGAATTGCTGCTTTACAGCGCCAGAGACTCAAGTTCAATCCTGACCACAGGTGTTGTATGTGTGGTGTTTGTACATTCTCCTCTTGAACTGTGTGGGTTTTCTCCGGGTGTTCCGGTTTCGTCCCACACTCCAAAGACATACAGGTTTGTAGGTTAATTGGTTTTGGTGAAAATACAATTTGTCCCCGGTGTGCGTAAGATGGTGTTAGCGTGCGGGGATGGCTTGTCCGTGCAGACTCAGTGGGCCGAAGGATCTGTTTCCACTCTATCGCTAAACGAACCTAAAATAAATCTGTAGTCTTTCTGATGAAGGTGGCCCCACAATACTGTTCAGGAGGGAATTTCAAGATTTATATCAAGCAACGGTGAAAGCTGGTGATATCTTTTCAAACCAGGATAATGTGCGACAAGAAAGGGAGACAGCATGTGTCGGCATTCCCATGTGCCTCCTGCCCTTGTCCTAAATAATGACAGAGGCCATGGGTTTGGCCAGTGCTGTTGAAGTAGCCTGGGCAAGTTGCTGCAGTAGATGTATCCAATGCACCAATGTGAAATAGACAGATAGTAATGGTAGTAATGATGGAATGTAATGTTTTGAATGGATAATACGGTGCCAATCATATCGGCTACTTTGCCTTGGATGGTGTTGAGCTTCCAGTGAAGGCAGTGATGTGAAGGGTCATTACCGCTGCCAAGAGAATATTGGGTGGAAATAAACATTAAACAATGGAAAAATGAAGCTAACAGGAGAAAAGAGTGGCTCAGGCTTTGAGAGGCATATTGTGTGCATGGACACAAATGAATGGAGTGAAATCCTAGAGCAAGATTGATGGGGTGGTTAAAAAGTCAGGGGAAGAAATGTGCAGCCAAGTTGAGATTAAAACAAAGAATGACACTCAGTGAATTTCAATTTGTGGAGGGTTAGATAAATGTTACACCGGACAGGACATTAGACCCAATCAGTCTACAATACTGTGTATCTTCCACATGAGCAATCATCCTTATCCAATGATCCCTTCTTGCTCCAATATCTTTGTATTCCTCTCCTTTTTAGAACCTTTAAATCTTCTTGATCAATTAGAGCTGTTAGCTTCAGCTACAGAGACCCTTGTCTACAGCATTTTCTCCTTAAATCTGTCTATTTCATATCTCACCTTTAAATTACTTCCTGAAGACTTCCTCTATGACAAAACCATTATTTTCCTATTGTAATATTGCCTTGGGTGACTTGGTATCACATTTTATTATTGGTTTATTATTTGTCACGTGTACTGAGATACAGTGAAATACTTTTTATTTGCATGCTATCCAGCTGAATAATACCATACGTGGGTACAATCGAACTATATATGATTATAACGGGTAGTGCAGGAGAAAGGAAACAGCTCAGAATATAATGTTACAGCTGCAGAGAATCTGCTGATGAAAAATGTGCAGGGGTAAAAAATGTGAATTGAGAGATTGAAATGGTTTTGGTCTCCAAATCTGAGGAAAGACATCCTTGCCATAGAGGGGGTACAGAGAAGATTCACCAGACTGATTCCTGGGATGTCAGGACTTTCATACGAGGAAAGATTGGATAGACTCGGCTTGTACTCGCTGGAATTTAGAAGATTGAGGGGAGATCTTATAGAAACTTACAAAATTCTTAAGGGGTTGGACAAGCTAGATGCTGGAAGATTGTTCCCGATGTTGGGGGAGTCCAGAACAAGGGGTCACAGTCTAAGGATAAGGGGGAATTCCTTTAGGACCGAGATGAGGAAAACATTCTTTACACAGAGAGTGGTGAGTCTCTGGAATTCGCTGCCACAGAAGGTAGTTGAGGCCAGTTCATTGGCTATATTTAAGAGGGCGTTAGATGTGGCACTTGTGGCTAAAGGGATCAGGGGGTATGGAGAGAAGGCAGGTACGGGATACTGAGTTGGATGATCAGCCATGATCACATTGAATAGCAGTGCAGGCTCGAAGGGCCGAATGGCCTACTCCTGCACCTATTTTTCTATGTTTCTATGAAAATGCATCCTCAGCTTACAAGAGGTGTGTTCAACATCCTGATAATGAGATTTCTTAAATCTGGTGGTATGTGCTTTCAGACTTTTATTTTTTATGTCTGAGAAGAGGAAATTGGATGCAAGTGGTCTTTGACAATGTTTTGTGCTTTCCCGAGGCAATAAAGTGTTGATGGACAGTCTGAGAAGGGTTCAGCCGGACCTCAGTCTGAAGAAGGTTTGCAAAGGAACATGCATAATCGCTGGCATATTCTTCAGAGATTCTGCCTGACCTGCTGAATTACTTCAGCACTTTGTGTATTAATCAGCATCTGCAGTGCCTTGTGTCTACATTCTTACTTTCAGGGTAGTTGCCTAAGAGGTTCCAGGCTTTGTGAACCACGCTTCCCCTGTTCCCCTCAGATACTGTACCTCGCCCACCAGTTATTTGTTCCACCTCCCTCACGCTGATGATTCACTGAATGAAGCACAGCTTATGTTGCTACTGGCACTGAAGATATAAATCTCTTTCATGTGTTCATGTTTGTCAAATGAAAATTTCAAGCAGTAATCATTTCATCATACACCATGATTAATGCAGACAACATCAATTTCAGAAATCTCATAACTGTAAAGGAGTAATTTTCTAACTTTATGGACTGACCTTTTAACCTTGCCATTGTGCATTTGATGTGCAGTGGTTGATTAACCTGCCCTTTTTATCTTTCTCTGTTTTAGAAAGTAATTTTTATGCTTCCCCTTGAAAGTACTGCAATGTATTTAAAACAGAGTATTTTACTTGCTGGAAATGTAATTTAGGTTAATGGATACCCATTATTGGCAGCTAAATGTACTGAAGCATGAAGAAAGAACATTAAACATTCCCACACATTACTAGTAAAAAAAATATTTATAAAAACAAACAAGCCAATCTTAAGTTCCCAGACAGATCTTTTGCCATTTCCAGCATCACACAAACTTATCAATCAGGCTGGTAGTTTGAATGTGAAATCTTCTTAAATTGGTTGAAGGTTGTTTGAGTGATTGATTGGTGGATTGATTGAACGATACAGCATGGAAACAAATCCTTGGTCCCTGATCATCGATCACCTGTTCACACTAGTTTTATTTTTACACTTTACAGAGGCCAATTTTACTTCGGAGTCACGTGAGTGACTACGTGAAGAAGCCCCGCCTGGCGCTTGATCGGCATTACGTCGACGTTGTCGGTAGGGAAAGAGCTGCAGAGCGCAGCTCCACCAGCGGTAAGGAATAGGCCTGCAGGTAAGTAACTTATTTTACTTCCAGGGCATTTCAAACTTCGTAAGGCTGGTGGGTAAAGACCAGGAGGAATTTAAAAAATAAAAATGGAGAAAGCTCCTAAGAAATCGCGGGTAAAATGTGCGTCCCGGGGAGAAGAAAAACAGTCGGGATAGCAGATTATTGCGGAGCCGGTTCCGATACCGGTGGCCATTGAAATACCCGTTAGTGAAGCCTTTGGTTGCTCCACAAGCAGAAGCCACGGAGGAAAATCCAGTGCCTAAAAAATGTAAAAGGAAATCTGAAGGGCCTGTGGTTTCTGATGAATCTGATTCTGGATGTCCAGATAGAAAAGCCTTATGCATCAGAATGGATCAAATGGAGAAAATGATCCAGACAATTATCAACCAAGGGTCTAAAAACCCAGATTATTCCCAGGCAGCCCCTGAGGGGGTTCCATATCATGAATATGGTGCCAGTTTGAATTGGGAATTTGAAACTCCAGTGCCCGGGATTGGGCTGGAGGAAGTCTCCTTTGAGCAAGCCTCAGGAGTACCAGGGCTGCATGAGACTGATCCTGAAGGTGGTGATTTCGATCATGACTACCCACCACAATACAAAAATATTGATCCAGGTGTGCCTGATGTGGCACAACGTTTTGCTATACCTGGAGGAGGCGGTGAGGCCATGGAAGAAAACCTGGCAGCCAACATTAATTAGTGGGTCTCTCACCCGCTTCAAGAAGCTGTTATGGATGAAACAGCAGATTTATATAAATCACCTGTTAATTGTACCTCACTGAAGGTACCTACGGTGAATCCGGCTATTTGGGCACCAATGTCATCAATGATGCGGGCGCAGGAAATACGATTTCAAAGAGTCCTCAAACCGATTTCGGCTGGGATCACTGCTTTTGGAAGGCAAGTGGAAGGTTGTGGAATGACCAGAAGGATATGTTGGCATTGTTCTGCAACTCATTTTTTTGAGATTAATTGTATGAGGAAGATTGCCATTCAGCCCATTTTACATCCAAGATTTGCAGGTTTGTGCAGATCAAGCAATGTTCAAGCTCCTGGTTATTTGTTCGGATAAAATCTGTCTAAACAAATTAAAGAAATTGACGAAGAGGCAAAGACTATTGGCCTCATGAAACCTTTCATTTTTGGCCAAAGAAGGGCCGGTCAAATGAGAAGGGGATTTGATTTTGGTACTGGAACAAGCTGAGGCAGGAGTATGGTAAGGAAGAATTACCAACCTGCACAGCCGAATGTTCACCCATATGTTGGGAGGAGGAGACCACCACGTCCGGTTGGAGAGGTACAAAAACTTTATCCTATTAAAGAAGAATCTTTGGATGAACCTCAGATTGGTGGTAGACTACAAATGTTTTATGATGAATGGAACTGTATAACATCTGATCGTGTTATATTAGATACTGTTTTAGGATCTACCATTGATTTTGTAGAAGGGATTGATCCACCGGGACAGAATAAGCCTAATCGTATTTTGGTGTTTTCTGTATTTGAAAAAATTCAAATTGATAAAGAAGTTAAGAATTTGTGTAAAAAATGAGTTATCGAGAAATCAGGTGAGGATCCACAACAATTTGTGTCAAATATTTTGCCCAGACAAAAGAAAGATGGGGGTTGTAGAATCATTTTAGACCTCACACATAATACATTTGTCCAGTAAAAACATTTAAAAATGGATACCTTCAACACTGCAATGCAGCTGGTATCAACAAATTGTTACATGGCTACAATAGATTTGAAGGATGCATATTATTCAGTACCAATTCATCGTCACTTTCGCAGGTATTTAATTGGATGGGACAGCTGTGGCAATACAAAGCATTACCTAATGGATTAAGCTCAGCTCCTAAGCTGTTCACTAAATTGTTGAAACCAGCACTTGCACTGCTAAGGGCACAAAAACACATCGTTATGGCTTATCTAGATAACATTTTAATTGTCAATGCTAATCAGGAGTCAGCTGAAAAATCAGTCTCAGCAACTACAAGTCTGTTTGAAAGGCTAGGGTTCCTGATTCATCCAACAAAATCTAAGTTACAGCCATCCCAAACCATTGAATATTTGGGGTTTGTGATTAATTCAGTTACCATGTTAGTAACTTTACCAATAGGCAAGATTGTTTTTATTACAAATGTATGTCAGTGTCTTATTGACAAACCTTATCCCTCCATCCGAGAAGTTGTGAAGGCTATTGGTAAGTTAGTAGCAGCATTCCCTGCAGTAGAATTTGGTCCACTGCATTACCAAAATATCCAAAGGGCAAAAACACAAGCGCTTATACAGTGAGCATGCCATGTTGATAGGCCCATGCAATTGCCAAAGGAAGCCTTATCGGAATTGCATTGGTGGATTGAGAATGTTCCACAAGCTGTTAAAAACACTTTATTTTGTTGGATGAAACAGGAACCCTAGCCTTTCAAACAGACTTGTAGTTGCTGAGACTGATTTTTCAGCTGACTCCTGATTAGCATTGACAATTAAAATGTTATCAGCAGCCAGCAGTGATTTTGCAAACTGATACAAGTTCTCTCGGATGGGGGTGCTACGGATAATGATACCAGTTGTGGGGGCAGATGGACTGTCCAAGAGGATTTATTTCTCCAAACATATAGTATAAATTATTTGGAGTTACTGGGAGCATTTTATGGATTAAAAGCTTATTGTTCTACTATGAAGGACTTGCATGTCCAATTACAAATAGACAATACCACAGCTGTGGCATATATCAATCACATGAGTGGAGTAAGATCATTATCATGTGATCATCTGGTTAACCAGATGTGGCATTGGTGTATTGGTAAGAATATTTGGCTTTCAGCTATTTATCTCCCAGGGAGATACAATATTGTGGCAAACAAAAGATCACAAAAATTTAAAGGCAGTACAAAATGGATGTTAAATCCACAAATTTTCAAAAATATTGTCAGTCGGTATGGAGTACCGGACATTGATCTGTTTGCATCTAGATTAAATCACCAATTGCCCAAATACATGTCTTGCGAACACGATCCAGGGGCAGTAGCGGTGGATGCTTTCTCGCTACACTGGGGAATACGTTCTTTTATGCCTTTCCCCCATTCTGTCTGATTGGGCAATGTCTCAAGAAAATAGCGCAAGATGCTGCCAAGGGCATTTTGGTAGTGCCAAATTGGCCGACACAGTCATGGTTCCCTTTGATGCTTAAAAATGATTATTGAACCATGTATGACGATTCCTAGTTGCAACGATTTGTTGATACAACCAGTAACAAAAGAAATTCATCCATTGCATGACCATATGAATTTGTTAATCTGCAGGTTCTGACCAGACCATTGCAAGAGCTTGGACTGTCAGACAGGACCATGGATGTTATAGCTGCAGCTTGGAGAAATAGCACTAAAAACAATATATGTCACATATAAAGAAATGGGAAGCCTTCTGTAGACAGTCAAAGATATTTTATCATACTGCGAACATATCAAATGTATTGGAGTTCCTTGCTGGGTTGCATTTTGATGAGCACTTAAGTTATAGTGCCATTAATAGTGCTCGTAGTGCTTTGTCATCCTATTTATGACAAATTTCTGATCGAGACTCAATTGGGTCTCACCCATTAGTATCCCGATTCATGAAAGGAATTTTTTGGCTTGGGAGGAATTTTAATAAAATTCCTCCCAAGCCCAGATATACAGAAATTCGGGATGTTAGCATTGTTCTCACTTTGCTTAGCCAATGGACTCCAATTACTTCAATGTCTTTGCAGAGGTTAACATTCAAGGTAGTAATGTTAATGGCATTAGTGTCAGCTCAAAGAGTACAAACTTTGCAATTGTTACGGTTAGATTGCATGCATGTGGCTTCAGATAACATTGTGTTTTATGTTTATGATCTGATCAAACAAAGCAGACCAGGAAAAACTGGAAGCAAGGTAATGTTTAAAGCATACCCTGTCGATGAAACATTGTGTGCAGTTAAGCATTTAACTCAATACATTGAAGTAACCAAAAATCTCCGAGGTGCTGAGACAGCGTTACTGATAACGCACAAAAAACCACATACAAAAGTTTCAGTTCAAACCATTTCTAGATGGTTAAAACAGGTTTTGGATTTAGCAGGAATAGACACTGATGTGTTTAAATCTCACTCCACTAGAGCTGCAGCTACGTCCACAGCGAAGATACAGGACGTACCACTCGATCAAATTTTAGAGGCTGCAGGGTGGTGTTAAGAAGAAACTTTTTCAAAGTTCTATGATAAACTTGTTGTCACGGTGCCAGGATTTGGACACGCAGTGTTGGGTTCTCTTTAAATGCTTGCTTTGTTTTATATTATCGATTTATATTATCGATTTATGTTATCATTTGATATCATTATCATTTTTCTCTTGTAAAATTTTCCCCTGGAATAGAGGGGTTATTAAAAAATTGTTCTTTGAATTGATTAAAAGACTTATTACATAAACTGAAACAATGTTTTAAAAATACTATTTACTCACTAATGTATTGACTAAACACAGTGTCGTATGGAATGAATCTACAACATAAAAAACAGTGCTTTAAAATCCTCACGTAGTCACTCACGTGACTCCAAAATAAAATAGTAAGATTAAATGAGAACTTACCTGTTCGAAGTTTGATCTTTATTTTATGAGGAGTTACGATGAGGGATTACGTGCCCTCCGCTCCCAGTCCTCATAATATAAATGATCATCTGGTAGTTCTAGTCTATGTTGGGCCTTACTATCTTACATTGGTTCTGTGTTTTTCATGCCGCTGCTTTGAAGTATGCCGATCAAGCGCCAGGCGGGGCTTCTTCACATACTCCCTCATCGTAACTCCTCATAAAATAAAGATCAAACTTCAAACGGGTAAGTTCTCATTTAATCTTACTATTAAACTACAAACCCATATATCTTTGGGATGAGGGAGGAAACCGGAACACCTGACGGTAAACCATGTGGTCACAGGAAGAACATGCAAACTCCACACAGACAGCACTCAAGGTCAGGATTGAACCTGGGTCTCTGGTGCTGTGAGGCTGTGTCACTATGCAACATGGATTGTTGATTGTCTGCCCCATTAGATTTAGTTATTGGATCTGATGTTAACTTGGGTACAAATGGAACTGGAGCAGGTAGACAACAGACTCACATTGCAAGGCGATTGAAACTATTTTGACCAGCATGTCTCGATAACTGAGTCACAGTGGCAAGAATGAGCAGAGCACAGCTAGAACACGTTGTGTGGTTTAGTATGACTGCTGTCCTGCAGGGACAATGGAAATGTCATGATAATGGACTCAGTGGGTCCATGATTCATATTTAATGATTACATTATTATTCTGCAGCTGGAATGTCAAGAAGCTGTGTGGCAGTAACATAGTGGTGCAACGGTAGAGTTGCTGCCTTATGCCCCTGTCCCACTTAGGAAACCTGAATGGAAACCTCTGGAGACTTTGGGCACCCACCCAAGGATTCCGTGCAGTTCCCGGAGGTTTTTGTCCTCCGGCAACCACCTTCAACTAGCATCGTAACCGGCTTAGACTAAAAAATTACCAATTTTTAAAACGGAAACCACTTTCGACCATTCGGGAGACTGAAAAAAACCTCTGGGAACCTCCGGGAACTGCACGGAATCCTTGGGTGGGTGCCCAAAGTGTCTACTTGTGAATCCCTTACAAGGTAGTGTCATGGTTAAACTGGGAACTAATAGTTCAAGAAATACAGCCTCTGTGCTACAAAACTTCTTTGAATACCCAAAGGTGAATGAAACAAAACAGCAGAATAATAAACCATCTCAATATCTTAAATTATTAATCTTTGACCTATTGCCTTCCATGCCATGACATTTCCATTGTCTCAGCAGCAGTTGACTCTGTTACATGCAATAATTTCTGCCTATGCTCTACTGCTGCCACACAAATAATCATCATCTTTCGTTAAAAGCCACTAATTGATACCTCAGCAAGTGCTTTATTAAGAAGGGATTCAGTTCCGCCTCCCCTTGACTCTCTGATTACAAACTCCTGACCTCAACTATTAATTAGGGCTCACTAATTTGATGATCATGCCCTCTGCCTCTTTGTTTACAGCCCAAATTAAATAGTCTTCTTAAATTTGTAATATCCACCTACTTTTTGCAGTTTAAACATCTCTCCAACAAATCCTCTCTCTTATTTTCCACTTAACATTGTTAATTGCAACCTTTTCCCTCACCCACACATTCTATTTATTTTGTTCAAATGCATCCAGTCTACTTTCTGTTGGTTAGGCAGAGTCCAAGTTCAAATTTCTGACTGTCCTCTATCAAAACTGCAATCAAGGAAAATTCTCAGGTTGGGACATAGAGTTCACAGAGTTCAAAAGCGGCATGGATTGGGAATTAGTTACCATGTTATGATGCTGTTTCATTGATCAGCTTTTTGTCAAATTCCTTTTCAGTTCTCACTTACCTTAAAGAGCTCCCCATTCCTCAATGCATCAAAATGAAAATGAACCCTGCCCTAATTTGCCGTCATGATATTGCCTGTCATTGACCCTCCCACATCATCCCTTGATCAACTTCCAAACATAATTTTAAATGAATAATTCTTAAACTCCAATATTTACAGCATTTGCTGTTTAATGTCTTAACTCTCATTAATCCCCACTGAACATTGCACTCCAGTGTGGTGATAGTCCTCTGTTACAACTCTCATTATTAACATCACTAATACAAGTTCCCATGGAAGCACAACTCAATTTGCTAATTTTTTCATTTCTTATAACTTTACAAAATGTTTAGTATCAGAGGCACAAATCGTTTTCAAAACTAAACTTTATTCAGAATAAAAATTATATACAAAACAAAAACAGTGCAAAAACTCTTCATCCGTTCTTAGTATCTATACAATCAAAAGTGTCGTACTCAGTAATATTCAAACATACTGCATCTTTAAACAAGGCACCCTTCCCATTCAAATATTTGGAACTGGAAAATTCTGATGTCTCAAAGACAGAGTGAAGAGAAGAGAATCCCAAGAAAGACAGCTTCATCCCAAAATAAAGCATCAATAATACTAAGATTAAATGAGAACTTACCAGTTTGAAGTTTGATCTTTATTTTATGAGGAGTTACGATGAGCGATTATGTGAAGAAGCCCCGCCAGTCCAGATGCACGTCAATCTTCAAAGCAGCGGTGTGAAATCACAGATAACAGTAGTTGAATTAACATAGTAAGATTAGAGATGACTAGAACTACCAGATGATATTTATAATATGAGGGTTGGGAACGGAGGGCACGTAATAGCTCATCGAAGCCCATGAGGATAACTATGTTATGAGAGCCGAGCCAAAGCTAAGGATGTAGCTGGAGCCCCCTGGTGAAAACGTGTTAATACCATGTCAATATCCCATAATGCCCTGTGCTTGTCCTGGGAGAACTTGTGTGAAAGATATCCTTTATAAAATCGGTATCAGAGGATGAAACCTGACAGAGTGGGTCCCGTTCATTGCAGCAAATATGACGGGAAGACACAATGGCACAGTTAATGGTCCTATAACTTGATTTATTGTCAAAGACCCATTTGAAACAAACTCCAAGACATCAGTTACCTGTACCGTATTAGATGTAACATTAGCATTCAAACAAAATGCTTCGCATCTCCTGAAGAAAACATGTAATGCTTTTCTGTTTTGGAGCTATCCCTGCACTCTACAGTGAGAACATACATGGATCGTTCTGACAATCCGAGCCACAGGAGCAGTCTACTCAGAATCTATAAGTAAATAAATTGATTTTATCATGCAGAGGCTGGTTTCTGGAGTCACAGGTTGAACCAGCAAAGTTTACGTTTAGAATAACCATAAAAGGTTGTATTATTATTCCTGACAAAAACGGGAAGCATGGCTGCATAGGCCAGTGAGACAGAACGACAACCTAAAGCGGGATCTTGCTGACTTTATTGCAAGACCCAACTGATGAGGCAAAATGGAGGGACACATAAATAACTTCCTTCTCCTTATAGCGAGAATGTATCTTTCGCCTCTGTTATGCCACATATTTTGCAACTGGTAAATGAGCCTGGAAACAAACATATCGATATTCGGTGTTTCATTGTGATGATATTCAGACTCAAAATGAGATTAGGTAAATTATTACAGGAAAGTCTGACTTGATTGCACCCATGTGACTAACATATGCCACCAACATAGTGTATCAACTCAATGTTGAGCATCCAGATTATGCATATTCGCACAAAAATACTTTAACATAAAGAATGCACCTAGTGTCTATAGGTAGTTAATACTAACAACTGAATAATTGTTAACTCATGCAAAACTCCACCGCCTTCGAACTAGATTTGGCATTCATAATTTTTCACTTTAGAGCCCCATCAATTTATAATATAACTGAAATTTTACTATCCAGATTACTGGGGCAATGCTGAATACTGTTTGTCCACCATTCTGACCTTGGGAGCTTCACCTGGTAATAGCATACGTTCTGTCACAAAGACTACATGGTACTTGAGAGATTACCACATTGCATGATGTAAGCTTCCCCCCCTTCCCCCTCCTCTTCCCCCTCCTCTTCCCCCTCCTCTTCCCCCTCCTCTTCCCCCCCCTTCCCCCCCTTCCCCCCCTCCTCTTTCCCCCCTTCCCCCTCCTCTTCCCCTCTTCCCCCCCTCTTCCCCCCCTTCCCCCCCCTCTTCCCCCCCCCTCTCCCCCTTCCCCCCCCTTCACCCCCTCTTCCCTTCCCCCCTCTCCCCCTCTTCCCCCCTCTCCCCCACCTTTCCCCCCTCTTCCCCCCTCCCCCCTCCCCCCCTTCCCCACTCTTCCCCCTCCCCCTATCCCCCCCTTTCCCCCTCTTCCCCCCTCCTCTTCCCCCCCTTCCCCCTCCTCTTCCCCCTTCCCCTCCTCTCCCCCCCTTCCCCCTCCTCTTCCCCCCTCCTCTTCCCCCTCCTCTCCCCCTCTTCCCCCTCTTCCCCCTCCTCTTCCCCCCCTCTTCCCCCCTCTTCCCCCTCCTCTTCCCCCTTCGCCCTCCTCTTCCCCTTCTCCCCTCCTCTTCCCCCCCCTCCCCCCTCCTCTTCCCCCCTCCTCTTCCCCCCCTTCCCCCTTCCTCTTCCCCCCCTGTCCCCCCTACCCTTCCCCCTTCCCCCCTTCCCTTCCCCCTTCCCCCCTTCCCTTCCCCCCCTTTCCCCTCCCTCTTCCCTTCCCCCCCTTCCCCCCCCTCTT
Organism: Raja brachyura; assembly: GCA_963514005.1. Next base: position 64,935,017 of record OY740784.1, read on the forward strand.
CCTTCCCCCCTTCCCCCTCCTCTTCCCCCCTTCCCCCCTTCTCTTCCCCCCTTCCCCCCCTTCTCTTCCCCCTTCCCCCCTCCTCTTCCCCCTCCTCTTCCCCCCTCCTCTTCCCCCTCCTCTTCCCCCCTTCCCCCCCTCCTCTTCCCCCCCCTTCCCCATCCTCTTCCCCCCTTTCCCCCCTTCCCTTCCCCCCTTCCCCCCTCTTCCCTTCCCCCCTTTCCCCTTCCCCCCTTCCCCCCCCTCTCCCCCCTCTCTCACCCCTCCCCCCTATCCCCCTCCCCATCCCCCCTCCCCACTTCCCCCCCTCCCCCCTCTTCCCCCTCCCCCTTTCCCCCTCTTTCCCCCCCTTCCCCCTCCCCCTTTCCCCCCCTCTTCCCCCTCCCCCCTCCCCCCCCCTCTTCCCCCTCCCCCTTCCCCCCTCTTCCCCCTCCCCCCCTTTCCCTCCCTCTTCCACCTCCCCCCTTCCCCCCCTCTTCCACCTCCCCCCTTTCCCCCCCTCTTCCCCCCTTCCCCCCTTCCCCCTCCCCCCCTCTTCCCCCTCCCCCCCTCTTCCCCCTCCCCCTTTCCCCTCTTCTCCCCCTCCCCCCTTTCCCCCTCTTCTCCCCTCCCCCCTTTCCCTTCCCCCCCTTTCCTTCCCCCCCCCTTCCCTTTCCCCTTCCCCCTTCCCCCCCTTCCCCCCCCTCTCCCCCCCTCCCCTTTCCCCCCCCCCTCCCCTTTCCTCCCTCCCCCCTCCCCTTTCCTCCCCCCCCTTTCCTCCCTCCCCCCTCCCTTTCCTCCCCTTCCTCCCCCCCTTCCTCCCTCCCCCCTCCCTTTCCTCCCCTTCCTCCCCCCCCTTTCCTCCCTCCCCCCTCCCCTTTCCTCCCCCCCCTTTCCTCCCCTTTCCTCCCCCCCCCTTTCCTCCCCTCCCCTTTCCTCCCCCCCCTCCCCTTTCCTCCCCCCTCCCCTTTCCTCCCCCCCCTTTCCTCCCCCCCCTTTCCTCCCCCCCCCTTTCCTCCCCCCCTCCCCTTTCCTCCCCCCCCCTCCACTTTCCTCCCCTTTCCTCCCCTTTCCTCCCCCCCTCCCCTCCCCCCCCTCCCCTTCCCCCCCCTTCCTCCCCCCCTTCCTCCCCCCCTTCCTCCCCCCCCCCTTTCCCCCCCCTTCCCTTTCCCTTTCCTCCCCCCCCTTCCCCCCCCTTCCCCCCCCTTCCCCCCCCCCTTCCCCCCCCTTCCCCCCCCTTCCCCCCCCCCTTCCCCCCCCTTCCCCCCCCTCTTCCCTTCTCCCCCCCCTTCCCCCCCCTCTCCCCCCCTCCCCTTTCCTCCCCCTCCTCCCCTTTCCTCCCCCCCCTTCCTCCCCCCCTTTCCTCCCTCCCCTTTCCTCCCCCCCCCCTCCCCTTTCCTCCCCCCCTCCCTTTCCTCCCCCCCTCCCCTTTCCTCCCCCCCTCCCCTTTCCTCCCCCCACCCTCCCCTTTCCTCCCCCCCTCCCCTTTCCTCCCCCCCCTCCCCTTTCCTCCCCCCCCCTCCCCTTTCCTCCCCCCCTCCCCTTTCCTCCCCCCCTCCCCTTTCCTCCCCCCCCCTCCCCTTTCCTCCCCCTCCTCCCCTTTCTTCCCCCCCCTCCCCTTTCCTCCCCCCCCTCCCCTTTCCTCCCCCCCCCTTCCTCCCCCCCTTCCCTTTCCCTTTCCTCCCCCCCCCTTCCCCCCCTTCCCCCCCCTCTTCCCTTCTCCCCCCCCTCTTCCCTTCCCCCCCCCCTCTTCCCTTCTCCCCCCCCTTCCCCCCCCCTCCACCCCTCCCCTTTCCTCCCTCCCCCCTCCCCTTTCCTCCTCCCCCCTCCCCTTTCCCCCCCCCTTTCCTCCCTCCCCCCTCCCCTTTCCCCCCCTTCCTCCCCCCCCTCCCCTTTCCTCCCCCCCTCCCCTTTCCTCCCCCCTCCCCTTTCCCCCCCCCTCCCCTTTCCTCCCCCCCTTCCCCCCCCCTCTTCCCTTCCCCCCCTTCCCCCCTCCTCTTCCCCCCTTCCCCCCCCTCTTCCCCCCTTCCCCCCCTTCTCTTCCCCCCTTCCCCCCCTTCCCCCCTCCTCTTCCCCCCCTTCCCCCTCCTCTTCCCCCCTTTCCCCCTTCCCTTCCCCCCTTCCCCCTCTTCCCTTCCCCCTTTCCCCTTCCCCCTTCCCCCCCCTTCTCAACCCCTCTCCCCCCTCTCTCCCCCCTCCCCCCTATCCCCCCCTTTCCCCCTCCCCATCCCCCCTCCCCACTTCCCCCCTCCCTCCCTCTTCCCCCTCCCCCCCCTCCCTCCCTTCCCTCCCTCTTCCCCCTCCCCCTTTCCCCCCTCTTACCCCTCCCCCCTCTTCCCCTTTCCCCCCCTTCCCCCTCCCCATTTCCCCCCCTCTTCCCCCTCCCCCCTTTCCCCCCCTCTTCCCCCTCCCCCTTCCCCCCTCTTCCCCCTCCCCCCCTTTCCCTCCCTCTTCCACCTCCCCCCTTCCCCCCCTCTTCCACCTCCCCCCTTTCCCCCCCTCTTCCCCCCTTCCCCCCTCCCCCCCCTTCCCGCCTTCCCCCCCCCTTCCCCCTCCCCCCCTCTTCCCCCCCCCCTCTTCCCCCTCCCCCCCTCTTCCCCCTCCCCCCTTTCCCCCTCTTCTCCCCCTCCCCCCTTTCCCCCTCTTCTCCCCCTCCCCCCTTTCCCCCTCTTCTCCCCCTCCCCCCTTTCCCCCTCTTCTCCCCCTCCCCCTTTTCCCCCTTCCCCCCCTCTTCCCCCCTTCCCCCCTTCCCCCCTTTCCTTAACCCCTTTCCTCCCCCCCCCTCCCCCCTTTCCTTCCCCCTTTCCTTCCCCCCCCCTCTTCCCTTTCTCCCCCCCTTTCCCTTCCCCCCCTTCCCTTCTCCCCCCCCTTCCCTTCTCCCCCCCTTCCCTTCTCCCCCCCCCCTTCCCTTCTCCCCCCCCCCTTCCCTTCTCCCCCCCCCCTTCCCTTCTCCCCCCCCCTTCCCTTCTCCCCCCCCCTTCCCTTCTCCCCCCCCTTCCCTTCTCCCCCCCCTCTTCCCTTTTCCCCCCCCTTCCCCCCCTTCCCCCCCTTCCCCCCCTTCCCCCCCCTCTCCCCCCTTCCCCCCCTCTCCCCCCTCCCCTTTCCTCCCGCCCTCCCCTTTCCTCCCCCCCCTCCCCTTTCCTCCCCCCCCTCCCCTTTCCTTCCCCCCCTCCCCTTTCCTCCCCCCCTCCCCTTTCCTCCCCCCCTCCCCTTTCCTCCCCCCCCCTCCCCTTTCTCCCCCCCCCTCCCCTTTCCTCCCCCCCCCTCCCCTTTCCTCCCCCCCCCTCCCCTTTCCTCCCCCCTCCCCTTTCCTCCCCCCCTTTCCTCCCCCCTCCCCCCCCTCCCCTTTCCTCCCCCCTCCCCCCCTCCCCTTTCCTCCCCCCCCTCCCCTTTCCTCCCCCCCTCCCCTTTCCCCCCCCCCCCCTCCCCTTTCCTCCCCCCCTCCCCTTTCCTCCCCCCCCTCCCCTTTCCTCCCCCCCCTCCCCTTTCCTCCCCCCCCCCTCCCCTTTCCTCCCCCCCCTCCCCTCCCCTCCCCTTTCCTCCCCTTTCCTCCCCCCCCTCCCTTCCTCCCCCCCCTCCCCTCTCCTCCTCCCCTTTCCTCCCCTCCCCCCTCCCCTTTCCTCCCCTCTCCCCTCCCCCCCTCCCCTCTCCCCTCCCCCCCTCCCCTCCCCCCTCCCCCCTCCCCCCCCCTTCCCTTTCCTCCCCCCCCTCCCCTT
>OY740784.1:67938911-68116411 GCA_963514005.1 Raja brachyura
GTACCCTTGTATGCAGGTACCCTTGTATACTGAGCAATAATAACCCATCACATGTTATCATTTTAGTATATAACTGATCTGAATCTCATGTTATCATTGGCATTAGTATAAAAACAAGTGTAAATATTACCAACTTGTAAATGTTGGGTCCACTTAACCCATGTTTCGGAAGAACCAGACCCACCTACCTCCATGGTTACTGGTGGTCTTATGGTAAGCCCAAAGGGCCCTGATGTGGGTTCTATTCCCCTCCTTGATTGGAGAGTAGGAATGGTAGTGTATGTGGATTCCATATTTCCTGAGACTGGCTTGGACCTTGGCCTGAAAGACCTCTGCCCAGCTTTCAAGCTGGCTTCAGCTTCAGCTTGCTTCCTCATCCAGGTATATCTGTTGAATAAGTCTTACCTGAAGAGAAGATTCGGCAGCTGGTTTGATTTCCTGGATTTCATGCCCCCTCCAATGTTACCCCTGATAGCTCTGTTCACTGTCGGCACTTGTAGCGTGAGGGGAACTCTGGCCCCTTCCGGGTTTTCTGCCTATGGCTGGAACCAATTCTTCCGGCAGTAACCCCTTCCTTGTGAGTATTTCCTCGCACTCCCCTCCACAGAGAGGGAGATTCCTAGGCAGCCCTGAAAACAGGTGCTACGGTAGGCCCCTGAGGATACCTGCGCTGACATGGCCCCTCCTTCGAACCTATATCAGGATTTTTGCTCTGGGTCAGACTGAAACTGACCCTGAATGCTCCCCTCCTCAGAGAGGGAGACATTGTGCAGCCGTAAAAAAGCTGCTGCTCCCGCGGGCCCCCGAGAAGACCAGCGCTGATAACTGCCTCCTTTGGAGTATATCATTGTGGAGCAACGCTCCATAAGGTGCTCCATGTGGCTTTAGGCATACGCAGACGCTACCCATTGAAGGAGGTGAACCCTCCTGGCCCGACTCACCCAGGTCCCAAGGCCTGGCCAGCTTCCTCGTGGTTTGACCCCATCTCTGGGGCACCATAGCGGTCTGGGAGCCACTGACCGCACTGTCAGAGACTTAGGTGACGAGATCGGCTTACTGTAGGTTTTACCCCTTTCCTGGGGGATCCATAGCGGTCTGGCAGCTGCTGACCCCATTGTCAGCGATTGGGGTAGCGAGACCAACTTTCTCTTGGTCTACCCCCTTTCTTGGGGAACCACCACTCGCACTCCCCTCCTGGGTGTCGCTGACCTCCTTGTCAGCGACTTGGGAAGCGAACCTGACGGCCGCCGGCTACCTGCACATCTGCGGCCCAGACCGGGATCTCCCCACGGTCCATAACCGGTTTCCCCACGGCCCGTCCGACTTCGGCCCAAATCCATCAGGCAAACTCTATAAGGAGCTTCCTGCAACACAAAAAACAAAACCTAGAAATAGGTTTTAAACTTACCTTGCAGGTTTAAAGTCACTGCTGGCAGGAGCAGCGCACCTGACAGTCAGCCGTTGTGCAATGCGCTAGACGTAATGACGCACATGCGGGCTAACAGCCTTCTTCGCGTAGTCACTCACGTAACTCCGAAGTAAAATCCACAAAGCCTTGATCTATCTCTGGAATTCCCCTATTTAACCCACCTCTTACCATTTTATTTCTAACTAGATCTTTTAAAGGTCTCCCAGTCATTATACACAATTGTCCCATTGCCCACCTTGTTTTCCCATTTGTCGTAGGACATTTTATTCCTTTCTCTACAAAAAGCCTTGTAATGGTTCAAGGCATGATACAAGTTTTAGCCATATCTGTTACAAAAAAACTTGCTCTGTTGAAGAAACTCAGACCCAAAACTCATTCCACAGATGTTACCTAAATTGTTGGGTGCTTCCAGCTTTTTCTGTTTCCATTCATCTTACAAATGTGTTGAGCACAATTCCTGACTCATTCCTGACTTAGTTCCTCATCTTTGTAAAACTATTGAACTCGAATAACATGCTGCCAGAATAAGATAAATACTTTCAGTAATATAAAGGCATAAGCTGGCCCTGGTCTTGTTCTTGGCAATAATCATTCAGTTCATATGTCAAGATGAGAGGAAGAGGAGAATAGCGTGTGAAACGACACTGCTGAAACTGGATATGCGGTAGTTTTGACTACATAAATAATCATCCCTAAAGTGGCTGACGTACAAATTTCTCAGTGTCTGAAGCTTCTTGTTAAACTAAAGTATTTTACATTTGTTTAAAAAATGGACAATGCAGTACACGAGTATTAAATATTTAAGTACAGCATTAATCACTGTCTTCCAGACAATTATTGAAGACAATAGATTGTACATGCAACACTGAAGCTGATAAAATATTCCTGCCAAATTGCAAATTTCCCTATTGAAAAGTGCAAAATTACTATCTGACAAGCAAAAAGTAAACTAGAAAGAATTTATCAGAGTAAAACAATTGCTGATCTTCAGTCATTGAGTTGTGATGAGAATAAAATCTACTGTGTGGCCCTGCTGTAATGAAGTGCATTAAATGTTGCAGCTATCCTCGAGCATATTGAATCCAATAATATAAAATACGTGAGTTCCTCCTTTTGGCAGGGCTAGATCATACGATTAATAATCCTCTTCAGACCCAGCTGTATTCAACAGAAAGAGTCTGTATCAAATCTGGATCCATTCATCATTCTCAAAAATGCCCTAACTGCAGGCAGCTGTTTTACACTTAAGCCCACCTTGATGGGATGTTTTCAGGCTTATCTTTGTTGACCCTTTTCTTTCAAATATACCAATAGAACTGAATGGCCATGGCTAGTTTTAAAGCACACCACTAATTTAAAATGATCTACATTATAACATTGGAGCAAAGGATTGGTTAACAGTATTAGTTAATTATTATCAATAGTGAATAACTTTATTTTTCTTGCGATCCAGGCAGATCATACCATACATGAACATAATAATATTGTACAGGACTACAACAGGTAGAGCAAAAAGTGAAAGGAAAGTGCAGATATACTCCAGCAGCGACAGAGAAAATACTGATTAAAAAAGAGCACAAGGTTGTTTGAGTGATTGGAATAACATCGTAATGCCCCTGTCCCACTTAGGAAACCTGAACGGAAACCTCTGGAGACTTTGCGCCCCACTCAAGGTTTCCGTGTGGTTCCCAGAGGTTCCCGGTGGTTTTAGTCAGTCTCCCTAATGGTCGAAAGTGGTTTCCGCTTCTTCTATGTTCCGGCGATTATTTCAAAAAATTGAAAAAACCTCCAGGAACCTGACAAAAACCTTAGGGAACCTCTGGGGACCGCATGGAAACCTTGGGTGGGGCGCAATGTCTCCAGAGGTTTCCGTTCAGGTTTCCTAAGTGGGACAGGGGCATTAGTTTATGAGAGGCCCATTTTTTTAGACGCTAAGACTTTTAGTAGGTATGTTACAAAACTTACCTTGAGCAGCGCTGCAGTTCTGCCGCTCCCTGTGTGCGCGACTTTGGCGCCTTTCAGAGGGGGGCTGGCTTAAAGTGCCGTTTTTCAACAGACCTGGAAAATCGATGAATGTCGGGTGATTTCGTTGCGGAAGAAAAATCGCTCCGACATTTCATAAATGAAGGTATTTTTAAATTACTCAAAATTATTTATTAACTAGAGTAATTTAAAAATCACCTTCAAAAGCCGTGAGCACCGACAACCGGAAGGATTTTGCGTAGGGGAGAAGAAAAGGTAAATAGTTTATTTTTATATTAAAAGTTGGTTTTTCGGGAGGCTTTAATAATCTTTTTATGTTGCGAAAAGGGGTCCCAAAAAATGTATGAACCAACAGTATTTTTTCTCCCGATTTCACCGCTAACCGCAACGTTCCAATCCACCGCATTCCACTAAAACCCACTCGCTAGTTGATTTAAATGGCCATTAATATACAGGAATCAAACACTAAATTCCTTTCATTGGACCCAGAAATTCATGAAAATGAGATTTAAAAATTATGTTATATTGTGGATTATTGTGTGAATGTTATTTGGACACTTAGGCAATTTTAAAAAAGTTTATCTTTTCTTAAGAAATGGATAGATGTTTAGATCTACTCATTGAATTTTGTAATTAGCTACAATTAGATAACTAACTAATTATATGCTTTAATTTCAGGTCATCCAAGTAAGATTGTTTCATATTTGTTTCAGAATGCTTCAATCTATAATAACTGAAAATTTCATTGAGTTCTCTTAATTTTTAAGAAAGTTATGGGCTTTTAACTTTTCGAGATCACAGATTTTCAGTTAAGTCAATTGAAAGGCAATGGGGAACAAGATGCTAATTTCCGAGTATGAAAATGGCCATAACTTTCTTAATACTGAAGATATGAAAGTGAATTAGGTGTCAAATTAAACTTCTTTTTATGCTTTATCTGATGGGATAAATTGCAGACTTGATTTTTTAAATCTCAAAATTTTGTAACATTGCTACTTTTAGTACTACAGGCCCTTTGGCCCACTGAGTCTGCGCAGACCCTGTACACTAGCATTATCTGAATCCAAAATGGCGGCGGTGCGGGTGCATTGCGACGCCCCGTGTCTCCCTTGGATCAGCAAATGCTACATCACATTCCTTCTTGATTTGAGTCTGCTCACCCGGGCCAGTCTCACTATCATCCACTATAGTCGGCAGGAACCCTTAAATCTCGGTTCCTGCAGCTATAGCGTTCCCCCGGTCGATTTTCCGGATGAACTCCGGCTCCCTCCTGCACTCACCTTCACCACGGAGCTGCAGGGCGGCGGATCTGCGGAGCTGTGGGACGGTAGACCCGAGGACCGCACCAAGTCGGCCTGGCAGTCCGGAGGCGCACACAGACGGCGATGGGCCCGAAAACATCGCCGTGGATCTCCAGGTGGGTTGAAGGCAAGGTTGGAGCGAGCCCCACACAGGCCATCCATCCGTAGCCTTTTCCTTGCCAGCGTCCGTTCCCTGGCAAACAAGATGGATGACCTCCGTCTTCTGATTGCCTCCTACAACTGGATCAAGGATTGCAGCATCCTGATCCTCTCAAAAACCTGGCTGAATGCCGATGTTCCCCCCAGGCCATTGAGCTAGCGGGACGACACATACTCCAAGCGGAAAGAACACCTGACTCCGGTAAGACCAGAGGTGGGGGTCTGTGCATATAAACAAAGCATCTTGCACAGACACCACCATCATTGAGAGTCACTGCTCAGCCAACCTTGAGTTCCTCTTGGTTAAGTGCAGACCGTTCTATCTGCCCAGAGAGTTTACTTCCACTGTTGTGACTGTAGCCTATATCCCTCCTGATGCTAATGCCAAGCTTGCAATGAAAGAACTGCATATTGCCATTAGCATACAACTGACCCTCAATCCAGACGCAGCCTTCATTGTTGCGGGTGACTTCAATCACTCCAACCTGAAGACTGTACTCCCCAAATTCCACCAACATGTCTCCTTTGCCACTAGAGAAGACAAGACACTGGACAATGTCTACACCAACATGGCTGAAGCGTACAAAGCCATCCCCCTCGCCCACCTTGGTCAGTCTGATCACCTCTCATTGTTCCTGCTCCCTAAGTATTCCCCACTCATCAGATGCGTTAAACCCACAGTGAGGACAGTCAAGGTTTGGTCAGATGACATGCACTGCACACTCCAGCAGCGTTTTGGTAACACTGACTGGGATGCGTTTGCAGCTCAGGCCACTCTTGACTCCCACACTGACATTGACGCCTATACTTCCTCTGTTCTGGACTTCATCAACTCTTCCATCAACAGTGTCACCACTCTCAAACAAATCACCACATACCCGAATCAGAAGCCATGGATGAACAGCGAGGTCAGGCTACTGCTGAAAGCACGCGACTCGGCTTTCAGGTCAGGCGATGCCCGTGCCTGTAGTACATCGAGGGCCAATCTGAAGAGGGGCATCAAGAAAGGCAAACATAGATACAAGCTGCGGATCGAGGAGCACTTCGACAGCAACTCCGACCCCCGACGCATGTGGCATGGCATCCAGGCCATCACTGACTACAGAACCACCAACTCCACCCCCACTTCCAGTGAAGCATCCTTCCTTGAGGAACTCAATCACTTTTACGGCAGCTTTGAAAGGGCCAACCAGGAGTTGGCCATCAAGGCTGGGCTCCCCAAGGACCACCAGCCCCTCACACTCAACCCCTACGACGTGCACATGGCACCGAGTAGGATCAATGTACGTAAGGCTGCCGGCCCTGACGGCATCCCCGGGCGCATCCTCAGGACCTGTACTGCACAGCTGACAGACGTCTGGACTGACATCTTCAACCTGTCACTTGCCCAGGCAGTTGTCCCCACGTGCCTTAAAACTACCTCCATCGTGCCAGTGCCAAAACACTCCAGTGCGGTGAGTCTCAACAACTTCAGCCCAGTTGCACTCACTCCTATCATCGCCAAGTGCTTGAAAGGGTGGCCATGGCATACCTCAAATGCTGCCTACCTCCCACTCTGGACCCCTACCAGTTTGCATACCAATAGAACAGGAGCACAGAGGATGCCATCTCAATGGCACTCCACTTCGCCCTCTCCCACCTCGACAACAGAAACACTTAAGTGAGAATGCTGTTCATCAATTACAGCTCAGCTTACAGGGAGGAGGTTCAGCTCCTAACAGCATGGTGTGCCAACAATAATCTGGCCCTCAACTCCAAGAAGACCAAGGAGCTCATTGTGAACTTCAGGAGATCGAGAGGCTGCACGCACACCCCCATCCATATCAACAGGACGGAGGTGGAATGTGTCTCCAGCTTCAGGTTCCTGGGGGTCAACATCTCCGATGACCTCTCCTGGACCCACAACACATCCTCGCTGATCAAGAAGGCTCACCAGCATCTTTTCTTCCTGAGGAGACTTAAGAAAGTCCACCTGTCTCCCCAGATTCTGGTGAACTTCTACCGCTGCTCCATTGAGAGCATCCTCACCAACTGCATCACAGTATGGTATGGTAACTGTTCTGTTGCCGACCGGAGAGCTCTGCAGAGGGTGGTAAAGATCGCCCAATGCATCACAGGCTCCTCACTCCCCTCCATTGAGTCTGCCAATGTAAACGATGCCGGCACAGGGCACACAGCATCGCCAGGGACAGCTCACACCCCAATCATAGACTGTTTACCCTCCTCCCATCCGGGAGACGCTACAGGTCCGTCTGCTGCCGTACCAGCAGGCTCAAGAACAACTTCTTCCCTGCGGCTGTCACACTTCTCAATGCTGCACCTCAATGACTGCTTGTCTCCACCCCTCCCCCCACCCCAGACACTGTATATGTATAGATGTATATTAACTCATACAACTGCGCAATACTCATACTACTGCACAATTACTTGTTCATTCGTAAGTTCGCCCTTCGGAGATGCCAACTGCATTTTGTTGTTTCTGTATTGTATGCTGCACAATGACAGATTGACAATGACAATTAAAGATTGAATTGAATTATCCTACACACTGGGGACAATTTTGCAACTTACCAAAGCCAATTGACCTGCAAACCTGTACATCTTTGTAGTGTGGGAGGAAACCGGAGGACAGGGAGAACTTACAAACTTCGTAGAGACAGTACCTGGAATCGGATTTGAACCTGGGTCTTTGGCGCTGTAGGGCATCAGGTGTACCGCTCCGCCACTGTGCTGCCCTCAAAATGATTTAAGTGGTGGAGAAGCTGCTTTGTTTAGTTTAGAGATACAGCGCAGAAACAGGCCCTTCGACCCATGCCGACCAGCGATCCCTGCACATTTACACTCTCCTACACCAACTAGCGACAATTTTTGCATTTACCAAGCCAATTTGCCTACAAACCTGTACATCTTTGGAGTGTGGAGAAAACCAAAGATCTCTGATAAAACCCACACAGATCATGTGGAGAACGTACACACTGCGTACAGACAGCACTCGTAGTCAGGATCGAACTCAGCATCACATTCGCTGTAAGGCAGCAACTCTACCGCTGTGCCACCGTGACCTTGAATCTCGTGGTACGTGGTTTCAATCTTTTGCATCTGCTGTCCGATTGAAGTTAAGAGAAAAGAGAATGACCAGGGAGTGAATGGTCCTTGAGAATGTTGCCTGCTTTCCTGAAGCACAGTGAAGTGTAGATGGAATCAATGGGTGGACCCTGGTTGGATGGCCTGGGCTGCATTACAAATCTCTGCAATTACTTATTGTCTTGGTGAAGCAGTTGCCATATCAAGTTGTGATGCATCCCATAGAATGCTCTTTAGAGACATGCGGAATTTGAAGTGTAAACTTTGGAATGCTTCTTGACCATAGCAACAATGCGGTTGGAATAGACAAAATTGTTGTGTGAAATTTGCACATAGGAACTTGAAGCTCTTGGCCATCTCCGCTTCAGCCACTGTTGACTACATGCTTCCTGAAGCCGATTATCAGCTTCTTCACTTTGCTGATATTGAGGTAGAACTTGTATTCTTGGTACCATGCAACTAAGCTCTCCATCTATATTGCTTCTGTACTCAGTTTTATAATTGTTTGCAATCCAATCCACTACAGCAGTGTGATCTGCAAACTTATAAATAGTGTTAGAACAAATTTAATTATCGAGTCAGGAGTATAGAGAATATATTAATGGCCTGAGGAGGTTGCCTTGTGGGGCAATGGTGTTGAGAATTACCATAGAGGGTGTTTTATCACCCATCCTCAACAATTATTATCTATGGGTCAGGAAGTCAAGAATCCAGTTGCTAATTCCTAGGTCCAGGAGTTGGAGATGAGTTTGGTTTGGGATTATGGTATTGAAGCTGGAGCTATGCCTTATAAATAGGTATTAGATATGGTATCCTTCTTATCCAAATGTTCTGAGAATGAATGCAGATCCAAGAATTTCATGGGCACCACAACCAGGTTTCCAGAGGATTCAATGATGGTGGATGTCAGGATAGTAGTCATTAAGGCACGCTACCGTGTTGTTCTTCATACATGTGCAATAGTGGTTTTCATCAAACTTCAAAATTATGATAATTCCCAGTCAATATAGGAGTGCACAGAAAGACAGCATGTCCTCACAAGAATTCCATTCAGATTTCCAGCTTTCATACATTTTGCTTTTCGAATCTATTTGCATGTTGCTTTGCATATTTGCATAATTGCTTTGCGATTTGCATTCCTAACATTGGGACCAGTATGCATGATTGCAAAAGAAGATTTCCTTATCACATTTAGTTTAGTGTCACATGTACGGAGGTATGGTGAAAAACTTTTGTTGCATACTAACCAGAAAGGTAACACATGATTACAATCACAACATCCACAGTGTACAGATACATGTTAAAGGGAACAGGGCTGTGGTAGAGTTGCTGCCTGACAGTCCTTGTCGCGCCGGAGACCTGGGTTCGATCCCGACTACGGGTGTGTCTATACTGAGTTTGTACATTCTCCGAATGACCACTTGGGTTTTCTCTGAGATCTATGTTTTCCTCCCACACTACAAAGACTTACAGGTTTGTAGATAAATTGGCTTGCCATAAGTATAAATTGCCCCTAGTATGTGTGGGATAGTATTTCTGTGCTGCATCGCTAAACTAAACATGAAGCCCCTGCTACACTTGTCAATTGAAGAAAAGCAGTGACAAGTATAGTTGAGGACTCATCCAAAGATTGCAAAGACTGGGTGAACAGCTGTAGCAAAGCACATTTTGAGGTACACATTTTCTTGCACATTATCAATTCATGCAATACATAGAAACATAAAAAATAGGTGCAGAAGTAGGCCATTCAACCCTTTGAGCCAGCACCACCATTCAATATGATCATGGCTAATCATCCAAATTCACCAGGAGCGGTTGCAGTGGGAGGAGCGGTGTCCAGGCGGTGAGTACAAAAACTGAGCGTGGGGCTTCGATTCACAGAGGCCCAGGAGCGGTTGCAGTGGGAGGAAGCCAAATCTGTAACGTTCCATTCGCAGTTCACAGTTCAAATCATGTGGGCTTGAGGAAGCCACTGTTTGGTGGAAGTGGACTAGAGGAAGCAGCTGATTGGGAGTCAGATATCTGCTGATTTCTTCCAGCACTTTGTATTGTATCCTGGGTAAAGGGGGGGGGGGGGGGGGGGGAAGAAGTATGAGGCCCAGGGCAGTTTACTATTCTGGATGTCAGATGTAGGAGGTCAAGGAGTCCAATAGCCTTCCAAACGTCCACATCTGTGCCAGGTGCATCGAGATGTGGCTCCCAAGGCACCGTATTAGGAACCTGGAGCAGCAGCTCGATGACCTCCGTCTGGTCAGGGAGAGCGAGGAGGTCATAGCGAGGAGTTAGAGAGGTGGTCACTCCAAAACCACGGGAGGCAGACAAGTGGGTCACGGTTATGATGGGCAAGGGGCAGAGGCAGGGACTAGAGAGTACCCCAGTGGCTGTACATCTTGGCAATAAGTACTCCTGTTTGAGTACTGTTGGGGAGCACAGTCTACCTGGGGGTAGCAACAGCAGCCAGGCCTCTGGTACAGAGACTGGCCCTGTTCCTCAGAAGGGTAAGGAAAAGAAGAGGGCAGTAGTTATAGGGGACTCTATAGTTAGGGGGTCAGATAGGCGATTTAGTGGATGCAGTCAGGAGACCCGGATGGTAGTTTCCCTCCCTGGTGCCAGGGTCTGGGATGTGTCTGAACGTGTCCAGGATATCCTGAAATGGGAAGGAGAGGAGCCCGAGGTTGTGGTACATATAGGTACCAATAACAGAGGTAGAAAAAGAGAAGAGGTCCTGAAAAGAGAATTTAGGGAGTTAGGAGGTGAGTTAAGGAGAAGGACCGCAAAGGTAACAAGCTCAGGATTACTGCCAGTGCCACGCGACAGCGAGAGTAGGAATGGAGTGAGGTGGAGGATAAATGCGTGGCTGAAGGACTGGAGCAGAGGGCCGGGATTCATGTTTCTGGATCATTGGGACCTATTTTGGGGAAGGTGTGACCTGTACAAAAAGGATGGGTTGCACTTGAACCCGAGGGGGACCAATATCCTGGCGGGGAGATTTTAAAAGGCTACTGGGGAGAATTTAAACTAGAACAGTTGGGGGGAGGGAGTCAAATTGAGAAAGCTAGTAGACTGTGTGTGAGGCAGGAGGCAGAGAAGGGAAGCACTCAGACCCAACAGGGGGAAAGAAGAAAAAAAATAATAAACAGAGAATAAGAGGTGGTGGGTTTCTTAAATGTGTGAGCAGAGAGACAGGGGTGTAAAATGAAAGTAGAAGCAACAGGTAGCAAGGTGAAAAGCAAAAAGTGGCAGGCAGACAAATCCAGGGCAAAAATCAAAAGGGCCACTTTTCAACATAATTGTATAAGGGGTAAGAGTGTTATTAAAAACAAGCCTCAAGGGTTTGTGTCTCAATGCAAGGAGCAGTCGTAATGAGGTGGATGAGGTGATTGTGCAGATAGCTATTAATGACTATGATACAGTTGGGATCACGTAGACATGGCTCCAGGGTGACCAAGGTTGGGAACTGACCATCCAGGGATATTCAATATTCAGGAGGGATAGACAGAAAGGAAAAGAAGGTGGGTAGCTTTACTGGTTGGAGAGGAAATTAACACAATAGAAAGGAAGGACATTAGCTTGGAGGATGTGGAATCGATATGGGTAGAGCTGCAAAACACTAAGGGGCAGAAAACGCTAGTGGGAGTGGTGTACAGGCCACCTAAAAGTAGTAGTGGAGTTGGGGATGGCATCAAACATAAAATTAGAAATGCGTGCAACAAAGGTAAAACAGTTATAATAGGTGACTTCAATCTACATGCAGATTGGGTGAATCAAATTGGCAGGGGTGCTGAGGAAGCGTATTTCTTGGAATGTATGCGGGATAGTTTTCTAAACCAACATGTGGAGGAACCAACGAGAGAGCAGGCTATTCTAGACTGGGTATTGAGTTATGAGGAAAGGTTAGTAAGCAGTCTTGTTGTGCGTGGCCCCTTGGGCAAGAGTGACCATAATATGGTTGAGTTCTTCATTAGGATGGAGAGTGACATAATTAATTCGGTAACAAGGGTTCTGAACTTAAAGAAAGGTAACTTTGAGGGTATGAGACGTGAATTCGCCAAGATAGACTGGCAATTGATTCTTAAAGGGTTGACGGTGGATGTGCAATGGAAGGCATTTAAAGACTGCATGGATGAACTACAACAATTGTTCATCCCAGTTTGGCAAAATAATAAATCAGGGAAGGTAGTGGATCCGTGGATAACAAGGGAAATCAGGGATAGTATCAAAACAAAAGATGAAGCATACAAATTAGCCAGAAAAGTCAGCCTACCAGAGGACTGCTAGAAATTCAGAGTATAGCAGAGGAGGACAAAGGGCTTAATTAGGAAAGGGAAAATAGATTAAGAAAGAAAACTGGCAGGGAACATAAAAACTGACTGCAAAAATGTCTATAGATATGTGAAGAGAAAAAGATTAGTTAAAACAATTGTAGGTCCCTTGCAGTCAGAAACAGGTGAATTGATCATGGGGAACAAGGACATGGCAGACCAATTGAATAACTACTTTGCTTCTGACTTCACTAAGGAAGACATAAATAATCTGCCAGAAATAGCACGGGACCGTGGGTCAAATGAGATGGAGGAACTGAGTGAAATCCAGGTTAGCCAGGAAGTGGTGTTAGGCAAATTGAATGGATTAAAGGCAGATAAATCCCCAGGGCCAGATAGGCTGCATCCCAGAGTACTTAAGGAAGTATCCCCAGAAATAGTGGATGCATTATTGATACATTTTCAAAACTATTTAGATTCTGGAGTAGTTCCTGAGGATTGGAGGGTAGCTAATGTAACCCCACTTTTTAAAAAGGGAGGGAGAGAGAAAACAGGGAAATACAGACCAGTTGGTCTAACATCGGTAGTGGGGAAACTGCTAGAGTCAGTTATTAAAGATGGGATAGCAGCACATTTAGAAAGTGGTGAAAACATTGGACAAAGTCAGCATGGATTTATGAAAGGTAAATCATGTCTGACAAATCTTATAGAATTTTTCGAGGATGTAACTAGTAGAGTAGATAAGGGAGAACCAGTGGATGTGTTATATCTGGACTTTCAGAAGGCTTTCGACAAGGTCCCACAAGAGATTAGAACTGACTGGCAGACAGGAAGCAAAGAGTAGGAGTAAACGGGTCATTTTCAGAATGGCAGGCAGTGACTAGCGATGCACCGCAAGGCTCTGTGCTGGGACCCCAGCTATTTACAATATATATTAGTGATTTGGATGAGGGAATGAAATGTAGCATCTCAAAGTTTACGGATGACAAAGCTGGGGGCAGTGTTAGCTGTGAGGAAGATGCTAGGAGGCTGCAGGGATACTTGGATAGACTGGGTGAGTGGGCAAATGCATGGAAAATGCTGTATAATGTGGATAAATGTGAGGTTATCCACTTTGGTGGCAAAAACAGGAAAGTAGACTATTATCTGAATGGTGGCCGATTAGGAAAAGGGGAGATGGAACGAGATCCAGGTGTCATGGTACACCAGTCATTGAAAGTAGGCATGCAAGTGCAGCAGGCAGTAAAGAAAGCAAATGGTATGTTAGCATTCATAGCAAAAGGATTTCAGTATAGGAGCAGGGAGGTTCTACTGCAGTTGTACAGGGTCTTGGTGAGACCACACCTGGAGTATTGCATACAGTGTTGGTCTCCAAATCTAAGGAAAGACATTCTTGCCATAGAGGGAGTACAGAGAAGGTTCACCAGACTGATTCCTGGGATGTCAGGGCTTTCATATGAAGAAAGATTGGATAGACTCGGCTTGTACTCGCTAGAATTTAGAAGATTGAGGGGGGATCTTATAGAAACTTATAAAATTCTTAAGGGGTTGGACAGGCTAGATGCTGGAAGATTGTTCCCGATGTTGGGGAGTCCAGAAGCAGGGGTCACAGTTTAAGATTAAGGGGTGGACCATTTCGGACTGACATGAGGAAACATTTTTTCACCTAGAAAATTGTGAATCTATGAAATTCCTTGCCACAGAAGGCAGTGGAGGCCAATTCACTGGATGTTTTCAAGAGAGTTAGATTTGGCTCTTAGGGTTGAAGGAATCCAGGGATAGGGGGGATAAAGCAGGAATGGGGTAATAGAAACATAGAAAATAGGTGCAGGAGTAGGCTATTCGGCCCTTCGAGCCTGCATCGCCATTCAATATGATCCTGGCATGACACCTGGAAAATGTTTCCTGCATCTAGCCTATCCAATCCCTTAAGAATTGTATATGTTCCTATAAGATCCTCTCTCATCCTTCTAAATTCCAGTCAATAAAAGCCCAATCGATTCATTTTTCCATCATGTGTGCCTCCATCCCGGGAATTAACCTGGTGAACATACGTTTCATTCCCTCAATAGCAAGAATGTCCTTCCTCAGATTAGGAGACCAAAACTGCGCCCAATACTCCAGCTGTGGTCTTATCAGGCCCTGTACAACTGCAGTAGGGCCGCCTTGCTCCTATACTCAAATCCACACGCTGTGAAGGCCAACATGTCATTAGCTTTCTTCACTGCCTGCTGTACGTGTACTTTCAGTGACTGATGTACAAGGACACCCAGGTAACAGGGTTTTATTCTCTCCCTTCGGGGGGGGGGGGGGGGGGGGGGGGGGGGGTGCGACTTTTCTTGTGTCCCCCGTCGCTGTCTCTGTTTGTGCTGAGGCATAATGGCGGAGCTGGCGGCTTCTGTGGCGGCGTTCCAGCAGTCCAGCGGCAGCAGTGGCCAGGCTTCAGAGCTGTGGTGCTCCAGCGGTGGCGTTCCAGCGGCGACCTGGTTTCGGAGCTGTGGTGCTCCAGTGGTATTCCAGCGGCAACCCGGCTTCAGAGCTGTGGTGCTTCAGCGGCGACCCGGCTTCAGAGCTGCGGTGCTCCAGCGTTTCAGCGGCGACCTGGCTTCAGAGCTGTGGGGCTCCAGCTTTCCAGCGGCGACCCGGCTTCAGAGCTGTGGTGCTCCAGCGGCGGACCCTGCTTTAGAGCTGTGGCAGTGTTCCAGCATTCCGGCGATGGCGGCAGCCCGGCTTCGGAGGCTCAGCTGCGGGCCTAGTGGACGACAACATCGGATGCCTGGATTGCCTCAGCGCAGAGGGAAAACAAGGAGGGAAGAAGACAAAGACTTTAAGACTTTTGCCTTCCACCACAGTGAGGAGGTGCCTGGTGAACTCACTGTAGTGGATGTTAAATAGGTGTTTATTGTGTGTTTTGTTTTTTATATGTTATGACAGCAAGGCAATGAAATTTCGTTCAGACCAAAAGGTCTGGTTGACAATAAAGGATACTTTGACTTTTGACTTTGATGAGGATAGAGTGAGTACAGCAGGGGGCTGAGCACGCAGCCTTGAGGTGCTCCCGTGCTGATTGTTATCAAGGCTGACACCTTTCCACCAAGTTAAACCAATATCCTCTGCCTGCACATTATCCATACCAGTCCATTCTTACATATCTATATGCCAGTGGAATAGCCTCTTAAATATCACTATATCATCTGCTGCCACCACTACACCTGGCAGCGTTCCAGGCACCCACTTCATTCTGTAAAAAAACCTGCCCCGCACATCTCCTTTGAACTTTCCCCGCTGACTTTGAAGCTGTGCTCTCTAGTCTTTGACATTGGCGTGTGAGCAAAGAACATACAAATATCTTTTGATCCCCAAGTAAAGCTGGAAATCTACCTAAATGATGCATCCTGTCATTTCATGCCTCCTTTGTTTCCTCAGACTTGAAATCTGGGGTTGTAGTTATTGAAGCAAGCAGTTATATTCAAGGTTCAGAACATCCTTTCAATATTCTACTTTGGGTTGATAGTTTAAGCCGAGCAAACTGAAAGGGACAGTTTTATTGATTTAACTATTTTAACTGGTCAGTCTGCTCCAGGGGTTGCATTCTTACTCTATTCACTTCAGGATGACTGTCAACTCTTGAAAATCTACCTCTTTTAAAATTTGTAAATGTATCTAACATTACTCCCTCTTCTGCTGTGGAATTGTTTGATTTTGCTGGAAAATGCTGCAAGGGTTGTTTTGGTGAAATTCATTATAAAAATCTATGTTGCTTTCACTAGTGAGTACTTTCAGGATTTGTTGGTTTTATTTCAGCAGCAGAGAATGACTGAAATAGACTGGGAAATAAAAACACCCTCAAATTATAGAAGATGTTATGATACCATTGGTATAACAACATGTACACTAACCATATAGGATGGAGTCAAACATCAGCATTTAAATAAGGAAATCAATAGGTAACACAATGATAATTACACACAGGTGAAAATATTTGAACATCATTGAACAAAAGACAACACAGTCTATGTCACCCTCAATGGTCAGTAGGCACTGTGACAATTATGTACCCCCGCTTTTACATTTTCAATCACCTTCTTGGCAGTCTTTTCTGTCATTAATGGAGCTGGCATGGGAAGAGTACCTTAAGTAATTATTTCTGGTAGTCAGTGTAATAATGAGCCAACAGCTGCAAGTTTTGCATAAAAATAGCTCTAAATATAAATAACAGCTCCAGTTTTATTTCATGAATTTGCATGTTGATCTCCAAAGCACTATAACCAATTTTTCTGCCAAATTTTGCATGTTTTCCCCCAGAGATCTGTGCTACATGTTAATGGTATAGATACCACATGATTAGTGCACCAGGTGATGGTCAAGGGCTGCACAGTAGCAAAGTGGTAGAGTTGCTGCCTTACAGCGCTTGACCCAGTGTCAGAGACCTGGGTTCAATCCTGACTACGGAAGCGATGTCTGTACAGAGTTTGTACGTACTCCCAAGTGTTTTTACTCCGAGTGACCAAGTGTTTTTTCTCCGAGATCTCCACAGTCCAAAGACATACAGATTTGTAGGTTAATTGACGTGGTATAAATGTAAATTGTCCCGAGTGTGTGCAGTTTAATGTTAATGTGTTGGGATCACTGGTTGGTGGGCCGAAGGGCCAGTTTTCGCACTGTATTTGTAAACTAAACAACAAAACTAAACTATAATTTTTGCTTGATGTAATCAAATGCAAGAGGGCATTTTGGAATTTGTGCAAATTAGAGTTGTGATTTTACTGTTATCAATGGCTTTGAGTGGAGAAGTGCAAACTGTGATTAGTGTTTTTCATCATCTATATCAATGATTTGGATGAGAATGTACATGGGAAGATTAGCACATTTGCAGATGATACAAAGGTGGGTGGTTTTCCAAAATAGCTGTCAAAAATGGTCGTCAAAAATTACAGCAGGATCTTGATTGGTTGGCCAGGTGGGCTGAGGAATGGTTGATGGAATTGAATACAGAGAAATGTGAGGTGTTGCATCTTGGAAAGTCTAACATGGCCAGGATGTACACAGTTGTTATATTCCAGAAGGCAGAATGAAGAACAAGTCTTACACACTGATTGCCTGTATCACGAGAGAGAGAGAGCGATGTATTACCCAGCATTCCCTGCTTATATTGAACATTAACTCATTAACATATACATGAATCTGTATGAAAACATTACACTGCTCTCCTTTTGTTAAATATTAAATCTAAGTACTCAGTTACAATTTTGTTGTTGTGATACTTGATTTAAACCAATATTTATTTTGCATATCTACACATTTTTGTTTTACTTGTGCAGTGAGTTATTTAACTTAAAAGCCTGAGCTGAGAGAATGGAGTGGCTGGGCTTGTACATTCTGGAGTTTAGAAGGATGAGAGGGGATCTTATTAAAACATATAAGATTGTTAAGGGTTTGGACACACTAGAGGCAGGAAACATGTTCCCGATGTTGGGGGGAGTCCAGAACTAGGGGCCACAGTTTAAGAATAAGGGGTAAGCCATTTAGAATGGTGACGAGGAAACACTTTTTCTCACCGAGAGTTGTGATTCTGTGGAATTCTTTCCCTCAGAGGGTGGTGGAGGCCAGTTCTCTGGATACTTTCAAGAGTATGCTAGATAGGGCTCTTAAAGATAGTAGAGTCAGGGGATATGGGGAGAAGGCAGGAACGGGGTACTGATTGGCAATGATCATCCATGATCACATTGAATGGCAGTGCTGGCTCGAAGAGCCAAATGGCCTTCTCCTGCACCTATCGTCTATTTTCTATAAACCGAACCCGACTATTGGTATATGGATCCTGCCTGATCACCTAACAGTAACAGGTGTAACAGGTTTAGGTGTTGTCTCAGCTGTAGGCTTTTTTGGCTCTGTTTTAGTACCCTGACTTTGACCAGAGGAATCTGTTTGTTTGTCTGTACTAACTGAACTTTGTGTTTCAATCACAGTGGTCTCTTCCAACTCACTTTCAGAAAATAAAACTGAGGATTAGGAGTTCATGCTCAGCTTTAGGTTGATCTTTGGCTGGAATCATTTGATCAACATGAATGCTTTTGTTCCTATCTCCAACTTTAACTAAGTATCTTTTTGTTCCACACACATCCACTATTTTCCCAACATCCCATTTGTCTCGACTGGACTTGTTGGGAGAACCGAGAACACGAACCTGCTCATCTGGCTTGAAGTGCTTTTTGTGGGAGTCAAAATGGCGTTTTTGACAACTGATTTTGCTCAATTCTCAAGGCAAAATTGGGTTCAACTAGACTTAGGCATATTTTTAGCGTTCTCTTCATCAACAGTTATGCAGCATTATTGTGTGTTGTGTGGTTCTGTACTTCAGCAAGAAACTAGCCAAACGATGTTTCATGCTGAGCTTTGAATAGTTGCTAAATATGGAAAGAATTGTGCATAGAATTGTACCATCCCAAGGAATGATCGTAGCTCTGACCCATTGTTGGGTTTTGGAGCGTTCACTATTGCTTCGACTTTTGCCTTCACAGGGCGAAGTCCGTTGGCATCTACTTTGAGTCCAAGGTACCCCACCTCTGACTGTGCCAATGCTCATTCACTTTGTCGCAGTTTGACATTGTGACAGACTGAAAGATTTTCGGGGAGGATTTCACAACAGAGGGCAGCTTTGTATATGAATACAAGCACTTATGTGTGTTGATAGTCAAGTACCACTGACTTTCCTTGTCGAGTTGGGCACAACCGTGAGACAAATTCAGTTTAGTGAAGACTCTTATAGAAAATAGAAAACAGAAAATAGGTGCAGGAGGAGGCCATTTGGCCCTTTGAGCCAGCACCTCCATTCATTGAGATCATGGCTGATCGTCCCCAATAAATAACCCATGCTTGCCTTCTCCCCATAACCCTTGATACCACTAGCCATGAGAGCTCTATCTAACCCTCTCTTAAATCCATCCAGTGATTTGGCCTCCACTGACCTCTGTGGCAGGGAATTCCACAAATTCACAACTCTCTGGGTGAAAATGTTTTTTCTCACCTCGGTCTTAAATGGCCTCCCCTTTATTCTAAGACTGGGGCCCCTGGTTCTGGACTCAGCCAACATTGGAAACATTTTTCCTGCATCTAGCTTGTCCAGTCCATTTATAATTTTATATATTTCTATAAGATCCCCCTCATTCTTTTAAACTCCAGTGAATACAAGCCAAGTCTTTGGCGAGGAGGCTGAGGGGAGGAGATGTCAGGCAAGCTGATTCAGTGCGATGCTTGCAATATGTGGGAGGCCAAGTACACTGCTGGTGCCTATGGCTGCTACAAGTGTGAGAAGTTCATCCAGGTACAGCTCCTGAAGGACCGTGTTGGGGAACTGGAGAAGCAAGTCGATGACCTCAGGTTATTCCGAGAGGCTGAGTCGTTCCTCGACGAGTCCTACAGCAATACTGTTACACCAAAGGTACTGGAAGAGGGAAGGTGGGTGACAGTGACTGTTAACTTCCAACATGGAATGCACATGTCCCCAGGCGTTGTACCTCTTGTGAACAGGTTCACCCACTTAAAAGCTGCCGGGCCAGAATATGTTGGCGCACTGAGCGACTCACTGGCTTGCGATGCAAAAAGTGCTGTTGAGCCAAAATTAAGGCGGCCGACATCAGGCAACACAGTGGTGGTTGGAGACTCCATTGTGAGAGGTACGGACAGGGGTTTCTGCGGCAATAGACGGGATTTGAGGATGGTGTGCTGCCTCCCGGAAGCCAGGATCCAGGATGTCACGGACAGAGTGCAGAAAATCCTCAAGGGCGAAGGTGAACAGCCGGAAGTTGTAGTGCATGTTTGGCACAAACGATGTCAGAAAGAAAGGAAGGAATATTCTGAAGCATGACTTGAGAGCTCAAAAAAAGTGATGAAAAGCAGGACTTCCAGGGTGGTCATCTCCGGTTTGCTTCCAGTTCCTCGTGCTGGTGAGAGCAGGAACAGGGAGATACAGGACCTGAATGTGTGGCAGGGGAACTGGTGCAGGGGCAGGGATTTAGATTCTTAGACCACTGGGATTTGTTTTGGATTAAGGGGGAACTGTACAGTTCCCCTAAAGGGATGGATTGCACCTTAACAGGTGGGGGACCAGCATTCTGGCAGGCACGTTTGCCACTGCGACACAGGTGGTTTTAAAATAAATAAGGGGGGGGTGCCAAATGGGATAGTCAAGGATGAAGTTAAAGGGAAAGGGAATAAAGGGATAGTTAATGACCTCAGGATTAACAGGAAATAAAGCTCACGTAGGAGAGTATGGCCAAGTATAGTACTGATCGATGTGAATGGTGAGATGCATAAGGAATTAAAAGTACTGTATTTGAATGCGAAGTATAAGAAGTAAAGTAGATGAGCTTGAGGCTCAGTTAGGGGTTGGTAGATATGACATTGTGGGGATTACCGAGACGTGGCTGCAGGAGGATCGGGTCTGAAAACGTAATATTCAGGGTTATACATCCTGTAGAAAGGACAGACAAGTGGGCACAGGACGGGGGATAGTTCTTCTGGTGAAGAATGGAATTCAGTCCCCTGTGCGGGAAGACATAGGGACTGACGAGGTAGAATCACTGTGGATTGAGTTGAGGAATTGCAAAGGCAAGAAGACACTAATTGGTGTTATCTACAGACCCCCAGATAGTAGCCCGGATGTAGGGTGTAAGTTGCAGCAGGAGTTAAAACTGGCATGTAACAAAGCTATGATCAGTCATGATCATATTGATCAGCCATGATCATATTGAATAGCGGTGCAGGCTCGAAGGGCCGAATCCTGCACCTATTTTCTATGTTTCTATGTAATGCCATTGTGGTGATGGGGGATTTCAATATGCAGGTAGACTGGGAAAATCAGGTTGGTTCAGGACCCCAAGAAAGAGAGTTTGTAGAGTGCCGCCGAGATGGATTCTTAGAGCAGCTTGTAATGGAGCCGACCAGAGAAAAATAAATTCTGTATTTAGTGTTGTCCAATGAACCAAATTTGATATGAGAACTCAAGGTAGAGGAACCACTTGGAGGTAGTGATCATAATATGATTAGTTTTAATCTGCAATTTGAGAAGGTTACATCAGAAGTGGCAGTGATGCAGCTGAACAGAGGGGATTCTGAAGACATGAGAGAGGAGCTGTCCAAGGTAGACTGGAAAGGGATACTTGCAGGAATGACGGTGGAACAGCAATGGCAGGAATTTCTGGGCATAATCCGGAAGACACAGGATCATATCATTCCAAAAAGAAAGAAAGATTCTAAGGGGATTAGGAGGGATCCATGGCTGACAAGAGAAGTTAGGGATAGAATAAAACTAAAAGAAAAGATGTATAACACAGCAAAGAGTGGCCGGAAGCCAGAGGATTGGGAAACTTTCGCAGGACAATGAAACAAAATGGGCAATATGGGTTGAAAAGATGAAGTACGACGGGAAGCTGGCCAGGAAGAAAAAGGACAGTAAAAGCTTCTTTAGATATGTTAAGGGAAAAGAGTAGCAAAGTCAAATGTGGGTCACTTGAAGACAGACATGGGTGAAATTACTTTGTGGAACAAGGAAATGGCAGAAGAGTTGAACAGGTACTTCAGATCTGTCTTCACCAAGGAAGCCACAAACATTCTCCCAGAAGTACTGGAGGACAGAAGATCAAGGAACTGAAATAAATTTTCATTAGGCGAGAAATAGTATTGGGTAGGCTAATGGGACTGAAGGATGATAAATCCCTAGGGCCTGATGGACTGCATCCCAGTGTCCTCATGGAGGTGGCTCTAGAAATAGTAGATGCATTGGTGATCATTTTCCAATGTTCATTAGATTCAGGATCAGTTCCTGTAAATTGGAGGATAGCTAATGTTACCCCACTTTTCAAGAAAGGAGCAAAAGAAAAAAAAAAAATGGGGATTTACAGACCAGTTAGCCTGACTTCAGTGGTGGGAAAGATGCTGGAGTCAATTATTAAAGAGGTAATAATGGGGCATTTGGATAGCAGTAAAAGGATTAGTCCAAGTCAGCATGGATTTATGAAAGGAAAAATCATGCTTGACTAATCTTCTGGAACTTTTTGAGGATGTGACAAGTAAAATCGATGAAGAGGAGCCAGTGGATGTAGTGTATCTAGAATTTCAGAAAGCCTTTGATAAGGTCCCGCACGGGAGACTAGTGACTAAAATTAGAGCACATGGTATTGGGGGTAGGGTGTTGACGGGATAGAAAATTGGTTGGCAGACAGGAATTAAAGAGTAGGAGTAAACGGGTCCTTTTCAGAATGGCAGGCAGCGGCGAGTGGAGTGCCGCAAGGCTCGGTGTTGGTGCCGCAACTGTTTAGAATATAGATTAATGATTTGGAAGAGGGAATTAGGAGCAACACTAGCAAGTTTTTGAATGACACAAAGCTGGGTGGCAGTATGAACTGTGAAGAGGATGTTAGGAGGTTACAGAGTGGCCTGGACAGGTTGAGTGAGTGGGCAGATGCATGGCAGATGCAGTATAATATAGATAAATGTGAGGTTATTAACTTTGGTGGCAAAAACAAGGGGCCAGATTATTATCCCAATGGGGCTAGGTTAGGTAAGGGGGAGGTACAGCAAGACCTGGGTGTCCTTGTGCACCGGTCACTGAAAGTTGGCGTGCAGGTACAGCAGGCAGTGAAGAAAGCTAATGGAATGTTGGCCTTCATAACAAGAGGATTTCAGTATAGTAGTAGAGAGGTTCTTCTACAGTTGTATAGGGCTCTGGTAGAACCACATCTGGAGTATTGTGTACAGTTTTGGTCTCCTGATTTGAGGAAGGACATCCTTGTGATTGAGGCAGTGCAACGTAGGTTCACGAGATTGATCCCTGGGATGGCGAGACTGTCATATGAGGAAAGATCGACAAGACTGGGCTTGTATTCACTGGAGTTTAGAAGGATGAGGAGGGAATCTTATAGAAACATATAAAATTATAAAAGGACTGGAAAAGCTAGATGCAGGAAAAATGTTCCCAATGTTGGGCAAGTCCAGAACCAGAGGCCACAGTCTTAGAATAAAGGGGAGGCCATTTAAGAAAAACACTTTTTCACACAGAGAGTTGTGAATTTGTGGAATTCCCTGCCACATATAGCAGTGGAGGCCAAATCACTGGACGGATTTAAGAGAGAGTTAGATAGAGCTCTATGGGGCTAGTGGAATAAAGGGATATGGGGAGAAGGTAGGCACAGGTTATTGATTGTGGACGATAAGCCATGATCGCAATGAATGGCGGTGCTGGCTTGCAAAGCTGAATGGCCTCCTCCTGCACCTATTTTCTATGTTTCTATGTTTAGTCTTTTCAAACTTTCCTCATATGACAATCCCGCCATCCCAGGGAGCTATCTTGTGAACCTACGCTGCACTGCCTCAATCACAAGGATGTCCTTCCTCAAATTAGGAGACCAAAATTGTACACAATACTCCAGATGTGGTCTTTACAGAGCCCTATACATCTGCAGAAGAACTCCTTTACTCCTATACTGAAATCCTCTTGTTATGAAGGCCAACATTCCATTAGCTTTCTACACTGCCTGCTGTGCCTGCATGCCGAATTTCAGTGACTGGTGTACAAGGACACCCAGGTCACACTGCACCTCCCCCTTATCTAACCCAACCCCATTGAGATAATAATCTGCCCCCTTGTTTTTGCCTACAAAGTGGATAACCTCACATTTATCTGTATTATCATAGAATCATAGAAAATAGGTGCAGGAGTAGGCCATTCGGCCCTTCGAGCCTACACCGCCATTTAATACGATCATGGCTGATCATCCAACTCGGTATCCTGGACCTGCCTTCTCTCCATACCCCCTGATCCCTTTAGCCACAAGGGCCACATCTAGCTCCCTCTTAAATATAGCCAATGAACTGGCCTCAACTACTTTCTGTGGCAGAGAATTCCACAGACTCACCACTGTGTGTGAAAAAAGATCTTCTCATCTCAGTCTTAAAAGGCTTCCCCCTTATCCTTAAACTGTGACCCCTTGTTCTAGAGTTCCCCAACATCGGGAACAATCTTCCTGCATCTAGCCTGTCCAACCCCTTAAGAATTTTGTAAGCTTCATAAGATCCCCCCTCAATCTCCTAAATTCCAGCGAGTACAAGCCAAGTCTATCCAGTCTCTCTTCATATGGAAGTCCTGCCATCCCAGGAATCAGTCTGGTGAACCTTCTGTACTCCCTCTATGGCAAGAATGTATTTCCTCAGATTAGGAGACCAAAACTGTATGCAATATTCCAGGTGTGGCCTCACCAAGACCCTGTACAACTGCCTGTTCCCTCCTCTTGTACTCACATCCTTTTGCTATGAATGCCAACATACCATTTGCTTTCTTCACAGCCTGCTGCACCTGCATGCCTACTTTCAATGACTGGTGTACCATGACACCCAGGTCTCGTTGCATCTCCCCTTTTCCTAATCGGCCACCATTCAGATAATAATCTACCCTCCTGTTTTTGCCGCCAAAGTGGATAACCTCACATTTATCCACATTATACTGCATCTGCCATTATACTCTTGCTCAGCTACGTTCTGCACACAGATCTTGCGAGGTTGGTACCGGATATTGTTCACTATCAACGGCTAGGTTGATTGTCACCGCATAGTCGAACACTTTTGTTGGCCTTGGATACGGCCACAATTGACGATTCCCAGTTACTCTGGTCTGTCTTCATGGGTACTTCATTCCGCTCTAACCTGTCAAGTTCTTCCTCCACTTGTTGCTTTACTGCATAGGGTACAGGTCTTGGTCGACAATACACAGGTTTCACATCTTGCTTAAGTCGAATATATGTAGAGTACCCTGTAACTGTCGGCAAAGAATTCTGCATGTTTGCTTATGACATTTTCAAGGCGTGATTTGGACAAATCAATGCTGAAATTGTTCTTCCAGTCTAACTCTATTCTACTCAGCCAACCCTTTCCAAGGAGGGTTGGTTTATTTCTGTAGCTGGCCACTATGACGGGCAGTGTTAATGACTGACCATTATGTCCATGCTCTCTCATTTTTTTTTTTAAAGTCCTTGATTTCCTGTCTATCCTGGTGTAGCAATTCACCTAAAACTTAGCCGTACAAAGGCTAGACAGCTTGAGGAGCTTGACAAAAAAATCTCAGTCTACAATCCTATACAATCCCAAGGACACCATCTTGCCACGGAGACACAACATAGAGATAGCCTGACAAACTCTCGACGCTTTGTACAGCTGCTGTTTTAAACTGCAGCCCCCTGCATAGAAGGATATGTGGCCTATCGTGTCCAGTTAGTAAACAATTGTGACACACCTCTGTATTTGCTGTTTAAAATGTTAAACAATACTGGATGTTTCAAAACTGTCCTGCGCTGTATTTGAAGGTTGAGTTCACAAACTCTACCCCATCCTCGTCGGCAATTTTGTTATATTCCGGACGGCAGAATGAAGAACCCGTCTTACACACCGATTGCTTGGATCACGCGAGAGAGATTTATTACCCAGCATTCCCTGCTTATATTGAACACCAACTCATTAACATATACATGAATATATTACAACAGTAAATGGCAGGGCTCTGGGAATTTTTGTTGAGTAGAGGAATCTAGAAGTGCAGATACATAGTTAATTGAAGGTGGCATCGCAGGTCAATGGGGTGGTCAAAAAGGCTTTTGGCATATCAAATTTAATCAGGCAGAGTACTGAGTATAGAAGTTAGGAGTTCATGCTGCAGGTTATATAAGAAGTGGATGAGGCTGTATTTTGAGTATTGTGTTCTATTCTGGACACCATGTTATAGGAAATATGTTGTCAGGTTGAAAAGGGTGCAGCAAAAATTTACAAGGATGTTGCTAGGACTCAAGGGTCTGAGCATTAGGGAGAGGTTGAGTAGACTGGGGCTCTATTCCTGGAGAATGAGGATGATCTCATAGAGGTGGATAAAATCACGAGAGGAATAGATCGATTAGATGCAGAGAATCTCTTGCACAGAGTAGGGGAATAAAGAACCACAGGGCATAGGTTTAAGGTGAAGGGGAAAAGATTTTATAAGAATCTGAGGGATAACTTTATCACACAAAGGGTGGTGGGTGGATGGAAACAGATGGAATGAGCTGCAGTAGGAGGTAGTTGAGGCATAGACTCTCATAACATTTAAGAAGCAATTGGGCAGGAATATGGATAGGACAGGTTTAGAGGGGTATGGACCAAATATGGGCAAGTGGGGTTAGTGTAGATGGGACATGTTGTTCAGTGTGGGCAAGTTGGGCTGAAGGGCATGTTTCCGCACTATATTCCTCAATGACTCTATAAACTGTTGATATATTGATGATGCCATTATTATGCCTGGTAAAGGGATAAATGGAAATAATATAGTAAGGAACCAAGATGCATTAGGTGATTTTGGAGTTCTTTTTCTGGAGTTTTGCAGTGGAATGATTATGGATATCAAATTCAATTTCATGGATATAGACTTTTCTCCCTTCATTGCATATATTGCATCTACTCGGCAAAATTACCATAACTTTGAGTTTTATAGCTTTTTTGAGAGTTGTCAAGTCACGGAATGAAAATTTGGAAAGGATGGGATATTTTCTACCTACACTTCCATTACCGAAGGGAAGTCAATTTTACTCTCATTTCTAGGTTCTAAGGCATATAAAGTTATTAAAAACTGTGCCAACGCCAGCTGCATCAGGAGATAATAAATTGTAAGTGTTGACAATAAATAGTAATAAGATGCGAAATTGAGGTAAACATTGCACATTTCTTATTTCTCTACTGGGATACACCTAATGCAACTTGAAATCCTGCAGAGTCACTGATGGGACAGATGTGCCTGAACACATTTGCATTGGGTGAAACAAGAGCTTAGTGCTACAGTATAATCTAAACAAATGAAGCAGAAGGGAACAGATGATGCCAGAACTCGTATTTGTCATTTTAAAATAGATGACCATGTGTCAGAACCAGAACTTTTGACAATGAGTAGTTAAATCAAACAGACCAGGAAGTCATATATTTAAACCCTGGAGTAAACTTATTGAATGCAATACAATACAATACCATTTATTGTCATTTGAAACCTCATTGAGGTTCAAACGAAATTTCATTTCTGCAGTCATACATACAAAAAAAAAACCAAGACATAACACATTTTACACAAACATCCATCACAGTGAATATCCTCCTCACTGTGATGGAAGGCAAAGTCGTATCTCTCCCCTGCACTCCCCATTCTTCTCCCGGTCAGAGTCAAAGCCCCCGGCGGGTGATAGTATATGTCCCGCCGCCATTCATGCCGCGCCGGGCGATGCAAGGCCCTGCTCCGGGTCTTGATGTTGGAGCCCCCGGCGGGCCCTAGCAAGTCCCGTGGCCATTAAAGCCGCGCCGGTTGATGTAAGGCCCCGCTCCAGGTCGTCTTCAACCCCGCAACTCGGGCGGGAGAAGTTGCCGCCGCGGGAGCTCCGTAAAGCGGTCTCCCACCAGAGACCCGCGAGCTCCCGGTGTTACTGCCCACCAGCCTGCAGCTGGAGCCTCCGAATCTCTGGAGTCGGGCAGCAGCAGCGCGCCACCACAGCTCCTCCAGTTCCCAACTCGGCCAGCTCCACGATGGTAAGTAAGTCCGCAGCTCCCCGACTGGAGCCCCAGGTCCGGTTGGAGGCCGCTCCACGGTGCTAGGCCCCAACGACAATGGAGACCCGACAGAGACAAGGTTGGGTCCTCCGTACAGGGAAAATATTTAAAAAGTTTCCCCACCCCACCCCCCACCCCCCACACATATCCAACTAAAAAAAACACTAACTAACAACACTAAACCGAGACAAAAAATTAAAAAAAGACAGACGGACTGCAGAGGCCGCTGCGACCAGAGTCGCGCCGCCCACCGCCCACCAAAAGAATTCATTTACTTTTGAACAAGTCTCTGGTGTTAAAAATGGATTAAGCCTCATTAGCCTTGATAGGGGGAATTGCCTCATTTCACATTTATGGCAACTGTACGGTTTTTGAGATTACTACATCCCCACTTCCTTAGAAGGCTTAGGAAATTTGGCATGCCCCCAACACCTCTTACCAATTTCTACAGAAGCGCTGTAGAAATCATTTTATTGGGATGCATCACAGCATGGTTTGGAAACAGCTCCATCCAAGATCACAGGAAATTGCTGAGCATTGTGGGCACATCCCAGAACTTCACACACCAACCTCGCTGCCATTGACTCCATTTATACCTCATGCTGTTTCCGCATAATTAAGGATTAGTCACACCTTGGTCACTCCCTCTTCTCACCTCTCCCATTGGGTAAAAGGTATAGAAGTGTGACAGCGAACACCTCCAGATTCAGGGACAGTTTCTTCTCAGCTGTAATGAGGCTACTGAACCATTCAACAACAACTAGAGAACAGTCTGAACTAGTATCTGCTTCTTTGGAGACCTTTTTTTGAATTATCTTTGATCGGACTCTACTGGCTTTATCATGCACTAAACGTAATTCATGTTATTCTCATCATCAAGTATCTGTACACTGTGAATGGCTTGATTGCAATAATATATTGTCTTTCCGCTGACTGGCTAGCATGCATCAAAAACTTTTCACTGTATCTCAGTACACGTGACAATAAACTAAACTAAACATGGGTTGCATTTTGCCCCTGAAGGTTATGTTATAGATTTCAAATACAGTTTTCTTTAGTCATTATTGGGTTCCCATTTGTCACTGTAAGATACATGACGAATGGTTCACCAGGGAGTAATTTTACTTGTTTTCTGATAATATGTCAGTTTCCACTTTCTGCACTGATCAATTATTATTATTTTTTTTAAGGGAAAAAAATTCCTCAAAATTCTTGAGGGTTTTTATATCATATTCGATAATAAATAGTGCATGTTCATATCATCTATAACAGCTTGCATTGACATAGCAACTTTATATTGCCAAACAAGCAACATTTTGCACCAAGCCACATCAGGAAATATTAGTGCAGATAACCAATAACTTAATCATATAACACTCTAGAGATATCTGACCAAGAAGAAAGAAAGATAAAGAGATGGGGACATTTTGATAAGTAATTCCATGACACAATATTCACGAATAAGTATGTAGGAAGGAACAGCAGAGGCTGTTTTACACCGAAGATAAACACAACATGCTGGACTAACTCAGCTGGCCAGGCAGCATCGCTGGAGAGAAGGAATAGGTGATGTTTTGGGTCGGGTCTGAAGAAGGGGCTCAACCCGAAATGTCACCCATTTCTTCTCCAGCATTTTGTGTCTATCTTTAGTGAATAAGTAAATTTATCTTGTGGTGAATCATATGTTGTGCATCTCACACTAATAAACAGGAATCCAATGACAAAAATAAATAAATTGTATTTGAAATCGATAACATAAACTTCAGGGGCAAAATACAACCCATGTTAGAACCTCAAAACAATTGCTAGCAGTACAATTACATTTGGGAATGATCTGTAGGTTAGGAGAGACCAATATCTGGGAAGGTTGTAAAGTTGGAAGAGAGTACAAAAATAGTTGACATCAATGTTAAAAACAGAACATGCCAGAGATGCTCAGCATATGGAGAGATAAACAGAGATAATGCTTCAGGGCAACAATTCTTCATCAGAACTTGTAAGCTGACAATGAAGAAGGATATGAAAACAATGGTAAGAATTTCCAAACAGAGTTTGGCTTGCAGGAGAGTATTAGGCTTGCGAGCCTAATGACTTGCAGGTAGAAGTTAGGGACAATTAAAATGCAAGCAGTAGAGTTTTGAATGACTTCCAGGTTACAGGAGGTGAAATGTGGGAGATTAGCCTGAAATGTTTTGAAATAGGAGAGTCAAGAGGCACGACAGTCTTGAGCAGTAAATGAGCTGAGACATCCTGAGCAAAGTCAGGCAATGTTGCAGAGATGGACATAAATAGTTCCAGTGATGTCCAGTCTTTATTTCATCTCAAGGTCATTTCAGAAACTGGGAGGAAACAAAGTTCATGGCAAAAGCTGAGGACAATGACTTCAGACTTCAAATATTTAAGTGTCAGGAACATCAGACAAAGGAAATATCAAGGGACGTGTTGGTGTAGAAATTAGTATTACCAACTTGTCAGTGTAAATGTGGAACCTCATCTGTATTTTTGAATAATTTACCAGATGAGGGAAAGGATGAAGCATTGGTGGGGCTGCACAGATAGCACCATTGATGTGGAATGGAAATGATTCCCTGGATCTAAATGTTATAACGTGATCAGCGTGCTTTTAAAAAAAAACACACTTGAAGGTGAGAAAAGGGGCATGAAAGCCATCAAATTTTGCCAGCTATAAAAAAAAGTCGCATGTAACTCAATCAACAAACAATGGATGCTTGACTCCATTAATAGTTGTCTATCCTGCTTCCCCCAACCCACCTCCCCACACCGCCCCACACCCAAACCAAACATGGCCTCACCCAATCAGATGTATTATTTCTGTCTGCTATATCTCTCCCAAATTTCACCTGTAATTTAAAACTTGCTTTCTTTCTCTCTCCCAGTTCTGTCAAATGGTCTTTCATTTAAAATTGTAAGTCTACTTTTCTTTACTGACCTGGTATTTCCAGCATTTTCAGTAGTTATTTAACTCCATTTGTGTCAAAGGAATTTGCACAGGTTATGTGTTTTGTTTCTGTTCTGTTATGTTATTTAATCCTACTTTAAAACATCATGCCATTTCCTTTCAAGAATATTGCACAAGCATAGCACTAAGAATATAAAGAGGTGAACACAACTGGCAGTCAATGTTCATTGCTATGCACAATACTCACACTCATTACTGCTAATAACTAAAAGTCAATCTCTCCCCCAGCACCAATAGAAAAGCAGGGGGAAAATTTACAGGATCATTTATCCTCACCAAGTGCCCACAACAGACAAAGTCAGTATGAGTGTCCCATCTAATTGTAATTATACATAATTTAAAACAAAAGATGACAATTGAATTTTGAATGAGCTACGCAGATTAATAATGAGTCACGGGATTGTTAGGCACATCAAATGATTAATATTAATGTTTTACGATAGGACCAAGTTCAAATAAAGTGCAACTGACTATCATTTCCAAACTGGCATGCGACGGTTCTAATTTGAGGAGAAACTAAAGTGATCGGCAAGAGCTCAATAATGAGCTTGTAAACTGCTATTCAACTCATTCCATCTCATGTGGAACTGTTGAAAAATGGATCTTATGTACATTAATCATTGTTGTTATCGAGCATTGATAAAAAGGATTGTTCTCCTATTATTTGTTCTTTGAAATTATGTTGTTGGTAATTAATGAAGCCCAAATGAAAAGACTGACCATATAAATGCAGTTACAATGATCAGTGGTGTGCTTCAGGGTTCGGTGCTGGGCCCATTGCTATTAGTCATCTATATCAATGATTTGGATGTGAACGTAAATGTCAATATTAGCACGTTTGCAGATGACACAAAAGTGTATGGCATGGAAGTGGATAGTGAAAATTGTTGTCAAAAATTGGATCTTGATCAGTTGGGCAGGTGGGCTAAGGAATGGTTGATGGAATTTAATACATAAACATGTGAGGTGTGCATTTTGGGAAGACTAACATGGGAAGGATCTACACAGTAAATGGTTGAGCTCTGGGGGGTGCTGTAGAGTAGAGGTATCCAGGAGTGCAGGTACCTAGATCCTTGAAAGTAGCATCGCAGGTAGGTAGGGTGGTTACAATGGCTTTTGGCACATTGACCTTCATCAGTCAGAGTATTGAGTGTAGAAGTTGGGATGTTATGCTGCAGTTATATAAGACTTTGGTGAGGCCACATTTAAAATACTGTGTTCAGTTCTTGGAACTATGTTATAGGAAAGATGGTGTCAAGCTGGAAAGAGTGCAAAGAAGATTTACAAGGGTGTTGCCAGGACTTGAGGGCCTAAGCTATAGGAAGAGGCTGAGCAGGCTGGGAATCTATTCCTTGGAGTGCAGAAGGATGAGGGGTGATCTTATAGAAGTGTTAAATATTATGAGAGGAATAGATCGGGCAAACACACAGAGTCTCTTGCCCAGAGTAGGGAAATCCAGAAACCGAGGACATAGGTTTAAGATGAGGGGGAAAAGATTTAATAGGAACCCGAGAGGTAAATTTTAACACAAATAATGGTGGGTGTATGGAACTAGTGTTAGTCAAGTCAAGTCAATTGTATTACTTTTATGTATTACTTTAAATGTAGCACATTTAAAAACAACTCTTGTTGACCAAAGCACTTTACATTAGTGCAGGTACTAACGTGCTACAAACAGTCGTACATAGATCAATGATACATACATAGATACATATATAAATACATACAGCGCTCCCTCAGAGGACCTCAAGAAAGGCTTGAGAGTAGAAATAAGTTTTAAGTATAGACTTAAAAGAATTGATGGAGGGGGCAGTTCTGATGGGGAGAGGGATATATTTCATAGTCTAGGAGCTGAAACTGCAAAAGCACGGTCACCCCTGAGCTTATGCCTAGACCGTGGGATGGTCAGTAACCCCAAGTCGGCCGAACCGAGGGACCTGGAGGTGGTATGGCGGGCAAGCAGATTTTTGATGCAGGTGGGGGCAAGTCCTTAATGTGTACAAAGTCCTTAATGAAGGAGCTTGAAATTGAATCACACAGGCAGCCAGTGGAGATAGGTCATAATCGGGGTAACATGGTCCCTTTTTCAGGTGCCTGTCAGGAGACTCGCTGCGGCGTTTTGGACCAATTGCAGGCGGGACAGGGATGATTGGCTGATGCCAGTGTAAAGGGAGTTGCTGTAATCAAGGCGGGAAGGGATAAAAGAGTGGATGATCTTTTCGAGGTCGTCAAATTGGAGGAATTGTTTTATTTTAGCTATCGTCTGAAGCTCGAAGAAACTGGCTTTTACCACAGCATTGACTTGTTTGTCAAATTTCAACGTGGAGTCAAATATCACGCCAAGGTTTTCGACGTGAGGTTTGAGTAATGGGGTAAGGCTACCAAGGCTGCCTGCTATTGTTTTGATTGAGTCCGAGGGGCCAAGTAGGATGACCTCAGACTTACTCTCGTTTAGTTAGAGGAAGTTCTGGTGCCATCCAACACTTTATATCCTCAAGGCAGTGCATAAAGCGGAGTAGATTAGATTGGTTGTTGGGCTTCAGGGGGAGATAGAGTTGTGTATCGTCTGCATAGCAGTGGAAGGAAATGCCCAGTCGCCAGAGTCAATGGCGAGAAGTAGGTTGTTATGTACCTTCAACAAGGCAGACTCTGTGCTGTGGTGGGCCCTGAAACCAGATTGGAAAATTTCCAGGATGGTATTTTGGTGAAGGGAAGGCATAAGTTGACTTAAAATTACCTTTTCAAGGACATTTGAAAGGAAAGGCAGTCTGGAAATAGGTCTGTAGTTGCTAGGCGAGGTGGGGTCTAGGTTAGGTTTTTTCAGGAGGGGATGGACCAAATTAGGGGACCAAAACTGCACACAATACTCCAGGTGTGGTCTCACTAGGGCTCTGTATAACTGCAGAAGGGCCTATTTGCTCCCATCTTGGATTCCTCTTGTATAGAGGCCAACATGCCATTCGCTTTCTTCACTGCCTGCTTACTTTCATAGACTGATGTACAAGGACCCCCAGATCCCGTTGTACTACCCCTTTTCCCAACTTGACGCCATTTAGATAATAATCTGCCTTCCTGTTTATGCTACCAAAGTGGATAACCTCTCATTTATCTACCAAGCATCTGCCCTTAGGCTTTGGCAGACTGAGCGCAAGTGATCAAGAAACAGTCACACGATCTACACTTGGTCTTGCCGATGTGTGCTTTCAAATACATTTTTACAATGGCAAGTTTTTTAGCGAGGCATTGGTGGTAGAATTGTATGCCACATTTGAATGGGTCCCATAGATTTCAAGACTGTTAGTTCATAACTTTATAACTGATAGGAACAGAATTGGGAACACTTTCCTAGGACAACAGAAAAATGATTGGGAAACTTTCATAGGACAACAGAAGAAAACAAAACTGGCAATATGGGCTGAAAAGTTGAAGAACGAAGTGAAGATGGCCAGGAATATAAAGGACAGTAAAAGCTTCTTTAGATATGTTAAGGGAAAAAGAGTAGCAAAGTCAAATGTGGGTTCCTTCAAGGCAGACACGGGTGAAATTATTATGGGCAACAAGGAAATGGCAGAATAGTTGAATAGGTACTTCAGATCTGTCTTCACTAAGGAAGACACAAACAATCTCCCAGACGTACTGGAGGACAGAGGATCTAAGGGGGTAGAGGAACTGAAAGAAATTTTCATTAGGCGAGAAACAGTATTGGGTAGGCTAATGGGACTGAAGGATGATAAATCCCCTGGGCCTGATGGTCTGCATCCAAGGGTCCTCAGGGAGGTGGCTCTAGAAATAGTGGAAGCATTGGTGATTATTTTCCAATGTCCAATAGATTCAGGATCAGTTCCTGTGGATTGGAGGATAGCTAATGTTATCCCACTTTTCAAGAAAGGAGCGAGAGAAAAAAAAATGGGGAATTACAGACCAGTTAGCCTGACTTTGGTGGTGGGAAAGATGCTGGAGTCAATTATTAAAGAGGTAATAATGGGGCATTTGGATAGCAGTAAAAGGACTATTTCTGAAAGAGAAATCATGCTTGACTAATCTTCTGGAATTTTTCGAGGATGTGACAAGTAAAATGGATGAAGGGGAGCCAGTGGATGTAGTGTATCTAGACTTTCAGAAAGCCTTTGATAAGGTCCCACATGGGAGACTGGTGACTAAAATTAGAGCACATGGTATTGGGGGTAGGGTGTTGACGTGGATAGAAAATTGGTTGGCAGACAGGAATTAAAGAGTAGGAGTAAACGGGTCCTTTTCAGAATGGCAGGCATTGGCGAGTGGAGTGCCGCAAGGCTCAGTGTTGGGGCCGCAACTGTTTAGAATATATATAAATTATTTGGAAGAGGGAATTGGGAGCAACACTAGCAAGTTTGTGGATGACACAAAGCTGGGCGGCAGTGCAAACTGTGAAGAGGATGTTAGGAGGTTGCAGGGTGGACAGGTTGAATGATTGGGCAGGTGCGTGGCAGATGCAGTATAATATAGATAAGTGTGAGGTTATCCACTTTGGTGGCAAAAACAAGGGGGCAGATTATTATCCCAATGGTGATAGGCTAAGTAAGGGGGAGGTGCAGCAAGACCTTGGCATCCTTGTACACTGAAATTTGGCTTACAGGTACAGCAGGCAGTGAAGAAAGTTAATGGAATGTTGACCTTCGTAACAAGAGGATTTCAGTATAGGAGTAAAGAGGTTCTTCTGCAGTTCTATAGGGCTCTGGTGAGACCACTTCTGGAGTATTG
The DNA here is from genome assembly GCA_963514005.1 of Raja brachyura. The sequence goes on from OY740784.1 coordinate 67,974,456, forward strand.
TGTACAGTTTTGGTCTCCTAATTTAAGGAAAGACATCCTTGTGATTGAGGCAGTGCAGCGTAGGTTCACGAGATTAATCCCTGGGATGGCGGGACTGTCATATGAGGAAAGATTGAAAAGACTAGGCTTGTATTCACTGGGGTTTAGAAGGATGCGGGGGGATTTTATAGAAACATATAAAATGCTAGAGGCAGGAAAAATGTTCCCAATGTTGGCGAGTCCAGAACCAGGGGCCACAGTCTTAGAATAATGGGGAGGTCATTTAAGACAGAGGCGAGAATAAACGTTTTCACCCAGAGTGTTGTGAATTTATGAAATTCCCTGCCACAGAGGGCACTGGATGGATTTAAACAAGAGTTAGATAGAGCTCTAGGGGCTAGTGCAGTCAAGGGATATGGGGAGAAGGCAGGCACGGGTTATTGATTGGGGACAATCAGCCACGATCACAATGAATGGCAGTGCTGGCTCGAAGGGCCGAATGGCCTCCTCCTGCACCTATTTTCTATGTTTCTATGCAATTAGGTCATTCAGCCCATCAAGTATACTCTGCCATTCTATCATAACTGATCTATCTTCCACTCTTAACCCCAATCTCCTACCTACTCCAGATTACGCCTGACACCGATAGTAATCAAGAATCTATCTATCTCTGCTTTAAAAATATCCATTGACTTGGCCTCTACAGCATTCTGTGGCAATGAATTCAACAGATTCGCAACCCTCTGATTAAGAAGGGTCTCCACCCAGAACATCACGTATGGCCGTTCTCCAGAGAAATTGCGTGACCCGTTGAGTTACTCCAGCACTTTGTATTTTTTTTTGGTTAGTCTATCCTACATTCTGTCAGAGGAAGAGATTGCCAGATGGACTGAAGAGAATGTTCAAGAATGTGGTTAAAATCTCTTTGGAAAAAATGCTTCACAAACATCCAAGAATCTTGGTCCCATGCTTACTCAAACTGAAGAAGGAACATTCGGGAGCGTACACAAAACCTTATCTCCATGCATTGAGAGCACATACTATAGAGGCCCAGTATAAGTGGCAGAAGGAGTGCACCACCTCACAAATGAGCTATTCCCCATCTGGCAACTTTTGTTCCATCAGCGGTGGAGTTTGCGGCTCCCACATTGGCTACTTCAGAATCCACAAAAGTGGAGTAGATACCGATCATCATCAATCATGTGAGTAGATACAAAATGCTGGAGTGACTCAGCAGGACAGGCAGCATCACTGGAGAGAAGGAATGGAATTTTTCCAGTATTTTCCAGTATCTGCAGATTTTTTACATTTTCCTTTATAATTGGCAAAATTGCTGGTATCTTGTCTATTATTTTCCAAAGCCTTTGGATTTGGAAACTATTTTGAAAAAAAAAGTGTCATTGCTCCTAGGAGAAACAGGGAATTAGATGCCAGTTAACTTAACATCTGTTATTGGAAAATTACCACCATCTACAATTAAAATTATTGGATTAACTGCCTTGAAAATTAAAGAGAGAGCATAGTTTTTTTTAAAAGGTATAGTTGTGTCTGGCAGATTTGCTTTTCTTTTGAAAAATCATCATGAAGAGGAGACTGAAATATCAATGAATTTTTGTTACATAGCTTCAAGAAGGCGCTTTTTAAGAGCCTCTTTAAGAGACTAATAGTTTTTATAAATTAAATATTATGATACCATAGATAGATTATTGAATTGGTAAAAAACAATCAGTTTGAGGATTGGGATAAAATAGTAATGGTGTCCCACAAGGATATTAATATTCACAGTGTATATAAGCTGTTTAGATAAGAGACTGGAAGGAACATATGCAGGTGCGTCGAAGAACCAAAGGTGAAAAAGATTACAAATTCTGCAATAGGAAGACTTAAATAAAAAAACAACTATTTTAATAGATTAATAACAGGAGCATATTGATAAAGAGGAAATATCAGTCATTAATTCATATCTTCAAAGCAATTTGATTATTCTTCTATTGTAGTTCTACCAATTCCACATAACTTGTTTAGTTTTTATGTTTATGAAGCAGAGTGACTCTTTTCCTGCAGTTTTTTCTCTATTCAATGTACAATTTGAATTGAGAAGCAAAATACTTTGTTGATTCACTATCATAATCACACAAAATGACAACCTCTATCATGTGTTTATACATACAAACAAATATGAGGCAACTAGTTTGTAAGTGTTGATTTACTTGTTTTCATTTCTGAACTTTATAGGATGAGAATAAAGCTAGGAATTAGTAAAAGTTATGTGCAAATAGGTGGTGACATCACATGGAAAGAAAAGGATAGTGTGGATGAGAACTGGCAGTTTGTTAGAATTTAAAGAACAGCTACGGTTTCTATTTAAAGAAATTCTAAAAAAAAAGTAGAGCTCAACCTTGTCAAAATAAATCATCCTTTTGTGAATATGCCATTAAAATATTCCACAAGAATTCAATAACCTTTCAGGGCAAAAACAATTCAATCCAACTGCCTCAATGTAATTTAGAGATCCATAAATAAAGATCACAGACAGGATCTGTTATTCTCAAGAAGTGTCTCAATACTGAGCGAGTCTAAAATACTTACAATGTCATAATGAGATACCATATTATCTGAAGATGAAAATAATTCAGTGAGTCACCTGACCTCAGTTGATCCTATTATAACCACCACATTTTAAGCCAATGGATATTTATTTATCTTAAATTCAATAGAGGTCCAGAGGAAAAGTTTAAATTATAATATGATTTCATTTTGTCATGTGACATAACAACGAATATAAAGGTAACAGATAGCATAGACAACAGTCTATGTCTAATTTAAATAGCCAACTGGATATTTAGAAAGGTACAAAGTAAAACGATCAGATAATGAGCCAGTCTATGGCAATGTGCATCAAAATCTATTATTATACTAAATGTCTCATCTTGACCACTTCCTGTCTACATTGTTAATTGATTTTAGAAAAAAATGCTACCCTATATCACTATGAATTTTTGCCATCTTACTCAGTCCTCCTCTGCTGCAGCAACCCCAAGGATTTTTCCGATTGCTGAAAAATAAAAAAAATGAATGTTAAAAAAATTTAGATCAGCTGATTGGTCCTTTTGCATGTCAATCATCATGATGAAGGTAACACCCCTTCCGAGGGGGAGGGGTGGGCAAGAGTATAAATCCCCGGATGCCAGACATCACAGAGGGAGAGTCTACAACTGTGATTCTAAGCTGTGAATCCACTGAACTGCGAGTCTGCAATGTACTTGCAATTAATAATTTGTTAGCCCTTAAAGAAAATGCAATGAGTTGTTTGGCCTGCCTTATCCTTGAAACTGCAACGCAAATGGAAATGAAATGAAAGTGCATTGAGTTGTTTGGCCTGCCCTGTGCTTGAAACTGCAATGGAAATGGAAATGAAATGAAAGTGAAATGAGTTGTTTGACCTACCCTGTGCTTCAAGCTACAATAGAAATGAAAGTGAAATTAGTTATTTGGCCTGCTCTGGGCTTGAAACAGCAATATAAATGAAATGAAAGTGAAATGAGTTGTTTGGCCTGCCCTGTACTAGATATTGCAATGGAAATGGAAATGGAAATGAAAGTGAAATTAGCTGTTTGGCCTGCCCTGCGCTAGCAATGGAAATGGAAATGAAATGAAGATGAAATTAGTTATTTGGCCTGCCCTGTGCTTGAAATGGAAATGGAAATGAAATTAGTTGTTTGGCCTGCCTGAAACCATTAATTTCAGTGCACAAGGTCCCTGTTAGCCGAGAAACCAGTCCCTTTTGCCCAAAACGCCCGTATTAGCCCAGGAGGAGCATGCCAAGTTGGGGAAAGTCCAGAAAAAGTGCCTTTCATTGAGATTTCACTCAGATATTTTTTTAAAGAGACTCTTCGGCCCATCAGTAAGTATTCCCCCTGCAAGTATTATACCTCACCCCAGTAGTTTCTCCCTCCCCTCAGTGGCTCCCTGTGAGATCCAGGCCAGGATAGACTTTCCTCCTTCATTGCTGTGATCTGCAGAAAAAATGAAAAATGTCTAAAATTGATTTTCCACCCTCTCTATCACAGAGTCTCACATCTGTTTTGGGCAGAATTTCTGGTAGTTTCTGAGCTTCCAGTCCACTAGGCCTGAGTGACTGAGATGCCAGCCCACCAGGCTCGAGTGACTGAGCTGCCAGCACACCAGGCTGAGTGACTGAGCTGCCAGCACACCAGGCTGAGTGACTGAGCTGCCAGCCCAAGAATCCATTCAGCCCACAATGTCCATACTAGCCCTCTAATCAATACTAACCAATCCCTTTAGTCACACAACACCCATACTCACACTCCAGAAGCCCCCCTCCCCCTCGGCCCAACAATCCCACTTAGTCTAGTAAAATAATAAAAATTCAGACAAACACATGACAAAGATCATGTGTGCCAGGAAAGTGTTGGAGAATGAATTTCTCCATTAGGAAAGGGTGTACCCATTCAGTCGGAAGAAGGGTCTCAATCTGAAACATCAATATCATTTTTTTCCGTCAATTGCATATAAAGTGCAAGTGAAATGAATTTGTCAGCAGTGGTACAATGAAAAAAAATACACAAAACACAATTAAAAAATTTAACACAAAAATCCACCACAGCATTCATCACTGTGGTGAAAGGCACAACATTTGCCCAATCCTCCTCCATTTTGCCCCGTAGTTGGGACCGCAACCCTCCATAGCCGCCGCTGTGGGTGTCCAGATGTTCACCCAAGGCAAAGTCCAGATAAAGTCCACACAAGTCCTGAATCGGTGCCTCCCCACTGGAGACCGCGGCATCAAGATGGTGCAGGTCATCGGTCGAAGATTTAAAGTTCCCGCCGCTCTGCAGCCAGTAGCATTGCAGACCACAGGGCCGGCAGTCGGAGCTCCCCTCCAGGGGTCCCCGGCGAGGGACCCTGCTCCGGGAGGCAAGTCCCCACCTCGCCTCCCGGTTCCCCAATGAGGGATCCCAGGCTGCGGACGCCGCAACAGCTGGAGCTCCACAAACCGTGGCTTCAGGCTGCCATGGGCCAGTGAATGGAGTGCTCCCCTCAGCTCACTTGCTTCGCAACGAGAGTCCACGCTGCGCCCGCCGCTGAAGCCCCGGGCGCTTATCCGGGAAATGCCGCACCGATCCTCGATGTTAGGCCACAGGGGAGGCAACATGGAAAAAGTCACCTCTCCGTGGCGGAGGCAACCCGAGTGGTTTCCCCCTTATACCCCCACACCACCCCCACACAAGACACACAGAGAGACACCAAAAATACACATTAGGACACACTAAAAAAAAATTAAAAAAGTTGAAAAAACTGACAGGGCTGCTGGCTTGCAGAGCCCCCACCAACCTATTGTAACAAGTTCACAAAAGAAATGTTTTTAAATAAGCAGGAACTCAGTCATATCACATTATTTACTTTATCATTACAATCCCCAGTTACACTAAGGTTACCAATATAACTTGAGTTTAGATAGCCAGTCTTTATACTTTAGACTTTAATGATACACCGAATCCACGTCGACCAACGATTCTCCTCTACACTAACTCCATCTTACACACTAGGGACAATTTACAAATTTATCAAGGCCATTTAAACTACAAACCTGTATGCCTTTGGAGTGTTAGAGGAAACTGGAGCATTCAGAGAATACTCATGTGGTCACAAGGAGAATGTACAACTCCATAGAGCCAGCACCCATAGTCAGGATCGAACATGGGTCTCTTGCACGGCAAGGCAGCAACACTATCCTTGCGCCACAGTGCCTTCCCTTTTCTACTTTTTTTAAAATTAAATCCTAAAGTGAGAATCATACTCCTAGAGCAGTACTATCTGGTGTTCTATGAAGTGGTGTGTTGATAATAATTGAAAGCTCTGCTCCTCTGACTTTGAGTATTATTGGCTTATACAGTTGAAAAAGCAAACAAATGGATCCAAACAATCCAAGCTCACTTCCTCTTTCCTTTCTCCTTCTCTTCACTCCCTCTCTGTCTCTATCTGTCTGTTTGTCTCTCTTCCACACTCTCTCTCTTCCAAAGACCTAAAAAGTTTGATGGCAGAGCCATAGACATTGTCAATATGGATTTCAGCAAGGCATTTGATAAGGTTCCGCATGGTAGGCTGCTCTGGAAGGATAGAACACATGACATCCAAGGAGAGCTAGCCAACTGGATAGAAAATTGGCTTCATGGAAGGAAGCAGAGGGTTTTGCTGGAAGGATGATTTTCAGACTGGAAGCTTATAATTAGTGGTTTGCCTCAGGGATCGGTGCTGGGCCCATTTCTGTTTGTGGTTCATATCGATGATTTATATGATAATTCATAAGGCATCATTAGCAAGTTTGCTGATGACACTAAAGTGAATGGTATTATTGATAGTGATAATGTTTATCAAAAATTACAGCACAATATTAATCAGTTGGACAAGTGGGCTGAAGAATGGCAAACGGAGTTTAATGCAGATATAAGTATGTTTATTGGCCAAGCATTCACATACAAGGAATTTGTCTTGGTGCTCCGCCCACAAGTAACAACATGACATAGTGACAGTTACAAATGACTCGGAAAACACTAAACATTAATAATAATAAAACATTAATGATAAAACACCATCGATCAAGCATGTGAACCAACAAAATACCAGATCAAAGAGGCTACAGATTTTTTGGCTGTTGAGTAGAACTACTCGTGGATAAAAACTGTTTTATGTCTGGCTGTGGCAGCTTTGACAATTGGGAGTCGCCTTCCAGAGGGAAGTGATTCAAAGAGTCTGTGGCCAGGGTGAGAGGGATCAGAGATGATCTTACCAGCTCACTTCCTGGCCCTTGCAGTATACAGTTCATCAATGGAGGGAAGGTTGCAGCCAATAACGTTCTCTGCTAATCGGGCGATTTGCTGCAGCCTCCAGGTGTTGTGCTTGGTGGCTGAGCCAAACCAGACCATGATGGAGAAGGTGAGAACAGACTCTATGATGGCCATGTAGAATTGGACCATCATTGCCTGTAGCAGATTGTGCTTCCTCATCTGCCGTAGGAAGTACATCCTCTGCTGTGCATTTTTGACTGTGGAGTTGATGGTAGCCCCCCAATTAAGGTCCTTGGAGATGATGGTTCCCAGGAACTAAAAAGACTCCACAGATGTGCATGTGGTGTTGTTGATGGCGAGTGGGGTGAGGGGAGGGGGAGCTCTCCTAAAGTCTGCAATCAATTCCACTGTCTTAAGGGCATTGAGCTCTAGGTTGTTGCGATGGCACCAGGACGCCAGCTGTGACGCTTCCTGTCTGTAGGCAGATATATTTGTGAGATGTTGTATTGTGGGAAGTCAAGCAAGGGCAGGACCTTTACAATGAATGGCAGGGTTCTGGGGAGTGTTGTAGAGCAGAGAGATCTAGGAGTGCAAATCCATAATTCCTTGAAAGTGTCATCACAGGTTGATAAGTTGGTCAAGAAGGCTTTCGGAACATTGGGGTTCATCAATCAGGGTGTTGATTATAGCGGTTGGGATATTATGTTGCAATTGTATAAATAGGTTGGTGAGGCCCTATTTGCAGTTTTGTGTTGAGTTTTGGTCACCCTACTATAGGAAAGATGCTGTTAAGCTGGAAAGAGTGCAGATGAAATATATGAGGATGTTGACAGGGCTTGAGGGCCTGAACTATAGGGTAAGGCTTGGACCTTATTCCTTGGAACGCAGGAAGATGATCTTATAGAGGTGTTTAAGCTCTTGAGGTGAATGGATAGTATAGATGCATAGACCTTTACCCAGAGTAGGGGAATCGAGCACCAGAGATCATACGTTTGAGGAAAATATTTAATAGAAACCCAAGGGGTAACTTTTTCACACAGAGGGTGGTGGGTATATGTATTGAGCTGACAGTGAAGGTAGTTGAAGCAGGTGCTCATTCAAACAACATTTAAAAGACATTTGGACGCAGATAGGAAAGATTTGGAGAGATATGGGCCAAAAGTGAACAGATGAGGGCCTGTTTCATGCTGTTTGACTATCTCGGTCTCAATAACTCTCTCTCTCTCTCTGCCTTTTTTAATCTTTCTAGCAAGCCCAAGTTTGACACATTTTACGACATTTGTATTGCATTATGAATACAGTAGAGGTAATAAAGAACACATCAAGTAAAGGTCCAACAAGTTTATTAGCATATAATAAAGCTACACTACAAGTAGTTACCACCGTGACTACATTCCGACCAACTAAAACGGTGGCTAAATACGTTAGTAACATATGGTGCCTGTAAGGTAAAACCTGGACTGGATTATGGATCCAGGTGTATAACATATGTGTATTAGTATTTGGTAGAACAGATCTACATCTTTCCTCTTGAGAAAATAATGTAACCGTGAATTCATATATGTGATTATAATTAATCAGGTTAAACTGACCCCGTATTTAAGGGGTGGTTTGCAAATGTGACTGTAACTGTCTGTTTCAACAGTTAGTCTTTCCAAAAATAAAATATTTTCATTTTGCACAGACAAAGACCGTTGCCAGTAGTTCAGTTTCAATTTGAGCATAGCAATGCTCAGTCTCAGACATCGTGCGAGAGGCATATGCCACAGGTCAGTTGTCACCATCACTGGTGCACTGAAGGCAGGCACCCGAGTGTTATTGGATTGTACAGTTGAAAGAACAAACAAATTAATCCAAGCTCACTCTCTTGCTCATTCTCTTGCCCTTTCCTTTTTCTCTTCCTCTCTGTCTCTGTCTCCATCTGTCTGTCCATCTGTCCCTCTCCCCCACTCTCTTTCAAATACCTCAAAAGGTTGATGAGGGCAGAGCTATAGATATTGTCCATATGGATTTCAGCAAGGCATTTGATAAGGTTCCGCATGGTAGGCTGCTCTGGAAGGTTAGATCGCATGACATCCAGGGAGAGCTGGCCAACTGGATAGAAAATGGCTTCATGGAAGGAAGCAGAGGGTTTTGCTGGAAGGATGTTTTTCAGATTGGAAGCTTATAATTAGTGGTTTGCCTCAGGGATCAGTGCTGGGCCCATTTCTGTTTGTGGTTCACATCGATGATTTATATAATAATTCATAAGGCATCATTAGCAAGTTTGCTGATGACACCAAAGTGAATGGTATTATTGATAGTGATGCTTTTTATCAAAAATGACAGCATGATCTTGATCAGTTGGACAAGTGGGCTGAAGAATGGCAAATGGAGTTTAATAAGATTAAATGAGAACTTACCAGTTTGAAGTTTGATCTTTATTTTATGAGTCAAGTTGAGGGACTACGTGAAGAACCCCGTACAGACGTTTGTGCGTCAATATTCAAAGCAACGGTGTGAAATCACAGCTAATAGTGACTGAAGTATAATGGTAAGATAACAAAGACTAGAACTATGGGATGAAACCTATGAGGGCTGGGAGCAGAGGGCATGTGGTCCCTCAACTCGACTCATGAAATAAAGATCAAACTGGTAAGTTCGCGTTTAATCTTACTATTTTACTTCGGAGTCACGTGAGTGACTACGTGAAGACTTCAAAGCTCTGTGATTTCATGCCGTGTGAAATGAGTATACACAACCACAGCTGCTTCATTGACAAATGAAGGGAAAACATTCATAATGCATACAGTCATAACATAGATGTAAAACATGCTGATGCTGCTTAAATGAAACAATAATATTTCCATCTCTCACCCAGATGGAAAATATAACCAGAACATAAATAGAGTTAACAAATACTCCTGGTTCAGAAATGGGTCATTACAGATGTTTGGAGATTCGTTCGATGGACTATTCTCCAGCCATAACAATGCGACCCAGTGGAACATAAATACCCTTGCTGCTGATGTTGTAGCAGTCCTGGTGGAATGAGATCTGGAAACAGAATCCATTAGTACATAACACAACTCAGTTTTTCTCATCTGGAATGGCCTGAACAATAAGTACTCCCAAATTTTTTGGGTCTAACAACATTGCTAGTCGAGAACTCCAAGGCTCTTGATGACCTTGAAATATTGTTGTATATATGTGTGCTTACCTTATCAAAGGTCCCCGGTATGCCTGTGACTATTTTGAGACCTGACCCCCTTCTGGTCTGTTCAAGTATTTATAACATAATATTATAATTTACAGACATTATCATCCTGTACCATCACAATTATTTAGCGACTGAACCTGCTGCACTAAACCAGTGCCAGAAGGATAACCACCTAATAAACTCCAGCCAAATTTAAGGATATAGCTGCGGCCTCCTGGTGAAATAGTGTTCACAAATGTCAACAACGCATATGGCATTATACTGATCCTGGGACCCATGTTGAAGCTATCCTACCCCTTGATGACCGGTGTGGAACCGACAGAGCGAGTCTAGATTGCTGCAGCCAACTTAATGAGGAAGCTCATCGAGCCAATTAATGGCCGTAAAACTCCATAATTAACAGACGATCATTTAGCATTAACTCCAAACATTAGCAATCAATACCATTTACCATGGAACATAAGAATAACAAACTCCATCTCCTGGAAAAGAAAATTCAGCAGTTTGGTGCTATGCAAACACTTTGAACACATAGAAGGAAATTGGGAATCAATTTGCATAATCACACAATAGGAACTTAAAGCCTCTTAATGACTTTATTTGAAGCCTCGATTAATGAGACAAAATGGAGGTAGCCATAAAAGACCCTCCTTCTCCTTTTGGCGAGAATGTATCTTTCACCACTGCTATGCCAAATATTTTGCAACCAGTGAAATAAACATGAAACCAACATACATATGTTGGTTTCATATACACATACATATATACACACACATACACACACTCACACACACACACATATATATGAATTTCATAATACATTGCGATTCAACACCAACTCTGTTGCCATTACCCACACTTGATGATTCTCCTGTGGCAACAAGATTATGTAACCATTCCAGCTGTCTTTAACTGATGACTAACCCTCATGACTAACATATGCCATCATCACAATGCATCAACCTGAACATGAGCATGACAATATGCTTATTTGTCCAATCACTCTATAACCCATACAATGCCCGTAGAGTCTACAGATAGTTGATACTAATAACAGAATTTTTTGGCAAGTCATGCAAATCTGTTCCGTCTCCAAGATCAAGATGATATTTGAGCTATTTGGTAACTACCTTAAACAGTAACTGTGGCCCGATTTCCGAGCCAGTCTTGCAAGACAATCTTGGTCCTTATACTGAACCTGCCCAATTTGAACCTGCTTGAAAAACTAATATTGTACATTTTACATTTACCGTTCAAAGTAGCCAATAATGTCTCAATCATTTGCAATGTATAACTAAGTATACACCTTACCAAACTGCAAGTGATCCCTTAATTGTAGACTTGCACAGGTACAGTGCGTGGAACCTCTGGCCAGCTTTTATGCTGCCAGCAACTTCAGTGAACCACTACTGCCAATAAAGACATGGGATACATTGTCACCAAAACCATGAAACATTGCTCGTTACAATAGCTTGTGCTTCACCCTCCAGGTTTCACCGAAGGAAAAGTCTTACCTGAATAGAAAATTTGGCAGCCAACTGTACTGTCCCCCTGAGAGCGGTGTTCACTGCATATGTGTTTGGTATGGTAACTTTCTTGCCAGGCATAGACCTCTGGCATATGCCCTGACGCCTTGGGTATGCTCTATAGCTATACCCTCAGACTCGGCATTAAACTATACCAATCCCACATGCTCTCCTCTTACATGAGGGAGCCATAAAATAGGCCTGCTACAAAGCCCTGCCGACACAATTTCCCATTTCGGGCCATTAGCACCAATTTGCAATATAATGAAAGATTTACCTAACAACTACTGGAGCAGTAATGAACACTGTTTGTCCATCATCGTGACTTTATTAATTTCAGCTGGTGTTAACAATGACCTAGATGGCACTTAATAATTAACCATTTAACAAAATAACTGCTGCTCTACTTACACAGCTGAATTGCATTTATACAATTAAGAATTAGCCTAACGACTAGAACTGTTTTATAACAACAGCTGTTACCAAAGTCTTATTGGATTGTATGTAAGAATCTAGTTCAAACTCTGAACTGTGGAAGGCAGTAATACGCTTAGCAGCATCTACACTGCCAGAACCCAAAAGAAAGAAAGAAAGAAAGAAAGAAAAGAAAGTCTTATTGACTGCAATCTGTTGCCCAGGCTGGCATCATGACCAATTGAATACCTAAAAGTAAATCCCAACATCCTGCAAGTCTATTTGATGGGAACTTAATCTAACTGGATAGAGGAGCCCACTTTCTCAAATATAGTTTGAGACTTAACAGTGGATTTTAGCACATATATAACCAGCATTTTTTAAAACCATGAATAGTTTTCTTTGAATGCTTTTTTGTCATCATTATATTGCCTTATCCTAACAATGCCTCCTCATCCCCCATGATCACTGTAAATGGGAATACCCTGCTAAACTGCTATTCCAATAAAGCAGCCCTAACAAGGTACTGCTGGCGCCTATGAAGCAGCCATGAACGAAGGTACTGCTGGCACAGCCTCTCCAACAGGCTTGCCTGCCATAGCTTGGCATCCCCATGAGCAGTCCTAAACAATGGTACTGCTGGCACAGCCTTTCCCATAGGCTGGCACTGCCATAACTTGGCATTCCCATGAAGCAGCCCTAGCCAAAGGTGTTGCTCTCTAAATTAATTCCAATAGTTGAAACCTCCCAACTTTCCTAATTGTACTGACTATTTTTGTCAGTTGTCCCCATATCCTGGGGATTATTGTAGTTTGAGAACCCCATAGGTGAATTTCCCCTCCCTGGGAATCCATATAAATATATTATATATATATATATATTTATATTTTATATATATATATTTATATTATATATTTATATATTATATATTTATATATTATATATTTATATATTATATATATATTTATATATATATATACCTGCGGTACCCTCCTGGCATGCAGGCTAATCATTTATGTGAGCTAACCCCATTTCCTGGGGACTACTGTGGTCTGGGAACCACATATACTTGGGTTTTCCCTGCACCGTGAACCCAGCCTAACCATTTAGTTTAGTTTTAACCCCATGTGCTGGGGACTACTGCGGTCTAAAACCCCATATACTTGGGTTTCCCCTCCACCGGGAACCCAGGCTGACCGTTCAGGTCCGTTAAGCCCCATCCCCTGGGGACTACTACGGTCTAGAACCGCACTATTCTCGGGTTTCCCCTCCCTGGGAATCCAACCTGTGAAGTCATTCACCACGTTAGCAGTGACTCCGATCGCGAACCCGACTTTCCCAGCTCTCCACTTCCGCAGTCGGACCAGGGTTTTCCCCCAAAGCCCTAGGCCGGTTCCCTCGTTGGCCATCACGAACATCCGGCAAAAACCCCGGAGGTTCCTGCAGGAGACCTAGAACAGGTAAAAAATAGCACTTACCTGAAACTTTTTTAGACTTACCGTTGGAGGAGCTGCGCTGCTCCACAGTCGTCTGCACGAAAGCGTCTGACGCACGAACGGCTGTACGGGGTTCTTCACGTAGTCACTCATGTGACTCTGAAGTAAAATGCAGATATATGTGTGAGATGTTGTATTTAGGGAAGTCAAACAAGGGCAGGTCTTTTACAATGAATGGCAGGGTTCTGGGGAGTGTTGTTGTGCAGAGAGATCTAAGAGTGCATAATTCCTTGAAAGTGGCATCACAGGTTGATAAGATGGTCAATAAGGCTTTAGGTACATTGGGGTTCGTCAATCAGGGTGTTGATTATAGGGGTTGGGATATTATGTTGCAGTTGTACAATAGGTCGGTGAGGCCATATTATTGTGTTCAATTTTGGTCACCCTACTATAGGAAAGATGCTGTTAAACTGTAAAAAGTGAAGAGAAAACTTATGAGGATGTTGACAGGGCTTGAGGCCCTGAACTATAGGCTGTGGTTTGACAGGCTTGGACATTATTCCTTGGAATAATTGATGAGGGATGATCTTATAGAGGTGATTATGTTCGAGGTGAATGGATAGGATAGATGCATAGACCTTTACTCAGAGTAGGTGAATCAAGAACCAGAGGTCTTAAGGTTAAGGTGAGAGAGGAAAATATTTAATAGGAACCTGAGGGTAACATTTTCACACAGAAGGTGGTGGGTATATGGATCGAGCTGCTAGGGAAGGTAGTTGAAGCAGGTGCTCATTCAAACAATATTTAAAAGACATTGGGACATGGATGGGAAAGATCTGGAGGGAAATAGGTCAAAAGAGGGCCTGTTTCCATGCTGACTCTCTCTGACTCAATAACTCTCTCTCTCTCCCTTTTATAATCTTTCTAGCAAGCCCAGGTTTCACACAGTTTATGACACAAAGGACAAAGGGCAAAGGGCAAAAGGACAAAGGACATTTATTGTCACATACACCAATTGGTGTAGTGATATTTGACTTGCCATGCAGCACATAGATAAAGATAAGACCCAACACTAAAGAATTAACAATGAACATAAAAACATCCCCCCACAATGGTTCCCACTGTGGGGGAAGGCACAAAGTCAGTCCCAGACACATGTATAACATTAAGAGTCCTTAATGTACTTTTGTATTTTTCTTTATTCATTGTTGGAATTTGTCTGCCCACTGCCTGAAAAATTCAATCATCGTATATGTTTGGTCTGTAAATGTGTCATTTTTATCTACTCTCAGTACCTTTGTTCAGTTCAGCTCCACTGACTCCGCAATTTACCTCTCACATATTTGTTACAGAAACCATACGTTGATAAGGCAATATACTATACTTGTTTCAGTAACTACGATTTTAAGAACTGTTGTGAGTACAATATTAATTAATACTAGCAGATTAAATCATAGACATGTACTTGGACATCCGGTCAAGTCAAGTTTACTGTCATATGTATAATTACGGTGAGATACAGACACAATGAAAATCTTGCTTGATGCAGCATCACAATCATATAGTGTCAGACAACATACAAAATATAAATGGTAATAAATTATACATAAAACCCCAGATGTGCCTGCCTCTTTGTAGGGTACGTTGAACAATCCTTGTTCGAGGCGTACTGTGGCGCTATCCCTGAATTCTACCTCCGCTACATTGACGACTGCATTGGTGCTACCTCCTGCACCCATGCAGAACTCATTGACTTCATCCATTTCACCACTAACTTCCATCCAGCATTCAAATTCACCTGGACCATTTCCGACATCTCCCTACCGTTTCCAGACCTCACTATCTCCATCGCAGTAACAGACTACTGACCGACATCAACTACAAACCCACTGACTCCCATGGTTATCTGGACTACAATTCTTCCCACCCTGCTTCCTGTAAGGACTCTATCCCCTACTCCCAATTCCTCCGTCTATACTGCATCTGCACCCAGGATGAGGTGTTCCAAACCAAGGCATCGGAGATGTCCTCATTTTTTAGGGAATGGGGGTTCCCCTCTTATACTAGAGATGAGGCTCTCACCAGGGTCTCTGCTATATCCTGAAGCTCCGCTCCCACTCCCCATCCCCCTACTCATAACAAGGACAGAGCCATCCTTGTCTTCACCTTCCACCCTATCAGCCATCACATACAACATATAATCCTCCAACTTTTTCGCCACCTCCAACAGGATCCCACCACTGGCCACATAGAAACGTAGAAAAATAGGTGCAGGAGTAGGCCATTCGGCCCTTCGAGCCTGCACCACCATTCAATGTGATCATGGCTAATCATCCAACTCAGTATCCCGTACCTGCCTTCTCTCCATACCCCCTGATCCCTTTAGCCACAAGTGCCACATCTAACGCCCTCATAAATATAGCCAATGAACTGGCCTCAACTACCTTCTGTGGCAGAGAATTCCAGAGACTCGCCACTCTCTGTGTAAAGAATGTTTTCCTCATCTCGGTCCTAAGGGAATTCCCCCTTATCCTTAGATTGTGACCCCTTGTTCTGGGCTCCCCCAACATCGGGAACAATCTTCCAGCATCTAGCTTGTCCAACCCCTTAAGAATTTTGTAAGTTTCTATAAGATCCCCCCTCAATCTTCTAAATTCCAGCGAGTACAAGCCGAGTCTATCCAATCTTTCCTCATATGAAAGTCCTGACATCCCAGGAATCAGTCTGGTGAATCTTCTCTGTACTCCCTCTATGGGAAGGATGTCTTTCCTCAGATTTGGAGACCAAAACTGTACACAATACTCCAGGTGTGGCCTCACCAAAACCCTGTACAACTGCAGTAGAACCTCCCTGCTCCTATACTCAAATCCTTTAGCTGTGAATGCTAACATACCATTTGCTTTCTTCACTGCCTTCCCATCTTCCCATCTCCTCCCCTTTCTGCTTTCCGTAGAGTCTGTTCCCTCCGTAACTCGCTGGTCAATTCGTCCCTACCCACCCAAACCATCCCCTCCCCTGGTACTTTCCCTTGCAACCGCAGGAAATGCTACACTTGTCGCTTTACCTCCCTCTTCAACTCCATCCAAGGACCCAAGCAGTCTTTGAGGGCGAGGCAGAGGTTCACCTGCACCTCCTCCAACCTCATCTATTGCATCCACTGTTCCAGGTGTCAACTGCTCTACATCCGTGGACCAAGCGCAGGCTTAGTGATCGCTTCACCCAAATACCTCAGCTCAGTTCACATTAACCAACCTGATCTCCCAGTGGCTCAGCACTTCAACTCTCCCTCCCATTCCAAATTCGACCTTTCTGTCCTGGGCCTCCTCCATGACAATGAAGCATACAGATATAAAATATTGACCTTTTTAAATTGAAGTAACCCTTGCTTTCCCTCTCTTTCCATCCCTCCCAAGGTTAATTCCCAGGATGGCGGGACTGTCATATGCTGAGAGAATGGAGCAGTTGAGTTTGTACACTCTGGAGTTTAGAAGGATGAGAGGGGATCTCATTGAAACATATAAGATTGTTAAGGGCTTGGACACGCTAGAGGCAGGTAACATGTTCCTGATGTTGGGGGAGTCCAGAACCAGGGACCACAGTTTAAGAATAAGGAGTAAGCCATTTATAACGGAGACGAGGAAATACTTTTTCTCACAGTGGTGAGTCTGTGGCATTCCCTCCCTCAGACGATAGTGGAGGCAGGTTCTCTGGATGCTTTCAAGAGAGAGCTAGATAGGGCTCTTAAAAATAACAGAGTCAGGGGATATGGGGAGAAGGCAGGAATGGGGTACTGATTGGGGATGATCAGCCATGATCACATTGAATGGCAGTGCTGGCTCGAAGAGCCAAATAGCCTACTCCTGCACCTATTGTCTATTGTCTATTATCTCCCCCTTCCTAGTTCTCCAACTGTCCCCCTGATTAAATTCTATCTCTGTATGCTTCGTTGTCAACATCTCCTTGCTAACAATGATCTATTCTACATTTTCCTTGCTCCACACCCCCTTTGATGTCTCGTTTTCACCTTACCGTTCCTTATCTCTGTGTTTCTCTTTTCTTGACTCTCAATCTGGTCTCGACCCGAAATGTCACCCATTCCTTCTATCCAGAGATGCTGCTTGTCCTACTGAATTACTCCAGCATTTTGTGTCTATCTTAATTGTAAACTAGTATCTGCAATTCCTTCTACACATAAGAAAGTAGAGGGATTGACATTAATTCTTTGTTATTAGACCCATGTCTTTGTTATTTGACGTGACTTTTTTTGGTATTAGACCCTTTGTGCTAGACCCAGGACAGTCAACCAGGATGCAAAATACTATTATATTTTTACACCATTTAAAGGCACATGTCCAGAATGCAGTGGATTCTCTTTGAAGGTCTGAAGAAGTGTCTCAACCTGAACATCACCCATCCTTTTTTTCCAGAGGTGCTGCCTGACCTGCTGTGTTACTCCAGAACTGTGTGTCTATCTTCTGGATACACTTCACCTGTCTATGTGGGTGCAGCTCCAATTGTACTCAGATGTAACATAATCAGATTGCAGTTCTAGATGCCACCAAGCTGGGGGGTATAGTTAGGTGTGAGGAAGATGCTAGGTGAATTGGATAGGCTGAGTGAATGGGAAGATGCATGGCAGATGCAGTATAATGTGGATAAATGTGAGGTTATCCACTTTGGTGGCAAAAACATGAGGGTAGACTATTATCTGAATGGTGGCAGATTAGGAAAAGGGGAGATGCAATGAGACCTGGGTGTCACGGTACACCAGTCATTGAAAGTAGGCATGCAGGTGCAGCAGGCAATGAAGAAAGCAAATGGTATGTTAGCATTAGGTCTTTATTCTTTGGGGCGCAGAAAGTTAAGGGGGGACTTGATTGAGGTCTTTAAAATGAGGAACGGGATGGACAGAGTTGAAGTGGATAAGCTTTTCCCATTGAGGGTGGAAAGATTCAAACAAGAGGGCATGACATGAGAATTAAGGGACAGAAGTTTAGGGGTAACATGAGGGGGAACTTCTTTACTCAGAGAGTGGTGGCTGTGTGGAATGATCTTCCTGCAGAAGTGGTGGAGGCAAGATCGATTTTAACATTTAAAAGTAAAGTGGATAGGTATATGGACGGGAAGGGAATGGAGGGGTATGGTCTGAGTGCAGGTAGATGGGACTAGGGGAAAATAAATGGTCAGCACGGACTGGAAGGGCTGAGAAGGCCTGTTTCTGTGCTGTAATTGTTATATGGTTATATGGTTATTCATAGCAAAAGGATTTGAGTGTAGGAGCAGGGAGGTTCTACTGCAGTTGTACAGGGTTTTGGTGAGACCACACCTGGAGTATTGCGTACAGTTTTGGTCTCCAAATCTGAGGAAAGACATTCTTGCCATAGGGGGGGTTCAGAGAAGGTTCACCAGACTGATTCCTGGGATGTCGGGACTTTCATATGAAGAAAGATTGGATAGACTCGGCTTGTACTAACTGGAATTTAGAAGATTCAGGGGGGATCTTATAGAAACTTATAGAATTCTTAAGGGGTTGGACAAGCTAGATGCAGGAATATTGCTCCCGATGTTGGGGGAGTCCAGAACAAGGGGTCACAGTCTAAGGATAAGGAGGAAATCTTTTAGGACCGAGATTAGAAAAACATTTTTTCACACAGAGAGTGGTGAGTCTCTGGAATTCTCTAACACAGAAGGTCGTTGAGGCCAGTTCATTGGCTATATTCAAGCGGGAGTTGGATGTGGCTCTTGTGGCTAAAGGGATCAGGCGGTATGGAGAGAAGGCAGGTACGGGATACTGAGTTGGATGATCAGCCATGATCATATTGAATGGCGGTGCAGGCTCGAAGGGCCGAATGGCCTACTCCTGCACATATTTTTCCATGTTTCTTTGTTTCTATATTTCAAATACAAAATATTGCAGATGCTGAAAATGTAAAATAAAATGGGAAATAACTGTGGGGGAGGAGATGCTCCTTAATCTGGTGGGATGTGCTTTCAAGCATAAATTGGTGGATATCTCATCTGGCTCGAAGGGTCTGATGGAGCAGCAAATTTCTAAGAACTTCAAATACCTGGCAACTTTACCCAGAGATAAAATAAAATGAAGAGGTATGAATGTTAAATAAATAGAGTATTGTAAGGCAAGAAATTAAAGCAAAATGAGCCCGAACTAGTCACCAAAGTGAGGCACCAAAGTGCACAATTCACCTGAGAGGTTACAACCAAACAATTGGATTAACATTTTGAGTGGGTAGAGATGTGGTCCAGGAGAGGGGTGTGTCTGATCAAGGATCTTGATATTATACGATATTGTGAAATAAATGCTTGCTTTATATATGTCCCAATTAACAGTATATTTCAATGAATTTGAGCATGCGAATCAGGACGTCATGTTGCAGATTTGCAGGACTTTACGGGAATTAAGTGGAAGGTTTGAAGAATGTGCAGAAGAGGTTCATCAGGATGATGCCTAAATCAGAAGGAATTGGATATAAATGGTGGTTGGACCACCTTGGGTTGTTTTCACTGGTTGGAAGCTGAAGGGAGACCTATTAGAAGTATATTAAATTATGAGAGGCATAGATAAGGTAGACAGTCATAAACTTTATCTCAGGATGAAAATGTCATAGAGTTGATGGCATAGCTTTACACTGAGCGGGAAAAGTTCAAATGTGTGGGGCAAATATTCAGTTTTTTGTACAGAAAATGGTGGAAGCCTGGAAAGTATTGCCAGGGTGGTGATGGAAGCAGATATGATAATGGAATTTATTGCTTTTGGAGATGCATTTGGATATACAGTGAATGGAAGGATATTGATCACATACAGGCATTGCAGTTTAGTCTAACTTGGCATCATATTCAGCACAAAGATTGTGGCTGACAAGCCTGTTCCTGTGCAGTACTATGTTCTATGTTCAATTACTTGCTATAGGCTGTGAGGCAGAAAAACTGTCTACCTTATCTTTTATAACAAAAATTAAGAAGCACCTTGCCCGTTGAGTAGGTTATTTGTTATTCCGTTCATTTCCCCTTGCCTGCTTAAAAATGAGGCCCATCACCAGGCAAGTCAACAAAGAAATCCTTGCAGCAAGAAATGTTGGTGCTGATAAACTAAAACAAAATGGAGCAAATGATAAAGAACTTATGGAATATGTTTTAAAAGATATTAAAGCAACTTGCACCTGGAATTATTTCAAGATTTATATTTACCTTGACGACAGATGTATGGAAAATGACTGTTGTTTTTGAAGGTTTTACAATTGGAAAAAAAAGAGCTGACACAGACTGAAAGTAATTCCTAAGAGACTCTGGTTCTGGAGCATAGAGCTTTACCTAATCTCCTAATAGCTAAACTATTACTCTGGGAATTAGAGAAGGCAGGTATTGACAAAGGAGATTGCAATCTCAGATTCATTAACCAAGCTAATGGTTCCATCGGTATACTCCGAAAGCTTCATGCTACATTGGATCTTTGCTTCAGTTCATGTTTCAAGAGCTTTCCTTAAATCTCACGCCTTTTTAAAGGTATTAATATCTTGATTAGGGATCGAGATTTATATTGAAGGACATTTCCCTGCGTAAGATTGAGGGTGGCAGGTAAGAAAACAAAATAAATCAAGCATTGAGTAGATATTGTATTTACTCTTTGATTTGCAACTTGTCTGGTACTACTGTCTCTATAATCCAGATTAATTATTAAATAGAACATTTACTAATGTGTTGAACGGTATATGTTACAGTATTTCTTAAGCAGCTAAGAAGTGCCTTTATGCATCATGGATATCACTTCACAAACATTACCTGGAGACAGTGACTTAAAGGCATGAAATTGATGTGCATGAGTTCCAGAAAAATCAAAGCTAGATACTCCAAGCTGATTTCTGGTTTAGTCCTCCACCTTACAAAACCAATGCACAGTGGCATTGACAAACATTTATAAAAATGTGTTTATTCTGAGTGCATCAGAGGCTGAGGGATGACCTGATAGAAGTATAAACAGCAGTTCATTAATAGTTCTTTTTTGAATACTTTCCATTAATTTTCCTTTTTTTTATCACCCTGCCTTATCCTCTTCAGGGTTGGATTAAGACTTGGGTTCTGATTGGATCCTGTGCTGACTGTAAACACAGCCATAGAAAAATGGGGTCAAAAGGATGATAAACAATGTAACATTCAATATCTGCAGAGTATTTAAAGTTACGAGAATCTCTTTCCCTTGAGCCATAGTTAACAGACATTTCCTGTCCGCAGCATAGTTCTAATTGTTCTATACCATCTCACGATTAACCAGTTTGGCCACTCCTTCCTCATTAGAAATCCCCTTCCACATACCACTTGCCATCACCTTTTCAATGCCCTGACATCAACAAGGGAACATAGAACAGTACAGCATTGGGCCAGATGCTTCAGGTCGACAATGTCTGTGCTGAACATGATGCCAAGCCCAACTCATATCTCACCTAATTCTGCTCCTACTACTTATGACCTTAAAACATTGATTTGAAGGTAACTTTCAACATGGTAATTAAATGATAGAAATAGCAGATATTAGTAGTAAGCACAAGGTAGTGATTGTGGGAGATTTCAACTTTCCACGCATAGACTGGGAAACACATTCTGTCAATGGGCTGGATGGTTTGGAGTTTGTAAAATGTGTGCAGGATAGTTTTTTGCAGCAATACATAGAGGTGCCTACTAGAGGAGGGGCAGTGCTGGACCTCATGTTGGGAAATGAGACAGGACAGGTGGCGGAGGTATGCGTTGGGGAGCACTTCGGGTCCAGTGATCACAATACCATTAGTTTCAATATAATTATGGAGAAGGACAGAACTGGGCCTAGGGTTGAGATTTTTGATTGGAGAAAGGCTAACTTTAACGAGATACGAGATGATTTAAAAAGAGTGAACTGGGACATTTTGTTTTATTGGAAAGATGTAGAAGAGAAATGGAGGACATTTAAAGGGGAAATTTTAAGAGTACAGAATCTTTATGTTCCTGTTCGGTTGAAAGGAACCAGTAAACATTGGAAAGAGCCCTGGTTTTCAAGGGAAATTGGACATCTTGTTTGGAAAAAGAGGGAAATGTACAATAATTATAGGCAGCATGAAATAAATGAGGTGCTTGAGGAGTATAAGGAATGTAAAAAGAATCTTAAGAAAAAAATTAGAAAAGCTAAAAGAAGATATGAGGTTGCTTTGGCAAGTAAGGTGAAAGTAAATCCAAAGAGTTTCTACAGTTATATTAATAGCAAAAGGATAACAAGGGATAACATTGGTCCATTGGAGAGACCGAGTGGACAGCTATCTGCAGAGCCAAAACAGATGGGGGAGATATTGAACAATTTCTTTTCTTTGGTATTCACCAAGGAGAAGGATATTGAATTATGTGAGGTAAGGGAAACTAGTAGAGTAGCTATGGATACTATGAGTTTCAAAGTAAAAGAAGTACTGACACTTTTGAAAAATATAAAAGTGGATAACTCTCCAGATCCTGACAGGATATTCCCTAGGACATTGAGGGAAGTTAGTGTAGAAATAGCCGTGTCTATGACAGAAATATTTCAAATGTCATTAGAAACGGGAATAGTCCCTGAGGATTGGCGTACTGCGCATGTTGTTCCATTGTTTAAAAAGGGTTCTACGAGTAAACCTAGCAATTATAGACCGGTTCGTTTGACTTCAGTGGTGGGAAAATTAATGGAAAAGATACTTAGAGATAATATATATAAGCATCTGGATAAACAGGGTCTAATTAGGAACAGTCAACATGGATTTATGCCTGGAAGGTCATGCTTGACTAATCTTCTTGAATTTTTTGAAGAGGTTACTAGGGAAATTGACGAGGGTAAAGCAGTGGATGTTGTCTATATGGACTTTAGTAAGGCCTTTGACAAGGTTCCTCATGGAAGGTTGGTTAAGAAGGTTCAACTGTTGGGTATAAATGCAGGGATAGCAAGATGGATTCAACAGTGGCTAAATGGGAGAAGCCAGAGGGTAATGGTGGATGGCTGCTTGTCGGGTTGGAGGCAGGTGACTAGTGGGGTGCCTCAGGGATCTGTGTTGGGTCCTTTGTTGTTTGTCATGTACATACATGATCTGGATGAAGGGGTGGTAAATTGGATTAGTAAGTATGCAGATTATACCAAGATAGGGGGCGTTGTGGATAATGAAGAGGATTTCCAAAGTCTACAGAGTGATTTAGGCCAGTTGGAAAAATGGGCTGAAAGATGGCAGATGGAGTTTAATGCTGATAAATGTGAGGTGCTACACCTTGGCAGGACAAATCAAAATAGGACGTACATGGTGAATGGTAGGGAATTGAAGAATACAGTTGAACAGAGGGATCTGGGAATAACCGTGCATAGTTCCTTGAAGGTGGAATCTCATATAGCTAGGGTGGTAAAGAAAGCTTTTGGTATGCTAGCCTTTATAAATCAGAGCATTGAGTATAGAAGCTGGGATGTAATGTTAAAATTGTACAAGGCATTGGTGAGATCAGATCTGCAGTATGGTGTAAAATTTTGGCCGCCTAATTATAGGAAGGATGTCAACAAAATAGAGAGGGTACAGAGGAGATTTACTAGAATGTTGCCTGGGTTTCAACAGCTAAGTTACAGAGATAGGTTGAATAAGTTGTGTCTTTATTCTCTGGAGCGCAGAAGGTTAAGGGGGGGACTTGATAGAGGTCTTTAAAATGATGAGAGGGATAGACAGAGTTGATGTGGACAAGCTTTTCCCTTTGAGAATAGGGAAGATTCAAACAAGAGGACATGGCTTTAGAATTAAGGGACAGAAGTTTAGGGGTAACATAAGGGGGAACTTCTTTACTCAGAGAGTGGTAGCGGTGTGGAATGAGCTTCCAGTGGAAGTGGTGGCGGCAGGTTCGTTGGTATCATTTAAAAATAAATTGGATAGGCATATGGATGAGAAGGGTATGGAGGGTTATGGTATGAGTGCAGGCAGGTGGGACTAAGGGAAAAAAGTTGTTCGGCACGGACTTGAAGGGCCGAGATAGCCTGTTTCCGTGCTGCAATTGTTATATGGTTATATGGTGTTACATGTAAGACTGACCTACAATCTAGTGATAACTCAGACTTTGGGTGCTATTAAATTTCAAAGCAGTAGATCAACAACTAAAATAGCCATTTTCCTAATGCCTAGTGACTGCCTAATACACTCCTGCAAAGTCTCTGACCTATTTTGCATATAATTTCTGAATTAACTGTTGAGTCACCTATAGCGTTGCTACAAATTGAATTCTATTCATTAAATGACCTATAAGAAAAATCACGCCAAGTATCAAATTGTGAAAGTTTGCTTTTTTATTCAAATTCTAAAGTGCATGCACATTTTAAATCACAATATAATGCACTCAAATATCCAGGAACACCATTAATCAAAACACAAAACACTTGGCTCACATTATAATCAGGCAAGTGAACCTTTCTCTTTCATCTGAATGCTGTACCAACTGTTTCAATGATTAATACATTCTCCCTGTATTTTTCCTCTCTGACGTTTTCTTCTATAATCACTGTGTATTGTACATTTTAAGTAACTTTTAATCTGGTTTTGGGTCAAACAGTTTGGTTTTGACTGTAATTTCTTACCAAATGACTCAGAAATCCACATAATTATATATTGCTTTTTTATGTTATCTGAAGAAATGTTCGACCAATCTGTTTTATTGTCACATTTTCTTCCATTTGAATAAGCCTTTTCTTTCAATTTAATACTGACATGTAGCTCACTAATTAACCATAATTTGATTGCATCTTAAACTGATGAGGTGAAGATTTTTTGAGAGCTGTAAGCTTTGCTGCTTAATATCAATCTAATCAAAACTTGGAGTTATGAAAATGAACCATTGAATAACTTTAAACATTATTGCTCCTTAATGAATCACCTCACAGGAGGCCTGCTCTCATGGGATGAGAGATAGCAATAATATATCATATTCTCAATCAGAAGTCCTTATGTAACGCTATGTTCAGCTGACAAAACAATATTAATCCAATTAACACACCAATACATTCAATTAAATCAATGATTAAGCAGAGCAATCTTTCTGTATAAACCTTTGCTTGGACAGATTAACTCATTTTACATTATTTTGTGCAAATGAATGCTGACATCCTTTTCAGAATGAAAACTAAACAGAGCACGTACAGTTCAGATTTCTAAGTAAAAGAAGACATTGAACACTCAGTACTCTGGTGGACTATTTTAAGTTCTTTACCTGCTTAAAATTACTTACTTAAGTTTAGTTTAGAGATACAGTGTGGAAACAGGCCCTTCGGCCCACTGAGTCTGTGCCGACCAGCGATCCCTGCACATTAACACTATCCTACACAAACATTAGAGACAGTTTACATTTACACCACGCCAATTAACCTACATGCCTGTACTTCTTTGGAGTGTGGGAGGAAACCAAAGATCTCGGAGAAAATCTACGCCGGTCACGGGGATAATGTACAAACTCCGTATGGACAGCACCCATAATCAGGATCGAACCCAGGTCTCCGGCGCTGCATTCGCTGTAAGGCAGCAACTCTACCGCTGTGCCACCATGCCGCCCACGATCTCATATGGAGATCTCATATGGAGTTACCGAATCGATTGATGAAGTTGTAGACACAAGGAACTGCAGATGCTGGCTTACAAAAGAAAGACACATAGTGCTGGAGTACCTCTGTGGGTCAGGCAGCATCTCTGGAAAACATGGATAAGTTTGAAATTTTCTTTAAACAAAACATCCTTGCCTCTTTTGTGGCCCCTTGGGGATATCCCTTTCCTTGTTTGAGGGGTGTCCCCACCGGACTCTGCCTCTCAATGTCCAGCAGCGGAAGGACTCTAGACACCAACAGAGCTTCACCAAGCTTCTGTGTATCTCTCAGCATGTAACCCTGCTGTCTGAACTGGGTCAGTCAGCAACATTCCCTGACAGACATCTCGTTCTGCTGGAAGACCAACAAACTTTTGGCAGACCAATGAACATCTTTTGCTGTTGATGATCTTCCAACAGCACCTGATGAGAGTAGTCTTCATCAGTCTGAATTAGTGTCTCAACCCGAAAGGCCACCCATTCCTTCTCTCCAGAGATGCTGCCTGTCCTGTTGAGTTACTCCAGCATTTTGTGTTTGTCTTTGAACATCTGATGAGAGGTCTGTCAGGGAATGTTGCAGACAGGCCATTTCCTGACTGTTGGAGAATATGCTGAGGGACACACTGAAGCTTGATGCAGCCAATGCCTAAGCTCTATGGGGGAAGATCTCAGTCCAGGGTCCTTTCTCAGTTGGCCATTGAGGGACAGAGTCCAGTGGGGACATCCCTCAAACAAAAGAAGGGATGTCACTTCAGATGACTGCACCTTTAAAAGTTCCATCTGCTCTTATCAAATCTGGTGATAGAAGCATTTTGCAAGTTCAACTGTATTATTTTATTACCATCCTTTTCTGGATGGGCAAAGACTAGAGGGCATAGCTTTAATGTGAAAGGGGCAACGTTTAAAGGAGATTAGCATGAAATGTACAGAGGGTCTATAACTCCCTGAAAGTTGCAATAGATAGATTGGTAAAGAAAGCAAATGGTATGCTTGCCTTCATAGGTTGGGCATTGAGTAGAAGAATCAAGAACTCGTGATGCGGCTTTATATGACGTTGGTCAGGTCATAATTGCAGTACTGCATGCAGTTCGTATCGCCCCATTACTGAAATGATGTGGAGGATTTGGGAATAGTGCAGAGGAGGTTTACCAGAATTATGCCTGGATTTGGAGGTATTAGATACGAGGAGAGGTTGGACGGACTTGGATTATTTTCTCTGGAACTTTGGACATTGCGGACAGACCTGATAGAGGTATATAAAATTATGAGCGGCACAGATAGGGGAGACAGTCAGAATCTTTTTCTGACTGGAATGCGCTGCTGTGGGTGGTGGTTGAAGCAGATATAATGGAGGCATCTTAGATCATTTTGAATAGACATATGAATGTGCAGAGAATGGAGGAATATGGACTATGTACAGGCAGCTAAGAATTTGTCTTCGCATCATGTTCAGCACATACATTATAAACCGAAAGGGCTGTTATTGTGCTGTACTGTTGTACATTTCAAATCAATATTAGCATCAGTAAAGGAATGCATTGTAAATAATGAAGGAGAATGGAGAACCATCGTGGGCAGGCAAAGACTGTTCTATGAATTAATAATGAAAAGAAAAGTAGTTGATATTAAGAAAAAGATCACTAACTGAGGTACTCACCAAATATACAAATTTAGGAAGCACAGCAGTGGAATAATTTGCCAGACAACATGGAGTACAGCAACGAGAAACAAGGAGAATGCGTAAATATGGCAAAACTGCAGCAGTCGGGACACAAGGTAGCAGACAGTATGAGGTGAAAGCAGAACTAGTCAAGGCAAAGGAGACAGGAGTATGGGGTTCTGACTTAGAAGGTTGCTGAAAGCTTTTTATTTAAAAGGAACAAAGTTTAGGATATTAAACTGGGGATGCTGGAATATGGAGCAAAAATCAAACCTCTGAATCGAGCATCATCAGCAGTGTCAATGGAAAGGTCATGTTCAACTTCAAGCCACTGCATCAAGTCCTAACCCAGAACGTTGCCCTTTGCTTGACCCATTAAATTCTTCCAGCAGTTTGCCTCTGCTGGAGGTTTAGTATCTTACAGCACCAGCAATAATTGGAAAATTTGGGCAGTAAGATCAATTCCAGTTTATTGCATATGCACAAGTAAAGTGATGGACAGGTAGAATGAAAAATTTTACTTGCTGCATCATAGGCCCATAGACTCAGATAAATTATAAATTATACATGAATTCCTCAAGAGTGAAAAGAAGACTTCAAAAAACAAGACCTATCTAAAACACAATTTGAAAACAATTTCATGGTGGCGCAAGAGATGATCTGTGGAGTTCCATTGACCAGGTAGGATTAATGTTGTGGAAGTTGGATTAAGAACCTGATGATTGGAGGAAACTAGCTGTTCCTGAACATGGTTGTGTACGACTTCTGAACTTCCTGTCCAACAGTAGCAGTGTGAAGAGCACATGACTCCGATTGTGGGAATTATGGAAAATAGATGCCATCTTGACGCAGTGCCTCATTTAGATGTTTTCAAATAAGAGGAGGGCTGTGCCTGTGATGGACTGGACTGAGTCCACCACTTTCTGCAACCACTTGCGTTCCTGTGCATTGAAATTGTTACACCATTCAATGATGCAACCAATAAAGGGCCTGTCCCACCAGCATGCGACTGCATGCGGCGAGTGTGACCTAACGTGGTTGCTTGAGCCGTACGGCCTCGCGTGGCCGGTCCCATTTCGATCGCTGGAGCCATATGGAGTTGTGCGGGGCTGGTCCTGACATCGCGCGGGGCTCCAAAAAAACTGACACTGTTCAAAATCACGCGCGGCAACGGCCAACAGGCCCACAGCCGCATTGAGGCCGTACACAATGTCTCGATGTTGTACGCAGCATCATGACACTGTATGCGGCGTGTTGACGGCGTAGCCTAGCGCGTGGCGTTGCGTGATGACGTCACTGCCCGGCGTGCCATTGCGTAATGACGTCACCGCCCGACACCGTGTGACGTCCAAATTCAGTCAGCCCGCCTCCTGACCAGCCCCGCACAACTCCAGACGCCTCCACGGTTCAAAGTGGAACTGGCCCTGCGAGGCCGTATGGCTCAAGCTACCACGTTTGGTCGCGCTCGCCGCATGCAGTCGCATGCTGGTGGGACAGGGTCTTAAGAATAATTTCTACTGTTTGTCCGCAGAGGTTTCTTGGAGTGTTTTGCCAGTTCTCTTTTAACCTTTAAGAAAGTAAAGGTGTTGCTGCGCCTTCGTTATGATGACATCAATGTCAGCAATGCACAGCACAATAGCGCAGCGGTGGAATTGCTGACTTACAATGCCAAAGATCCGGTTTCAATCATGAATATGGGTGCTATGTGTTTGGAGGTTGTAGGTTCTCCCTGTGACCACAGAGGTTTTCTCCAGGTGCTCCGGTTTCCTCCCATTCTCCAAAGACGTACAGGTTAGTTAGCTTCTGTAACTTGTAAATTA
Source organism: Raja brachyura (assembly GCA_963514005.1). The sequence goes on from OY740784.1 coordinate 68,003,899, forward strand.
ACCCTAGTGTGTAGGATAGTGCCCTAGAGTAAGAGGTGATCTCTGGAAAGCATGGACTCAGTCTGCTAAAGGTCATGTCTCCATGCTGTTTCTCTGAAATCTGAAGCCAATGTTCTAGACCCAGGACAGATCATCTGAGATGTTAATACCCAGTTGTAAATTTGAAACTGCCAACTTTCTACACCAGGTGATCCAAACTGGTACATAGTCTTTCAACCATAATTATCTGAGGTCAACCATTAATTCCTTGGTAGATATGTGGACATAAACACACAACTATTACCAATGAAACTACACCACAAAGAACCTTTATTTTTCTGGAGGCACATGAAATGGCAAATGTTGAAGTCTGGAGCAAAACATAGAGAGCTGCTTGAGGAACCTGTGGAGGGAAATGAACATTATATGAATTCAGGATGAATATTGCTCATATTTCCAGATGGTTGTTTATATTGAAGATAGACACAAAATGCCAGAGTAACTCAACGGAATGGGCAGCATCTCTGGATAGAAGGAATGGGTGACGTTTCAAGTTGAGTTGAGTCTGAAGAAGACTCAAGTTGAGTTTGAAGAAGACCCGAAGCGTCATCCATTCCTTCTATCCAGAGGTGCTGTCTGTCCCGCTGAGTTACTTCAGCATTTTGTGTCTAACTTACTCAAATTTGTCCAGATAAATGGTCTGGACCCAAAAAGTCAGCTATCTATTTTCCTCATCTGCTGAGTTCCCCTGGCACCTCTTTTTTTTTAACCACCTTTATTCTTCTCTGAGGTTCTTTTGGAACCATCTGGTCATGAAATATACCACGTAAGTTCAAGTCTATACTATCCATTTTGTTACTGCTCAAAAATTATTTGTAGGTTAGCTGGGGATTTATCATCATTCAACTGTTCTGATTAAATAAGAAAAGGAAACCAAATGGATTATGAATCAAGAGAATTTTTTCTGAATAGTGTATTCCCGTGAGAACAAATTCTTTGTATTCCATTATACTTTCAGGTTCACATCAAAAACTCTTCATGCTCTGAAATTCTGCGACCTGTTGTCACAATCATAACCCTACAGATGGCAATCAATTTCATAGTGAATTCAATTTACAGCATCTGGACTTCCACTGCACTCAGCTGCATCTCAGCTGGGCTCTGCGATACCATGAGAGAAATTATGGTTTTGCTCCAGGGCTGAGCCTGTAACGTCTGGAATGACAGGATGGGTATTTTGTTATTATTCTTATTATGCTGCATTTAAGTGTTTAAAAAGAATAACAAGGCCTCACAAAGTTGCAAGGTATATTTGTATTTCATTTAACTTTTGAGTGAAATATCGACTTTTCAATGTGCAATGCTGACCCAGATGTCAAGTCATTCATTTCAAATTAACTTATTGTAATGATCCAGTCGCAGTCAGAGTCATGAACGGAATTTCTAACTAGCTTTTGGTAAATCGTGCTTCTGTTAGAGCTCAACTTGGTGCAGGGCGGCACAGTGGTAGAGTTGCTGCCTTAGAGCACCAGAGACCCAGGTTCGATCCTGACTACAGGTGCAGAGTTTGTACATTCTCCCTGTGACCACATGGACTTTCTTTGGATGCCCAGGTTTTCTCCCACACCCCAACGATGTACAAGTTTGTAGTTTAATTGTCTTGTCTAAATTGTAAATTGTCATTAGTATGTAAGATGGTGCTAGTGAATAGGGTTATCGTTGGTCAGTGCCAACTCGGTGAGCTGATGGGCCTTTTTCCACGCTGTGTCTCTAAACTCCCCAATTTCCCTGAGTACTTGTTTCACTGAGAATTGCATAGACTTGACAGGCCAAACAGCATCCTTATATCTCATAAGAGAGTATAAGAACTAGTGTGATTGCAGGAAGAGGATACTGAGGACAAAACTGACATCCCCATCATCATCTAATCTGAGGGGAAACAGTCACTTCAAATAGAATCATAGACCACTTACACAGTCCCTTCAGCCCATTGAATGTATGCCAATCATCATTCACCAGTTAAACTAATCCCATACATTATCTTTTATTTTAAATTCCCCTCACCTCCTCCAGACCATAACTTTGAGACAAGTTACAGTGGTCAATTAACCCACTAACCTGTGAGATTTTGTGATGTAGGAGGAAACTGCAGCATCAGAAAAAAACACACCCAGAGTCATAGAGTGATAGTGTGGAAACAGGCCCTTCGGCCCAACTTGCACACATTGGCCAAAAATGTCCCAGCTATAATTGTCCCACTTGCCTGTGCTTGGTCCATATCCCTCAAAACCTATCCTATCTATGTACCTGTCAAATTGTTTCGTATACAATGGGATTGTCCTAGGCTCAACCATCTCGTCTGACAGCTTGTTTCATACACTCACCACCCTTTGTGTGAATGCAGGGGAAATGTGCAAACTCCTTGCCAACAACATCTGAGGTCAGGATTGAATCCAGGTGACTGAGGAGGTGAGGCGCTATGTGCTGTCTGCTGCACCACTGTGCTATCCCTGGTACATTAGAAGTAATCACTTTGAAACAATTTATTTTTTGAAACAGTGTTCACATAGTTTAGGGATATGGGAAGATGCTAAGTTAAGGTTCAATGAGATGTACAATGAGATCTTTGACTTCAGCTTTAGCATCTAGTACAGAACCAGTGGCCATGGTTACAAGTAAAGAAAGTTGCCAATGGGTATGGTGACTGCTTCAAATTTAGTAATGAACGCTGCAGAGAAAGTCTAATTTATGCACAAATGATCAAATTGCTCAATGCTCTTAAGACGGTGGAATTGATTGTTGACTTTAGGAGAGCTCCCCCTCTCCTCCCCCCACTCACCATCAACAACACCACAGTCTGTGAAGTCATTTAAGTTCCTTGGAACTATCATCTCCAGGGCCATTAGATGGGAGGCCACCATCGACTCCACTGTCAAATAGGCCCAACAGAGGATGTACTTTCTGTGGCAGCTGAGAAAACACAATCTGCCACAAGCAATGATGGTCCAGTTTTATACTGCCATCATAGTCTGTCCTCACCTTCTCCATCATGGTCTGATTTGGCTCAGCCACCAAGCAAGACATCCGGAGGCTGCAGCGCATCATTCAATTAGCCAAGAAGGTTGTTGGCTGCAACCTTCCACCCATCAACAAACTGCAAGGTCCGGGAAGAGAGAGGGTAAGATCATCTCTGACCCCTCTCACTCTGGCCACAAACTCTTTGAAGCACTTCTCTCAGGAAGGCAAAACTGGACTGTCAAAGCCGCTACAGCCAGCCATAAAAACAACTGTTTTTCCACGAGCAGTAGCACTACTCAACAGCCAAAAGTCTGTAGCCTCCTTGTGCTCTGGTATTTAATTTCATTCTTCACATGTTTAAATTATAATGTTTTATTCTTAATTGTCTGCTGTATACCGTGTTGTTACTTATTTCAATTTTTCAATTTCAATTCAATTCAAGTTTAATGTCATTGCACAAATACAAGTATAGGTACAACGAAATGCAGTTTAGCGTCGTTCTTAGTGATAGCGATATAGAAAAATAAATACAGAGTGCAGTGGTAGCAATATGGAAAATAAATAAATACAGGGTACAGACAAATCTATCAGCTGGGCTCCGAGTTCAGCAGTCGGATGGTGTAGTTGAAGAAGCTGTTCTTCATCCTACTGGTGCGGGACTTGAGGCTCCTGTACCGCCTCCCTGATGGGAGGAGGGCAAACAGTCCATGATTAGGGTGTGAGGGGTCCTTGATGATCTTCCCGGCCCGCTTCAGGCACCGTTTTCGGTGGAGGGCATCCAAGGCAGGGAGCGGGGCACCGATGATGTACTGGGCGGTTTTCACCACCCGTTGTAGTGCCTTCCTGTCTGCCACGGTGCAACTGCTGTACCATACCGTAAAGCAGGTGGTCAGGATGCTTTTGATGGTGCAGCGGTAGAAGTTCGTCAGGATCTGGGGGGACAGGTGGGCTTTTTTGAGCCTCCTCAGAAAGTAAAGGCGCTGCTGTGCCTTTTTGATTAGCTTTGAGGTGTTGAGGGACCAGGACAGATCCTCCGAGATGTGTACCCCGAGGAATTTGTAGTTGGAGACCCGCTCCACCTCAGTCCCGTTTATATGGATGGGGGTGTGTCTGCCCCCTCTGTTCTTCCGAAAGTCAACAATTATTTCCTTCGTCTTCTGGGAGTTGAGGACGAGGTTATTGTTGGCACACCAGGTAGTCAGGTGCTGGACCTCCTCCCTGTAGGCTGATTCGTCATTATCACTGATCAGTCCTACCACCGTGGTGTCATCGGCAAATTTTATGATGGCGTTGGAGCCATACTTGGGGATGCAGTCATGCGTGAAGAGGGAGTAGAGGAGAGGGCTGAGCACACAGCCCTGTGGCACTCCGGTGTTCAGTGTTATAGTGGAGGAGGTGAGGTTGTTGACCCTAACAGACTGTGGTCTGTTAGTGAGGAAATCCAGTGTCCAATTGTAGAGGGAGATGGAGATGCCAAGACCGCTGAGTTTGGTGATCAAGCTAGCGGGTATGACAGTGTTAAAGGCAGAGCTGAAGTCAATAAACAGCAGCCTGATGTAGGTGTTGTTGCTGTCCAGGTGGGTCAGGGCAGAGTGTAGGGCCGTCGATATGGCGTCCTCTGTAGACCTGTTTGACCGGTAGGCAAATTGGTGGGAGTCCAGTGTGGGGGGGAGCGTGGCTTTGAGGTGAGCCAGGATCAGCCGCTCAAAGCACTTAGCGATGACAGGGGTGAGTGCCACTGGCCGGTAGTCGTTGAGACTCCCTGTCGCTGATTGTTTGGGCACTGGCACAATGGTAGATGTCTTGAGGCAAGTGGGGACGACACCCTGGGCAAAGCACCAAGGCAAATTCCCTGTATGTATACATACTTGGCTAATAAAATGTATTCAATTCAATTCAAACCTATCTAATCCCATTGCTTATGATAAATGGCTCTGAATTGTAGTGCTGAGATTACATGAGCTAATATAGGTTTCTTACAAACACAGCGGTATGCGAAACAGTATTGATACAGTATACTACGTTGAAAAAATAATTTCACTGCACCTTGGTACACGTGATAATAAAGAATCATTGCACCATTGAACCATTGAATGTAATTTAGTTTTGCGTAGTATATAGACCAGAATATAGATTTGGAAATGGAAAGAATACATAATATTTTGCCAAATAAGAAAGTACAGAGAATGGAGGGACATAGGATCACGTGAAGGCAATGTACATTTGTTTAACTTGGCATCATGTTCAGCATGGATATTGCGGTCTAAATGGCTTTTTGCTATGCTATAATGGTCTATGTTCTAAGAGGGAATGTTTCACGTCACCCTGGACTATCTACACCACAAGTGCAGTACAGTAACTGCTCAGAGTGCATGTTCAAGTTGTGAGGGATAAGATGATTAAACCACCATCATTGTGAGGGGCCGAGTGGTTGTAGCCACCGACCTTGTGATGGGCCGAGTAGTTGGAATCACCAACCTTGTGATTCGAACAAACTGTTACTGTCCTTCAGAGCTGTTGATAACAATGTAGAATAACAAGATGAGGTAAGGAATGTAGCTGACAACACACAAGCTAGTATTTAGGTCAAAGGCAATTAAGTAGGTTAGGGCAACAGCGACTGAGCATGCTTAATGAAATAAATGAATATTAACTTTACGCCCCTCATGACAAAGAACCTAATTTAAATGTACATGCGATGTATGATGTGGGAGAAGAGGGAATGATTGATGACGCACAGAGGGGAGGGCTGGAAGATTGAGAACCTTAGTACCCTGATTGGAAGGGGTCAGAAGGGGAGGCGTCCGATCAATAAAGACTGTATATTGAATTGTGTAAAAATAGACGTTTTTCCTTTGCTCAGGGTGTCTCAACTTGGAGAGGCACCCAATTCTGCAGACTTGCAATAAAGCATTTCTTGTTCCCATGATTTAGTCTCCGAGTAGTGATTGTGAGCACAAAACTACATCTCACAAAGTGTTAGTGTGGGGCTTGAAGCAACCATCTTCCATCTTCCTCAAAATTCTATCCTGTGGTGATATTCAATTTAGCGCCATGTCATTGAAAATGCACTGGCCCAGAGTGAAACATATAAATTAGCATATCTGGAATAATGTCTGAGAAGTCCCGACCAAAATCATTACCTATCTATTCCCCACACAGACACTATTTAACCTGCTGAGATCCTCCAGCACTTTGTTTTTTTTTTGTAACGACGATATCTGGCGCGCTTTGCAAATTCAACAGGGCACCTACTCCCATAAGCTTCCACACATACTTCCACATTTGATGCTGTATTTTTAGAATTGGGGTTTGTGTTCCAATGCTCTTGTTTTCCAAGGAACACTCAACATGGGGCATTCTCAGGTTACCTACGTTGAATGAAACCGCACTAAGGTAACTGCTTTTCTTTTCTCCGGCCTCTGCCTTTCTATTGTGATGCCTCCCTTACATCTCGATGCATGGCCCTCGCATCTCATCGGATACCTAATTTCTCAAATGCTTTAATCCCCAACTCTTTCAGATTCTTGATTGTTATGATCATGAAGACAAGCTGATTAACTTTTGTTATTGGCTCCATTCATACAGAAAGGAAATGCTGATTGAGCTGGTAGCATCCACGCGTAATATATGACCATCATTTCACTTCTACCATCAGGAAGAAGGTATAGAAGTCAGGAAACCATGACTCCAGGCTCAGGAGCAGTTTTTTTCCCAATAAACATCAGGCTCTGGAACACTACAGAACACTATCTGAACTATAAACTATTATCTGTCTTGGTTGCACTAAGGCCTGTGCTTTTTGCACAAGTATTGGATTATTTTACTTTCTTGTTTTTTGTGTATTATGTTGTCCATGAGTATGCTGCTTACAGGCTTGTTATGCTACTGCAAGTAAAAAAATATTGTTTTGTTGTCTGTACATATGGCAATTAAATGGTCTTGACTTGACACTTGACCAAGTTGCTTTGGGTTTCGACCCAAAACATCACCCATTCCTTCTCTCCAGCATTTCATATCTATCTTTGGTTTAAACCAGCATTTGCAGTTCCTTCATACACATACTGCTTTATTAATAAGAATAAACGAGAACCTTAATAATATGAGGGTTGGGAGAAGTGGGCATGTAATCGCTCATTGTAACTCCTCATAAAATCAAGATCAAACTTCAAACTGATAAGTTCTCATTTAATCTTACGATTTTACTTCGGAGCCAAGTGAGTGACTACGTGAAGATTTCAAAGCTCTGATTTCATGCCGGAAACAAGACCATGCATTACACAATGCATGAAGTGACCATTGATAATGCATTCAGACATGACTAGTTTGTTAAAATGCTGATGCTTAATCATCAAAAGAAAATAATAGTGACCCCTTTCCTCCAGGGGGAAACTATAAAAAAGAATCTAAAATGGAGTTGGCAAATACCCCCAGTTTGGCAAAGGGTTATTATAAAATGTTGGGAAAGTATGATCGCTTGACCATCCTGCAGCTGCTAGGATGTGGTCCAGTGGAACGTACATTACCCTTGGAGCTGATGTAGTAGCAGCACTGGTGGTGTGAGTGTGGAAAATATTAGTATTGGCTCATGCCTAGCCAAAACCCTGTTTTTACCACCCGGAGATGGTAGAACTAATACTTCTATGAAGTTAATTGTAACTAACAAACATTGCTAGTTTGGAACCTTTAAGGCTCTGGGCGACCTAGACGTATTGTTGTAAATGTGCGACCACACATTACCGAAGGTTCATGGGGTATGCCATGAAACTAGTTTGAGACCTGGTTTTTTCTGGTTTATTAAATCAAAACATAAAATATTATGTTAGTTGCAGATGTAACCATCCTGTCCAATCGCAATTTATGTAATGACTGGAACTGTTGTACTGAGGCCTGAGGATAGCTGCCTTATGAGAGCCGGCTAAAGATAAGGATGTAGCTGGTGCCCCCTGGTGAAGTAGTGTAAACATAATGTCAATGTCCCATACTCCCGTGTAACTGGGCCTGGGAGAACTTGGGTGTTAAAGATGTCCTATATAATTCTGGATATCAGAGGGTGAGACCCGACAGTGTGGGTCCCGCTTGCTGCAGCAAATATGATGAGAAGGCACGTTGGCACAGTTAATGGGACTGTAACTTTATTATTGTCAAAGACCCATTTGAAAATGAACTGCAAGATGTCAGTTATCCATGCTGTAAGGTATGTAACATGTGTATTTAAACAAAACGCTTCCCATCTGCTGAAGTGGAAATGTACTGCCTTTTGGTGCTTTCCCTGCACTCTGCAGTGAGCACTACATGGATTGGTCTGACAACCCGAGCCGCAGGAATAGTCATCTCAAAGTCTGCAAGTCAATGAATTGATTTATCATGCAGAGGCTGGTTTCCGTGTCACATGCTGAACCAGCAAAGTTTTATGTTTTGAATAACCATATAAGGTTCTATTTTATTCCCAACATTAGCAGGAACCATGGCTGCGTATGCCAGTCAGGCAGTTCAAAGAGCCTGAAGCGGTATCTTGCTGGATTTATTGCAAGACCCGACTGATGTGGCAGTATGGAAGATAAACTTGCAAGAACATTCCTCCCCAGTGTCGTGATAATGTATCTCTTGCCACTGTTTGCCACATATTTTGCAACTGATAAATGTGCCTGGGTGTAAACATATCGATATTCGGTGTTCCATCGAGCCATAATGACATTAAATACTTTGTGATCCAACATCCATTCTGTGTTGTCATTGATTTCACATGATGATGTGTGATTGATTTCACTCATGTGACTAACATATGCCACCACCATAGTGTATCAACTTGGAGTTGAGCATGCAGATTATGCATATTCTCACAATAACCTTTAATGTATAGAATGCGCCTAGTGTTTATAGGTAGTTGATACCAATAACTGAAACATTGGTGACTCATGCAAACCGCATCCACCTCCATAACTGTAATTTCTCGTCTTTGAGCACTAGCATCAGTTTGTAATTACTGAAGATTACTGACCAAAATTACTGGTGCAATGCTAAATACTGCCACCATTGTGACATTGGTAGATTCAATTGGTAATAGCATAGTTCTATTAACAATGACCTCTATGGTACTTGAGGGGTTAATTCTTTGCACGTTGTAAGTTCTGATAATGCGAAGGCCCAATTTGCACCGCTGAAACACAGCTGCTATATTGCCCATTACACTTAATGAATAGAAGGCTGCTTAATAACAACAAGGTTTTTACAGGCTTCTTTTGCCACAGGGTGGAGTCCCTGTTAAGTTAATAGTTAAATGTAAATCCCAATAGTCAATAGTTCTGATTAGTATCAACTTAAATTTAACTGGATGGATTAATGGACCCCAATCTCAAATATAGTTTGGGCTGCAACAGTTAATTTTAGTAAAATACAGCATTTAAAACATCATCCAGATAGGTGATAACAAATATTCTTGAGCTCTGAGCACCCCAAGCACCAGTTTTAGTAACCGGTAAATAAACCTGGGAGCTGGTTAGCCCATTTTACAATGCTTTCAGTGTGATCATTGACCCATCCAGATAAATTTCAAATATCTCCGATGATCCATGTGAATGGGAATTGAATAGCATGCATCTTTGAGATCAATGCTTGCCAGATAGCTCCTATAGAATCAATAGTTAGACAGTAATGAAGTTTCCCATTTTGAAAGTCTATCCTGCACATACAAGTTAAATCTGGATGAAGTGACATCCTCCATCTTTCACCCTGTCCGGAAAGGCAATCCCGGCCATAATACTGGGCCTGCCTTGAAAGGCAACTCCGGCCCCAATTCCAAGCCTGCTTGGAACCTATGTATGTTTTACAGTATAATGTAATCACATGTTATCATCAGTTTTTGAAAAAGCAGATCTGAATCTCATGTTATCATTATCCCTTGTATAAAAGACACCAATGTAAATATTACCAACATGTAAATGGTCCACAACCCCATGTTTACTTGCACTGACATGGCCCCTCCTATGGACCTCTATCAGGTTTTCCGCTCTGAGTTGGTCAGGAACTGACCCTGAATGCTCCCCTCCTCAGAGAGGGAGACATTGTGCAGCCCTGAAACAGGTGCCGCTGCCGCGAGCCCCCAAGGAGTCCCGTGCTGGCCTGACCTCACAGACCTTGCCAGGTTGTGGTACGTTTTACCCCCTTCCTGGGAACCACAGCCAATCTGGAAGCCACTGACTGTGTTGTCAGTGACTTTGGGTGGTGAACCCGACGGCCGCCAGCGACTTGCACTTCCGCGGCCTCTGTAGCCGGTTTCCCTTCGGTCCCGGTATCCGTGGCCGAGACCGGGATTCCCCGTGGTCCGTCCAGACTTCGCCCCAATTAGTCAAGCAGGTATATTTTGTGTACAGAGATTCCAGCAAAAAAAGAAAACACAAAAACCTGGGAATAAGGTGAAACCTACCTTCAGGTTTAACTTACCGCTGGACAGAGCAACGCTGCCGCCAGTTGGCTCGTTTGCGCAAAGCGAGCGAACGTAATGACGCGCATGCGGGCTGACGGCCTTCTTCGTGTAGTCACTCACGTGATTCCGAAGTAAAATCACTGTTGTACTGATAATGAAGAGATAGAATTAAAATTAGTGCAATTATATTGGAAAGCAATAAAGATATGAAACTTGATCCAAAATCTTATTTGCACTTTTAATTTTACCTTTATTGTGAGATAATATAAATATTGTGTTGCAGATGATTCCAAAATGGCAATCTTAAAGACATGTATAATATATCGATTGGTCCTGAATAGATGGTGGAAGCAGATTCAATTTAACTTTCAAAGAGAAATAGATAAATATTTCCCCAAAAAAAGGCATTGCAATGAAAAGGTCAGGTGAGTGAGACCAAATTGACAGTGCTTTCAAGGAGGTAGCACTGAGGGTGATGGATTAAATCACCATTCTCCATGCCGTAGATGTCCTTGATTATTCCCTGTCATATTTATCTTGCATGATCTAACCACACAATATCTAAACCTATATACTATATAAAAGACAGTCTTTGCTGATTGCTGATAATATTTTCTATTAAGATATCTAAGTAAAGACATCTAAGATGACTGACAGCACAGTATCACAGTATGCAGTATGCAGTATCAACTGCGTCACACTATGGTATGGTAAATGCTCTGTCGCTGACCGGAAAGCTCTGCAGAGAGTGGTGAAGATCGCCTAATGCATCACAGGCTCCTCACTCCCCTCCATTGAGTCTGTCCATAGTAAACGATGCCTGCGCAGGGCGCACAGCATCGCCAGGGACAGCTCACACCCCAACCATAGACTGTTTACCCTCCTCCCATCCGGGATATGCTACAGGTCCCTCCGCTGCCGTACCAGCAGGCTCAAGAACAGCTTCTTCCCTGCGGCTGTCAACCATCTCAACGCTGTACCTCAATGACTGCCTGTCTCCTCCCCCCCCTTCCCCCCCCCCCCCGGACACTGTATATGTATAGACGTATATTAACTCATACTACTTCAGAGATACCAAATGCATTTCGTTGTCTCTGTATTGTACACGGCACAATGACAATAAAGATTGAATTGAATTGAATTGGCACAATGGAACTAGAGAACTGGGTTTGATCCTAACTTCGGGTGCTGTTGGTACTTAGTTTGTACATTCTCTTTGTGTTTGGTTTTCTCCAAGTGCTCTGGTTTTCTCCCACACTCCCAAGACTTGCAGGTTTTAGAATTATTGGATTCTGTAAATTGTCCCTAGTGCATGCGGGTGATTGCTGGTCGGCGCAGGCTCAATGGACCGAAGGGCCTGTTTGCATGCTGTATCTCAAAAATAAACTAAACCAAATGTTGTAATATATTGTACAACAGTGATTGCAAATGTTATGATAAAATAATGTAAGTGATCAGTACATTCTAATCTGGATTCACACACAAGCATGTACCTTGCACGAACATAAAAAAATTAAGGGTACACAAAAAGCTGGAGAAACTCAGCGGGTGCAGCAGCATCTAAGGAGCGAAGGAGATAGGCAACGTTTCGGGTCGGGACCCTTCTTCAGACTGGTCAGGGATCAGGGAACAAGAAATATAGACAGTGATGTGGAGAGATAAAGAACAATGAATGAAAGATATGCAAAAAAAGTATTGATGATAAAGGAAACAGGCCATTGTAAGCTGTTTGTAGTGGGAAAATGAGAAGCTAGTGCGACGTGGGGGGGGGGGGAAGGAGATGGAGAAGGAATGTCAGGGCCCGAGGGCTGAGGGAGGGTGGGGAGGGGGAGAAGGCAGTCTGGGTTAACAGAATTGAGAAAATTCAATGTTTAAGCCCAGAGGATGCAAACTCCCCAAGCGGAATATGAGGTGCTGTTCCTCAAACTTGCGGTGTTGCTCACTCTGGCCGTGGAGGAGGCCCAGGACCGAGAGGTTGGATACGGAATGGGAGGGGGAGTTGAAGTGCTGAGCCACCGGGAGGTCGGGTTGGTTATTGCGGACCGAGCGGAGGTGTTCGGCGAAACGATCGCCCAGCCTCCGCTTGGTCTCACCGATGTGGATCAGCTGGCATCTGGAGCAACGGATGCAGTAGATGAGGTTGGAGGAGGTGCAGATGAACCTCTGTCAGACTTGGAAGGACTGCTTGGGTCCCTAAAAGGAGTGGATGGGGGAGGTGAAGGGACAAGTGTAGCATCTCTTGCGGTTGCAAGGGAAAGTGTCCGGGGAAGGGGTGGAGTGGGAGGGAAGGGAAGAATTGACAAGGGAGTTTTGGAGGGAGCGGTCTCTGTGGAAGGCAGACAGGAGGGGAGATGGGAAGATGTAGCGAGTGGAGGGGTCATGCTGGAGGTGGCGAAACTGGCGGAGGACTATCTGTTGTATGCGCTGGCTGGTGGGGTGAAAGGTGAGGACCAGGGGGACTTGTTGTGAGTGGGGGAATGGGGAGAGAGGGCACTGTTGCGGGGTATGGAGGAGACCCTGGTGCGAGCCTCATCTATAGTGGGGGAGGGGAAACCCCGTTCTCTGAAGAACGAGGACACTTGTGATGACCTGGTGTGGAACACCCCATCCTGGGAGCAGATGCGGCGTAGACGGAGGAATTGGGAATAGGGGATGGAGTCCTTACAGGAAGTAGGGTGGGAGGAAGAGTAGTCCAGGTAGCTGTGGGAGTCAGTTGGTTTGTAGTGGATGTCGGTCAGGAGTGTATCACCTGCAATAGAGATGGTGAGGTCATGGAATGGTAGGGAAATGTCGGAAATGGTCCAAGTGTATTTGAGTGCCAGATGGAAGTTGGTGGTGAAATGGATGAAGTCAGTCAGTTGTGCGTGGGTGCAGGAGGTGACATCAAAGCAGTCGACAATGTAACGGAGGTAAAGGTCGGGGGTGGGGCCCTGGTACGCCGAGAACAAAGATTGTTCGACGTACCCGACAAAGAGGCAGGCGTAGCTAGGGCCCATGTGTGTGCCCATAGCTACGCCTTGTGTTTGGAGGAAATGGGAGGAGTCAAAAGAGAAGTTATTGAGGGTAAGGACCAACTCCGCTAGGCGGAGGAGGGTGTCAGTGGATGGGTATGGGTTTCTCCTCTGGTCGAGGAAGTACCGGAGGGCTTTGAGACCATCCTGGTGGGGGATGCAGGTGTATAGTGACTAGACGTCCATGGTGAAGATGAGAGGATGGGGGCCTGGGGAATGGAATGCGTGGAGCCGACGGAGAGTGTCTGAGGTGTCTTGAACATAGGTGGGGAGGGATTTAACAAAGGGGGATAGGATGGAGTCAAGGTATGTGGAAATGTGTTCGGTGGGGCACAAACAGGCAGAGACAATAAAAAAATTAAGCCAACTTTACTTATATGTTGTTCATGTTTTGCAGAAATTAAGTATCATTACTTGTGAAGGATGAAAATTGTAATTTTGTAGCACCACACTGTGTGGCACATCTGTCATTTAGTATCACTGGATTCAGTACATAGCTCTGGTCACAGATACAGCCACCATCTGCCAGGAAAGGCTGAATTCTCTGCAAAACCCGTGACCTTGGCTTCCAGTCAGAGGAGACACAAGTCTACCTCATCAAACAGATGCTTAATTGGTAAATTAACTACTTCAGAGGATGTAGGCTGCAGAGAAGGTAAGGGCTTGCTGCTGAGTTATTGAATAACCTCCCACCACAGGCATATGGTACAGCAAAAAGTTTCTTGTTGCTGCCATGCGGTAGAAGTAATGAAGTAACTTATAGCCTCCCATGTATCTGGCAATTGAAAGGAAATTACATTGTATCCCACTGTTACAGTCAGAGAGAAACCAAAGATGCCGCAAATATGTCATGGCTTTTTTTGCTCCCAGCATTATATTACACCTGAAAACGTAATTCAAACGGCTAAATGGAGATGAAAAAGTTCCAATCATTTCTTTTTTTCAAAGGCTGTATTGTAGAATTATTCATAGCGTGCTCATTTAGTAACTTAACCACTGCACTAATAAACCCTTCAGTAACTTAACCATTATGTTAACATACCCTGCACACCACTCCACAGAATGAAGAGATAATAGGCTGTGATTGTGCATTCCCACCGAGAGCCAGGCTGGGTATTAAAATAAAAACATGCATTTATGTAGCACATTGCATGACCGCAGGACATCACTAAGTACTTTACGGTTAATTTGCAGCTATGAAATGTGTAATTGTTATAAAAAATGTGGCTAAACACATTTGTTCAGTCAGTTCACATACAGGAAGTTTATGCAGTAGACCTATTTTAGGTATAATTTGTAGTATAACTATTAGCCTAATATTTAAGAAAATGCTACTCCTTTTATTAAATGAGCATCATATGTATCAACCTCAGAATAAATGGAGCTTCAATTTATTATTTCATCTTTAAAATCCCATCATTGTCAGAGCATATTTCTGTGCTTCATGTTGCCATTTTTATTTAAATAGCCTGACATGTGGACAGATATAACTTGCAATATATTTTTTCTGTGAGACATTAGACTATACTGTGAAGGTAGTAAGCTCCAAGGAGAAGACACCAAGGGCTTCCAGACAAAGGTGTATACTTTATCATTGTAAGAAGTAGAACCGTGAGCTGGTATACAGTACTTCTTGCCTACAGCTTAGTTCAGCAAAATCATGGCTGATCTTGCATTTCGGCTACTCTTACCTTCACTAACTCCATATTTCTCCATATCCACTTATATTAAAAATCTATTGATCTCTGCTTTGAATATATTCAGCAGCTGTTCAACAATCATTATGGACAGAGAATTCCAAAGCCGCTATGTGAAGGAATTTCTTCTTATCTTTGACCTGAATATCTTATTGGTTTGATCCATTAGTAAGAGACTGTGACAACTGGTTCTGAAGACTGAGACAGGAGGAACCTACACTTAATATCTGCACTGTAAAGCCCTGAAAGATTGTTGTATGAGATCACTTGAAACCCAGTAGGAATTCTACATAATTGAGTGAGATTAGTTTATTCCAGTCGAACATGAAGGTACACCAACACACAATATAATCTGACCTTGGCAGTATTGGCTAAAACCTAAGAAATGAAAAAAAGAAAATGTTTTGGAACTGATTTCAAAGAGAATATCTTGATCTGTTAGCAGCAAAACTGCACCGGATGTTAGATAAGGGCAGATCCAACCTCGCGATCTACCATTGATCTCACTAGAGTCTTGGGAGTTGCACATCTCTGATTTACGTTTGATCTGGGTCATGAAACTGTTAATATGCAGGGGTTTGGGTACTTTGGAAATGGTAGGCACCTGTGAGAAACTGGGCTTCACTGATTGTGACAATATATTGCAAGATGCTGGAGACCCATGTGACCTAGTTGGCTCCAGTAAGTCTGGACCACTGAAGACCTCTGATGAGGCCCCGGGAAGCTTCTGTGACTCGCCTATCTCCACTTAGCCTGGATTCCTAAAGTGGTTGCTGTTAAGTTTCAGTATACTGACGCATGCATGTTTATGATTGGTCGGGGAAGCTTTATGTTTCTATTTTGTTTCGGTACCTTCCTGCCGGTATTTGTAATTGTTCTAAGAGGGGTTACCTCACCTAATATGTTTTTACTTTTTATTCTGTGTACCAAATAGGTGCAATGATTGGTTTGTATGGGTTGCCTCCCCACTGTATTTTTGCACCGTTAGTTTTCCCACCACTGTTTAGGGGTATAAAAGGATGGGTAATTCGTTAGGGCATGTCAGTTGTCTTTCGGTCTGTTATGTTTACACGAGGCTGCTGAGGGCTCGAGTGATTGGATCTGAGGCCGGCCCCGCGGTGCCATATACAAATAAAGAAGGGTTTGGACTCCAGTGTTCGACTCAGTGGTTTTTTGAACCAGACTAGGGAGAGAGTATTAGATCCGGAATCAATATTAGGGGGGCTTGTCCGGGATCTCTACGGATTCTCAACGCGAGTCTGCGTTCGAGGAGCTAAGTCATCTCGGATCGCGGGGAGAATTTGGGCCCCCAGTGTGAGTAGTTTTTGCTGCATCGGTTTTCCCCGCTCCTCTAATCTGACAACAAATTCGTCATTTGCTGATTTGTGCGTGGATTCCCGACGAAATCGATTGAGGTTAGTAGTCTGGCAAACACTGGTTTGGGTGAGGTTTGGAATCCCTGTAGGGTTCGAATCCCCACCTTAGAAGGGTTAGAGTCCTAGGTTCAGGTGAGGGTGGGCTCACAAGGTCAGGTCCCTGACGGGTTCGAGTCCCCAACTTAAGGGGTCAGAGTCCCAGGTTTGGGTGAGGGTCAGGCTCGCAAGGTCAGTCCCTAGAGGGTTTGAGTACCCAACTTAGAAGGGTTAAAGTCCGGGGGTTAGAGTCCCCGCCTGGTATTGGGTACTAATTGACAGGGTACCTTGAAAGACAATACTAGAAGGTTCAGTATTAAGCAGGATAAGTACTGAGAGCCAATGCTGAGGTGAGATTGGCAGATTCATTTTAATGATCGGTGCTGAGAGCCAGTGCTAAGGGTTTGGGTCCCTGGGGTTTGAGTCCCTGCCTGTGATGGGTTTGAGTCCCTGTTGGTACCGGGGATCAGTACTGTAGATTGGCATAGCTACTGTAAAAAATTGGGAAGATGTGTCTGTGATATTCTTGGATTGTGCAAGCCAAATTATTCAATCCTAAATTCTGCTAAGTTTGGAATGTTCATATTGAATGCTTGTGTTTATGACAGTGTAATTAATATACTCTTGTGTTATAGCTGCTATTGTGTAATTTACTGCTTTACTGGCTCCTGCACTGCTCCTGGCAGTGAACCCCAAGAAGGCTGCCGGCCCAGATGAAGTACCTGGTAAGGTGCTCAAAGCGTGTGCCCACCAGCTCACCGTCATCTTCACCAGAATCTTCAATCTCTCCCTGGACCAGGCAGTTATCCCGTCCTGCCTAAAATCAGCCACAATCGTCCCAGTGCCGAAGAAGTCTCCCATCACCAGCCTAAACAATTACCGTCCCGTGGCCCTCACTCCGGTAATCACGAAATGCTTCGAGAGATTGGTCCTCCAGCACATCAAGGACTATCTCCCTCCAGACTTCGACCCCCACCAGTTCGCCTATTGCCCAAACAGGTCCACAGAAGACGCCATCACCGTAGCTCTCCACTCTGTGCTGAGCCACCTGGAGCAGGGGCAGAGCTACGTCCGGATGCTCTTTGTGGATTACAGCTCAGCTTTCAATACTATCACTCCGGACATTCTCATCGACAAACTGGTCACTCTCGGCCTCCCCACTCTCACATGTGCCTGGATAAAGGACTTCCTCACCAACCGGCCCCAGACTGTGAGACTCGGCCCCCACCTCTCCTCCACTCGCATGTTGAGTACCGGCTCCCCACAGGGCTGTGTGCTAAGCCCCCTCCTATACTGTCTCTACACCCACGCCTGGCCCACAACAACAACCGAATCATCAAGTTTGCTGACGACACTACGGTAGTCGGACTCATCTCAAGGGGAGACGAGGCAGCCTACAGAGAGGAAGTCGTGAAGTTGACAGCCTGGTGCTCAGAAAACAACCTGGCTCTGAACACCAAGAAAACCAAATAGCTCATTGTCGACTTCAGGAGGCACAGCACCGACTTAGCCCCCTTATACATCAACGGTGAGTGTGTGGAGAGGGTCCACACCTTTCGGTTTCTCGGCGTCCTCATCACCACTGACATCTCCTGGACAGACAACATCACAGCGGTCATCAAGAAGGCTCAGCAGTGGCTGCACATCCTGAGGGTCCTCAGGAAGCACAACCTGGACTCCAACCTGCTGCTGACCTTCTACCGCTTGTCCATTGAGAGCCTGTTGACATACTGCATTACAGCATGGTATGGCAGCTGCACCATGGCAGACAGGGAGAGGCTTCAGAGGGTAGTTAGGGCAGCACAGAAGATCATCGGCTGCCCTCTCCCCTCTCTGATGGACATTTACACCTCCCGCTGCCTCAGCAGGGCGAAGAACATTATCAAGGACAGCTCCCATCCTGCATTTGGCCTGTTCAACCTGCTGTCCTCTGGGAGGCGCTATAGGTGCATCAGCACAAGGACAATAGACTCAAGAACAGTTTCTTTCCAAAATCCATTATCTCCCTGAACTCACACATGCACTGACTTCACAGCCTAACCCCCGGACTTTCATCTATCCACCTACTGTAATTTGTACTGTAACTGTAATTTCCAATATGTGCAATAACCCATACTGGATATAGGAATCCTATTTATTCATTCTATTTATCCATTGTCTTTTTATAGATATGTATATAGCGCTGCAGAAAGTGTGCACCTATCCCCACAGCCCCCCCCCCCCCCCCCTTTTCTTTTGCACTGAGTAGGAGCAGCTTTTAATCTCATTGTACATGTGTATAGTGACAATAAAAGGCATTCTGATTCTGATTCTGATTAACTGTAATTATATGCTCATATATTTTATTCTACTTTGCTTTTGTATTATAGGAGTTGGCTGCATATGTTCTTGCTTAAGTGTGATTTTGTTCTTGTATTATAGTAATATATGCTTTTGGTTAAGATTGTGCGATTAAGTTTGGGCGATTTTGCTACTGTGGTACCACTTTAATATGTTTGGTGTTTACTGCTTTAATGTACCACTTTAAGAAGCTTTGAGAAGAACTGCATGTGAATGGTGTGGGGCCTCATTAATTTTGGGATAAATGTGTGTGAAATACTGGCTGCGTTGTGTTGTGCCTAGGTCAATCTTTTGTGTAATTGTTGGCACCAAGACACTGAGACTGTTCCTGATAGTCCACTGCAGATACTTTGTACTAAACACTCAGAGGAGGCGGAATGATTGAAACATTTGTCTGAAACTTTGAATGAAAAACTAGGGTGTGAATTGTGGCCCAAGGGAGGCATTGGAACCCTGGACGGCGTAAAATACATAGAAAAGATAATTTGGAGGTATAGTCAGAATGTTAATGCTAAGAGGCTTATTAGTCTCTGGAGACAACACTTTCAGGAGCTGAAGGATCAGAGAGAAGCCGCGATGTTGAAACACTCAAACAATAAATGTTTATTCCCCGTGGAAGCTGAATGAAATGATAGCCATGCTGAGCTGGATCCCTGATAGGAAAAAGTCACCCGCCTCATTTATCGATTACCTCCAAACTACCATAAGAGTATGGGGGTTACACAAAAAGCTGGAGAAACTCAGCGGGTGCAGCAGCATCTAAGGAGCGAAGGAGATAGGCGACGTTTCGGGTCGAGACCCTTCTTCAGACTGGTCAGGGATCAGGGAAACAAGAGATATAAACAGTGATGTGGAGAGATAAGGAACAATGAGTGAAAGATATGCAAAAAAGTATTGGTGATAAAGGAAGCAGGCCATTGTAAGCCGTTTGTGGTGTGAAAATGAGAAGCTAGTGCGACTGGGGGGGGGGGGGGGGGGAGATGGAGAAGGAATGTCAGGGCCAGAGGGCTGAGGGAGAGGTGGGGGGGAGGCAGTCTGGGTTAACAGAATTGAGAAAATTCAATGTTTAAGCCCAGAGGATGCAGACTCCCCAAGCGGAATATGAGGTGCTGTTCCTCCAACTTGCGGTGTTGATCACTCTGGCCGTGGAGGAGGCCCAGGACCGAGAGGTCGGATACGGAGTGGGAGGGGGAGTTGAAGTGCTGAGCCACCGGGAGGTCGGGTTGGTTATTGCGGACCGAGCGGAGGTGTTCGGCGAAACGATCGCCCAGCCTACGCTTGGTCTCACCGATGTAGATCAGCTGGCATCTGGAGCAACGGATGCAGTAGATGAGGTTGGAGGAGGTGCAGGTGAACCTCTGTCGGACTTGGAATGACTGCTTGGGTCCCTGAAAGGATTGGATGGGGGAGGTGAAGGGACAAGTGTGGCATCTCTTGCGGTTGCAAGGGAAGGAGAGGAGCGGGAGGGAAGGGAAGAATTGACGAGGGAGTTGCGGAGGGAGCGGTCTTTGCGGAAGGCAGACAGGGGGGGAGATGGGAAGATGTGGCGAGTGGAGGGGTCACGTTGGAGGTGACGAAACTGGCGGAGGACTATCTGTTGTATGCGCTGGCTGGTGGGGTGAAAGGTGAGGACCAGGGGGACTCGGCCCTTGTTGTGAGTGGGGGGAATGGGGAGAGAGGGCAGTGTTGCGGGGTATGGAGGAGACCCTGGTGCGAGCCTCATCTATAGTGGGGGAGGGGAAACCCCGTTCTCTGAAGAACGAGGACATTTGCGATGACCTGGTGTGGAACACGTCATCCTGGGAGCAGATGCGGCGTAGACGGAGGAATATCATGAGAGTATACCATGCAGATTCTAGAGATTTGTGGGCTTCAGAACAACACATTATAACCCCAGCAGAACATGCAAGAGTTTTTGTGAACTTGGGATCCTCGACTCACAATGCACTAGCTAATCAGTTAGCCATTAGCACAACACGAGAGGATGCCATCCTAGCTGCTCTTATTATCACTCTGCAGAAACCAATTGATATTTCTAAAATTTTGACATCAGACCCCGGAGACGAGAGGGGACAGACGAATTTCTGGAAAGATTTTCGGAAATGTACATAAACCAGTCGGGAGATGTTAATTATCGTAACGGTGCAAATTCTCCCCAGTATTGTGCAAATTTGGTGAACTGCTGGCCAGCCACTGTGGCAGAAGCAATGAAAACGAACAACATGGAATGCTCTGAGAATAGTCCGAGTCAAATGGCCTGTGCAGTTAGGAAAGATAATAAGAAACAGAAAAAACTAGCCTTAGACTAAGGTAAAAACTGAACATGTAATGAAAAGGAGATACAGAAAGATACTAGCAATTACCACAGGACCCAGGTTCTGTATGACAGAATGGGCACAGATGCAGGAACTGGCTGCCCTTGAATGATGTACAGGCTACCCCCCATGAGCTATATGCCCCTGCTCACAGCCAACCCTGTTTCCCCAAAGCTACATTTTAGAGTGAGTAGAGCGTTGGGACCAGACCGTTTCTATAGCTGTGGCGGGTATGGTAATTTGAAGCAGGGAATGTCCAACATGAAAACAGGAAGGAGGGGGCTATCAGCAAGAGCGAAGGGGTGGTTGGCAAGGGAATCTAGGACAGGGGAGGCAAATTAACTTCTCCTGGAATAATCCATTTTTCTCAGACCTGACTGACCAATTTAGTGATGAACAGGTGCAAGACTGATGAGGAATCTGTTTTATCATTACAAGTAGAGGGGGAGAAGATGTACCTTTTTGGTAGACACAGCAGCACCCATGTCATCTATTCGGTCTATTTACGCTTTTCCTAAATCTAACAAAACCCAGAGCCTGTCCGGATTCCAAAACTAGACAGTGCAGCATCAATTCGTAATTACCACGGGTCTGGATTGCAATTTACTAGATGGAGATTTGCTCTGTGCTTTCCAGTTGAAAATTGAGTGTGGGCTCATGGGCTCCTAAGAGACAGTGTTACTTTTCAGTGACACCCCAATGGTGGTCCCTAGATTTGGAAGATAAGCCTCCGCTTCATATCACCTTAGCATATGATTGGAGTGGTAGGAATATAGAGTTGGAAACATTTTTCAAATCCCAGAAAGAAACTAGGAGGGATGTAAACCTTTTGGCATTAGTGCAAAATATGTTGAGGTACCTTCTTAATTATGGAAGCAGGTTTCTAGGGTTGCTCCGCATATAAAAAAGATTTTGGCCTTTTGGCATCTCATGCAAAGGATTTAGGAGCTACTAGACTAAGTGGAATCCGTTGGGTCCCAGTCACATGGAAGGCCTGGTCCCCGCAATGCAACACATTGTGGAGGGGGGGCTGATCGCAGCAGACACAGCTCACACTCATGCAGCAGATTCCGAGCTTTCAGCCTCACGCAACAGATCCCGGTCCCAATGCAGAGGCTTCTGGTTCAACTCAGTAGCTTCCGGCTGGCCGCGCTGGTTGTCGCAGAAGCAGTCCGCAAGCTGCTCACTCCCCATGGGTGGCACACTCCCCATGGGCTGCACACTCCGCGTGGGCTGCTCAACACACTCCGCCACTTCTGCTTTTTATTCTCCTCGCCGCATTGACAGCGGGTTCTGGAAAGGGCATTTTTTACGATTTTTAAACCTTCAGAACTTTTGTACTACTTCACCAATCGGAACAAAACTTATTTGACTTGCAGCAGAGGAGAATGGTGAATAAGGTGGCGAAAAATCGTAGCGCTATGGGGGATCGATTTTGCACAAATTGAATTACAACGCCGACCGGAAGTGGTCAAGATGAGAGGTTTAATAATAGTATAGATGGTTGAGGGATCTGGCGAATCCAATCTCGAGCCAAGAAGAAGAACTGCCTAATAATTATACTGTTTAATTCTATCACCCACCAAGGAGGATTACAACACAGTTACACCATGTTCTGAGGAGTGAGGTACAAGAGTACGTGGACCCACAGGTGTGGGCAGAAGACCCAACTCGGGTAGGATGTGTTCAGATTGATCCCATCCAGGTAGTTCTCCAGAAAAATGTAACTCTGCCTTCTGTACAACAGTACCCGCTGAAGCAGCAGGCAATACCAAGCATTGATAAGCTAATTCAAGGATTGCTAGAACAGGACATTTTGGTTAACCTGAGGGCTCCAGTCAGGGGCCTGTGGACCTGATATCGCGGAGCTAGCCGTCTGTGGTGGCGCTCGGCTGCGACCCGACTTTGGAGCTTCAGAAACTCCGGCTGCAGGCCCGGTGGACAGGAACATCGGGAGCTCCAGGTCCCTGGTGGGAGTCGGCTCTTTGGAGCTCCTGCAACGGCAACTTCTCCCGCCGGAATCGCGGGGTTTAAGGACACGGAGCGGGGCCTAACATCGCCTGGCGTGGGTTAGCAGCCACGGAACTTACCATCCGCCGGGGGCTCTATCATCGGAGCCCCAGTTCGCCTAGACGCTGTAGTTGGACGGCTGGACCGCGGGTTGGACTGCTTGAACCGCGGGGTTTACAGGACACGGAGCCGGGGCCAAACATCGCACCGCGTGGCTTAATGGCCACAGGACTTACCATCGTCCGCCGGGGGCTTTAACATCGGAGCCCCAGTTCGCCTAGACGCTGCAGTTGGACTGCTGGACCATGGGTGAAGAACAGGGGGAAGAGATAAGACTTTGCCTTCCATCACAGTGAGGAGGTGTTGGAGACTCACTGTGATGAATGTTTGTGTAAACTGTGTTAAGTGTGGGTCTTGGGTTGTTTTGTAATGTAAAATAAAAACTGTGGAAAATGCAATTTTGTTCAAACTTGTTTGAATGACAATAAATAGCATTCTATTCTATTCTATTGCCTCAAGGATTTGTGAATTCTCCAACTTTATTTTCTAGATGTCTACAGGGCCTACAACCTTAAGCTTCCTATGTGGCTCTGACTTCTCCAATTTCCGGTAGCCCAGCTGTCTACCTCTGACTCTTCCTCTTCATTTCTCCTTTCTTCTCCCCTCCCCTCCCCCTCCCCCACCCTACATCAGTCTAAGGAAGGGTTTTGGCCCGAAACATTGCCTATTTCCTTCGCTCCATATATGCTGCCGCACCCGCTGAGTTTCTCCAGCACTTTTATCTACCTTCGTGGCTCTACCTTAGTTCAGTATGTGGATGATTTACTTGTAGCCAGCCAGGATGAACAAAGCAACCGTGAAGATACCACTCAACTATTAAATCATTTATCAACACTGGGATATGTAGTCTCCAAATCAAATGTGTTAATGGCCCAGCAGAAGGTGAGGTTCCTTGGTGTGATACTATCAGCAACTGAACAAAGTCTGGAGAGGGGCCGAGTCAAACCAATCTGTAAATTCCCTGCACCACAGGAGGCAAAACAAATGA
Source organism: Raja brachyura (assembly GCA_963514005.1). The sequence continues at coordinate 68,028,155 of OY740784.1, forward strand.
GACAATGGTTCGGCATGGTAAACTATTGTCAACAGTGGATACCTAACATTGCTCTGGACACAAAAAAATTAACACCATGTACTACTTTGGAGGGCAGGTATATAATTGTCTGAAGAAGCTTAAGAAGCCTTTGAAAAGGATGGCCACTTTATGTTCGACCATTCCAATTATATTTTATTAACCTTTCTGATTGTTCCACTGCAGTTCTTACCCAAAAACATGGATACATCGACCAGAAGTTTACTATTCCTCAAAGATTGATCCTGCAGCATGAGGACATCCCATCTGCACACATATGCTGACTGTAATCTACAATAATTCACAATCAGCTGTTAACTTGCTAATATTTGCTAAATAATCCTAAATTACAGTTCAAATATTATAATATCATCAGCATCCTTTCTTGATAAACCACCGGAAGAACAGACGCAATCAGGGCATGTTTGCTGATTCATAATCAAGGAGAACACTTCTGTTAGGGAAGATTTAATGTATATTCCTATGACAGACCCTGACCTAACCCTATATGTCGATGGGAGAGCACCAATCGGACCCCTAGGAGAAAGGATTTCTGGATATGCCATTATAGATCAAACCGGGAGTAGTATAGAAGCAGATGCCTTTGAAGCACCATTCTCTGCCCAACAAGCAGAACTGTTTGCCTTAATAAGAGCCTGTATCGTAGGGAAGAATATAAGAGTTAATGTTTACACCTACTCTAGGTATGCCTGAGAAAGTTTAAAAGTTACAAAAATGGATTTAGCTGTAAAATTAGAAGCAATAAAGGCTTTTCACCTTTCTCCTATTACACTAACATAGCTAATATGTTTTTGCCATTCTTCCATAACACTAGCGAGATAACAGCATGTATACTTGAATGCTTATAACTCTTGGCTCCTACACTTGCTCCATTAGATTATAATGTGCATCAATAAAGTAAAAAAAAAACAAATTGCTTGATATGCAGAAAAATAGCCTTCTCATCATGACCATATATGGGCTAACCCTTCCTGTCTCAGAAGAACCTGTCAATCTTGACAAACAAGAGGCTGTACAATGCTCTGTGATATAAAGTATTGCTGAATCGCTAATTATTGGGATATACTAATATCTGATTAAACATTACCTCTTTGTGTGGGGATAGAGTTGCTCTGTATAGTTTATATCTACATACTGTAAGAGTTACTACCACACCCGCCTGGCGAATAAAGATTTTACTACTTGATTAATAATTTTATTGCGTTTTCATCTGTTTGAAGTAAAATGAACCACAACATTGGCGTAGTTGAGCAGGATCTTGCTGGAAACTATCTCTGAAGACTGAGTAAGAGGCTATAGTTTGGCTGGGATCTCGAAGGGAGTAGAAAGTGCACTATCGGGCTCCATGGGTCTGAACTCCTGAGATTGCCCGGTAACGCTGTGGTCCTTCTTCCGAAGTGATCCGGTTCCCTGCCAAGATCTTTCAGAACAGACAACGCAAAGTAAGACCATTTTTGGGATTGTTGACTCAGACGAAGTTGGCTGTCTGAGGTATTAAACTGATTTTGTGCCAGTAATGGGATAGGATCAGGATAAGAGTAATGTGGGAGTTCCGGTACATGTGGGAGCTTCAGTACACCATATGGGTTATGCATGTAAGAGTGATGTGGGACTTCGGTACAGCATATGTGTTATTTTGGGTACAGGAAAACGTAAAGATTACGTTATGTATATATATATTTTTTTAAAGAGAGAATATGGTTGGCCAACATAATATTAAACAATTGGTATGTAAAAATGGAAACCTGAGCAAACTATCCCCGGGGACCCCTTGTCCGGCATGACAACCCTGTTTACAGAGAGAGGGGGATGAAGAACAAATTCGGGGAGAGAAACAAAATTGGAAATAGTGTAGAATACCTCCCCCATGCCTGGCCACCGGTCACTAACAGCAGGAGCTACGACACTATGATCCCATGAAGAGGAATGGGCTCCAGTATTCGTACAGGGAAGGGCACCCCCAGAAGAAGGAAGAACTGATAAGGAAGATGAGGAAGAAGAAGGGAGAGGGCTTAAGGCAGAGAAGAACAGTAATTAATCCAGCAATGAGAGAGTCAAACAACACAGAGCACCAGAGAAAGAGAAATAGCAGATAAATAAGAAGACTGAAAAGGGTAAAAGCAGGATGTTGAGCTGGTGGCTTTTGAGGCACTGTACCTTAACTACCTTCCAAGAATCAAGGCTGCTCACTTTTGCCCCAAGAACTTTAACATTTTGCAGCCAACAGTCAGTACAGTTTGAAACAAACTTGAAACAAAAGACTCTGACCTGTTTGCAAGTACAGAGCTCGGCTCCCTGGTGGAGAGAGAGGGGAATGTTTGTGAGTAATCGTAAGTGTGAGGTGAGGCGAAACCCTGAATGACAGGGAATCAGAGCAATTCCATTTCTGGGCTTGGTTAATTTCTACCGGCAATGGATACATTGAACTATTCATTGCTGGTTTCTCCGCCAGAGCACAGCAGCAATTCTCACCTTCCAACTCTCTCACTCCAACAAGACGAAGGCTTTTGGAACTTAAAAACAGCACTTGCTACTGCACCAGCCACTGCATGCCTTAGCCCTCCCAGTCCAACTGGCCATTATTAAGTGCAATACCCATACAAGTGGCCACAAGGAAGTCTCCCAGGGAATGCCCCAGCTGACATCACTGCCCACACAGCAGATTACAAATTCTGCGCATTGGTCCCCACAGAATCAAATATTCTAGTAGATCGAACAGCTCAGACAAGGGAATGTAAAGTTAATTCATGTAAAGTTCTGCCATGTAAAAAGATCTTTGGAAATGAGGGGGCTGAGCCGTTGACCCTTTGACGGACCCCTGGCTGATCCCTCTCGGATAAATTTATGTACCTGATGTTTTTTCTTTTACACTATATACTTGTTCATGCTATCTTGTAACATTTGAATTTATGGATGTTAATCTCTTAAAGAAGCTAAAAGCTAACCTACAGGTCCCACAGTCATGGATAAATTAAACCAATTAAAAGGGGAGTTTGTATAAGAGTTAACAGACTGAAACCTATGAATTCTAAATATTAATCTTAATTTTTTTTTAATAAGCTCTGCATAAGGATAGTTGACAGCTCCATTCTCAGTTTACCCCTACCATTTTGTCATAAAGTATGCTTTTTACGTTTTTAATCTCACAACATAAATTTGACAAAAGTCTTCGACCAGGTTATTGTCATTGTCAAACTGCAAAAATTCTTGATAATCTTTGTACGTAATTGTGTTCACTGTTTTACAACTATTGTATATTTAAAAAAACTTAAAAATAAAAAACTATAAAATAAGTATTAATCAGGAAGATCAACAAAGAGGCACCTGTATTATAATAAGATGAGTGTTGTGCCTAGATCCCTGATGAATCCTCTGATATCATTGACCTTGCTACCCACATTTCCCACAGTGTCCAGCATAGAATAAGCTTCAATCCATTTACTGAATATGTCCACAATTACTGACACATACTTATAAAATTGAGATAATCCATAAGGTTGATAGACATGCATGAGTAAATTGAAGGAAATGGGAGCTGCTGGCTATTCAGCTGCTTTGATAGGCCCGGGATTACTTTATTACACTATGGTTCTATCTTTTTATTAATAATTATTATGATCTTTATTGTTAACTGCTTGCGACCATTAGGCACCTACCGAGGATTGTGAATGTTATCATAAACTGATAAAGAGGAAGGAATAAGAAAGTTTTAAAGATTTAAAAGTTGCAAAAATGGATTCAGCTGTAAAATTAGAAGCAAGAAAGCTTTTTCACCTTTCTCCCATTACACTAACAAAGCTAACAAATATGTTTTCGCCATTCTTCCATAAATGTGTTTATAACATAAAGCAAAAAAATAAAGGGAATGTTCAGAATCTTGGCTCCTACCCTTGCTCTATAAGATCATAATGTGCGTCAATAAAGTAAAAAAAACAACATGCTTGAAATGCAGAAAAATAGCCTTCTCATCATAACCATATGTGGGCTAACCCTTCCACTCTTGGAAGAATCTGTCAATCTAGACAAGCAAGAGGCTGTACAACGCTCTGTGAGATAAAGTATTGCTGAATTGCTGATTATTGGGGTATAAGATTAAACATTATCCCTTTGTGTGGGGATAGAGTTGCTCTGTATAGCCTGTATCTACATACTGTAAGAGTTACTACCACCCGCCTGGCGAAATAAAGATTTTACTACTTGATTACTAATTTTATTGCGTTTTCGGCTGTTTGAAGTGGAATGAACCATAACATGCCTTTGGAGTGGTCCATGACTTAAAAGTTTAGATAAAGACAAGTCTTCCTCTGAAAAGTAATGCCAACTATCCAAGACGTTATTAGGTTACAGGAAGACGCTCCTGAGAAAGATGTAAAATTATGGAAACAAAGTGGTTGCACGTTTGATTATTTGTCGGGATTGTGGGTTACTCTGGCAGGACAAACTTGTATGACTGACGAATTAGTAATGTGGGTCATTGAATGTGTACACTTTGCAACTCATTGTCATGCTCAAACAACTGGCGATACACTATTAGCTACATGGTGGCATCCAAAGTTGCATACTCTGGCTCAGAGGATTAGCAGCTGTTGCCTGACCTGTCAGCAACATAATCCCAGGAAAGGCATACACTGTGGAAGTGGGAAAACTCCCTTACCCAGAGGAGGTCCCTTTGATACCCTCCAGATGGAATACATTGAGTTGGAAAGATGTCAGGGATATAAGTATGTGTTAGTAATTGTGGACGTATTCAGTAAATGGATTGAAGCTTATTCTACATTGGACAACGAAGCTTCTACAGTGGTCAAAGTGTTCATGAAAGAGATTATTCTTAGATACAGAATTCCAATTCGGCTAAGTTCAGATAATGGTCCTCATTTTGTAGGACAAGTGAATAGAGTTTTATGAACAATTGGGCATCCAGTAGCAGTTACACTGCACCCATAGACTACAGGCTGCTGGACTTGTTGAAAGAGCTAACCAGGCATTAAAAACGAAATCTGCTAAATTAAGAGTGGAGACAGGGATTAATTGGATTAAATTACTTCCAATAGCATTGTTCCTGATGCGCAATACACCAGCAGGGAGAACATGCTTGAGCCCAGCTGAAACTATTTATGGTCGGCCACTCAGAACCCCAAGGAACCAAAGTACCCCAAGAGTTGTTTATTTCCAGAATTGTAGTCAATGCCTTCTATGTTCCGTTGTGCTATGCAAAGAAAGATTTTCATTGTCCTGTCAGGGACACATGACAATAAACTCTTTTGACTTTGACTTGACTTGACCATGATATGACCACAGAAATGACCAATTATGTATTATCTTTGACCAGCATATTAAATGAGTTACATTCTAGGGTGCGAGCGGCGTATATTGAACTGCCACCTTTGAATGCCTCATCTAGAGTTGAGCCCGGTGATTTTGTGATGTTGAAGAAGTGGGTAAGGAAAGGTTTAGATGCTCGGCAGGAAGGACCATATCAGGTCCTCCTCACAACTATGACTGCTGCTAAGGTGGAAAGGAGGAATGCGTGGGTCCACCTTCACCAATGTAAAATTATTGGTAGTAAGATTTAAACTGCTAACTTTTGTTTTTGTGAGTAATCTCCCTTAGACACTGCTGCGATTCATATACCTTGGACAACAGGTCACAAGAAGAAAGTATGCTGACGTGATGGGCTCAAGAGGATCCACGCCCATGAAAAGTCAGGAGGTGGAAATTCCTTGGTTGAGAAACTTTCAAAATCTTTTCCCTGTACGGAGAACCAGACCTGTCCTCTGTCGGGTCTCCGTTGCCGTTCGGCCTAGCACCATGAAGCGGCCTCCAACCGGACCTAGGGCTCGAGTCACAGAGCCTGTGGACTACTCACCGTCGTGGAGCTGGCCAAGTTAGGAATGGGTGGAGCTGTGGTGGCACACTGCTGCTGCGGCCCGACCCCAGAGATTCAGAAGCTCCAGCTGCTGGATGGTGACATCAGGAGCTCGTGGGTCCCTGGTGGGAAATCGCTTTTCGGAGCTCCCGCGGCGGCAAGTTCTCCCGCCCGAGTTGCGGGGTTGAAAATGACATGGAACAGGGCCTTCCATCGCCCGGCACGGCTTTAATGGCCACGGGACTTGCTAGCGCTTGCCAGGGGCTCTAACATCAAGACCTGGAGCGCGGCCTTGCATCGCCCGGCGCTGCCTGAATGGCCGCGGGACTTATTTACCATCGCCCACTGGGGGCTTTGACTCTGACATCGGGAGGAGAATGAGGAGTGCAGGGGAGAGATAAGACTTTGCCTTCCATCACAGTGAGGAGGAGATTCACTGTGATGGATGTTTGTGTAAATTGTGTTGTGTCTTGGTTCTTTTCTTGTTTGCATGACTGCAGAAACTAAATTTCGTTAGAACCCTTGTATTCCCTGTGTCCCCTGGTTCTGGACTCTCCCATCATTGGGAACATTTTTCCTGCATCTATCACTTATGAACTCCTCATAACTAATACAGTCAATAGACAATAGACAATAGCAGGAGTAGGCCATTCGGCCCTTTGAGCCTGCACCGTCATTCAATGTGATCATGGTCTAATCCACATTCTGATAAGCCTCCTCGACAGCCTCTCCAAAACCTCCACATCCTTCCTCTAATGGGGCAACCAAAGTTTCCGGCAGTAATTCCAGATGTGACCTAACCAAGGTCCTACAGAGCTACATTCCCATTGATGTGCAGGGAGAAACTGCAGATGCTGATTTAAACCTGCTGAGTCACAATATTTTCTGGGTCGTTTGTGATTTTCAAATGTGTCATTCTCAACCGTAGACACATAATGCTGGAGTAACTCAGCAGGACAGGCAGCATCTCTGGAGAGAAGGAATGGGTGATATTTGATCTGATCTGAAACGTTGCCTATTTCCTTCGCACCATAGATGCTGCTGCACCCGCTGAGTTTCTCCAGCACTTTTGTCTACCTGAAGATCAGTCTGAAGAAGGGTTTTGACCCGAAACGACACCCATTCCTTCTCTCCAGAGATGCTGCCTGTCCCGCTGTGTTACTACACCATTTTGTGTCCACCTTCCTTCTAAATTCCAGTGAATACAAGCCCAATCTTTCCTCATATGACAGTCCCGCCATCCCGGGAATTAACCGCTTGATCCTCAATAGCAAGGATATCCTTCCTCAAATTAGGAGACCAAAACTCAAGAGTCAAGATTCAAGAGTGTTTTATTGTCATATGTCCTGGATTAAACAATGAAATTCTTACTTGCTGCAGCATAACAGAATATGTGAATATGTAAACATAGTACATAACGGGGGAAAAGAAAAAAAGAAAAAGTTCAATAAATAACAAATATAGTACAATAATAATATAGTCTTTTGCAGTTCAGAGGTCAGAGCATATTTGTTGTTGTGTTTAATAGCCTGATGGCTGTAGGGAAGAAGCTGTTCCTGAACCTGGATGTTACAGATTTCAGGCTCCTGCAACTTCTTCCTGATGGCAATGGTGTGGCCAGGATGTTGTGGGTCTTTGATGATGTTGGCTGGCTTTTTGAGCAGCCAAACTGAACACAATACTACAGATGTGGTCTCCCCAGGGCCCTGTCCAACTACAGAAGGACCTCTTTATTTCTATACTCAATTTAATGGAACAGTCACAGCAGAGAGGCAGCCAGGATGTCAGGAGTTGCATTGTTAAGGGCCTGTCCCACTGTACGAGGTAATTCAAGAGTTCTCCCGAGTTCTCCCCTGATTCGAGCTTGTGCAATGTACCTATCTTGATCTATGGTGTTATTCATATGGAATCCACTCTCTCCAGTTTCCTCCCTTATCTCCAAGACATCTGAGGTAGTAGTTTAATTGGATGCTGTAATTGGATGCTGTCTCCCTCGGATGGTCACGTCGCACAGACACATCTGCACTTCTGTTCTGACTGTTTTACTGTTTTAATGTTCTTTTTACAAACCATGTTCTTGGGGTATCTAAGTCTAAATTGTATTAATTATTTAAGTTATGACATTGGATGGAAGCTTGTTGACTTATGTGCAATGACAATAAAATATATTATTATTATTATTATTAAATTGCCCCGTGCATGTATGTGAGTGGTAGAAGCTGGGGGAGAGTTGATGAGTAAGTGCATGAATAAAAATAATAGGATTAATGTAGGATTAGTGTAAAACAGTGATTGATGGTCGGCATCAATTTAGTGGGCCAAATGTCATGAGTCGATAAGGTGTGATCTAGCATTATACGTTGAAATCACAGATAGATGAATTTAGCATGCCAATGCACAATCTGTACGCTCAGACATGAAGGTTAGTTTGAAGAAGGCACTGGAGAGATAATTGAAAATCTTAGCAAAATAAGTGGGTTAATAATAAGTTTAAATGGGTTTTCATGTAAGAGAACATAGATGGTAAGATGGTATTGTCACCTTTACATTGCTGGACATCCAGGACTCTGCAGGAATGCAGAATGTAGGAGGAAGCAGAATCGTCACTGACGTTTACAAAAGCAATTAGATTTTCTGTATACTGAAAAAGAACGATTTGCAGAAAAGCTGGTTCAAAACTTGTGTGTGATTGATGGCGGACGTGGTGGATAATTATTTTAATAATATATAGCATGGTTCAAAAAGCTGCATTCAGTACCATATTCTATTTTAGGTTTTTCATCTATATTGACATATGATGTTCATTTGATAAAAGTCATGCATCAAGGTTATAGAATTAAACTTGTAGGGCAGTGGGAACCTATAGATTGTTGCCATCACTAGGTAAAAATCTCAGTTAATTTGTTTCATTTCGCATACTCCAACCAAAGACTCTAAGCAGTAAACATGGAAAGTATTTTTAGAAAGTATGGGTGGTAATGGCATATTAACATCAGAGCTGCTTGTCGATTTTGGATATTGTCCCACAGAATAAGATAAATGGCTCAATATTGTGAAACATGAAGCACCATTGTTGCCTCATCCATCAGAAGGACAGGGTGAGCCCCACAGACCTGCAAAGGCCAAAAGGATTATGGCAACTGACAAAGGAAGCCCTCAGTGGACTTCACTATTCCCAGTAATGCATTCCTCTCTTGACATTTGCCTATAGAGATTGATTTTAATGGATCCATATTTAAATTATTCATTTTAATGTAAGATTTTTTTATCTGCTTAATTGAATTGAATAAATCACTGACCACAGTCAATCCCTTGGGAAATAAAATAGCTATTGGAATGCACACATCTTTTTTCAATAGATTAAATATTGGTCACTGACATTGCAAATGTGTCAGTATGTATTTTGTGTCCTGCAGAAAGCCCAATCTATTGATAACAGTGTTAGTAATACTCATCAATTGCTTTTAAGAATAGGCATTGAAGTGACATTTTTGTGTTACCGGAAGCATATGAACAGAATGGACATTTACTTGGCTCTCATCTACTTGGCTCAACTCACCTCAGTGTTGCAATGAGAGAGTATTATGCTATCGAGAGTGCTGTCTATTGAATGAGGTGTGAACCCAGTCTGTTGCAGGTGGAATTAAAAAGTCTCAGGCCAGCAGCAGAGAAATACAAGGGATTTTTCTTGATAAATGATTCAATGTACATTGCTCAGGCAACACCACTGAAATGATGACCACCAACACCGCTGACCACTTCCTTGTAACATTTTGGTATGTTAAAATTTGCCACTGTGTGAGGAAGACTACAATTCAGTATAATTAATCCATTATGAGGGAATGTGAGGTGTTTTTAAGTCATAACAGATACAATATATATTCAGGTCCTAACTTTACTTCAACATTTTTCTCTATAATGAGGAAATGTATCTCCCATCTGAAGAATGCAAACATGTTAGCTTAAATTTATTGACCTCTGGTAAGGTGTATATAATTGGGTGTGTGTTCTTACATCAACAGTGTGATTTAAGTTGCTGGAGTGCATAAAATCAGCGGTATTATTCGATAATTGGCAGTGTGTACTAAGGCAGTTTGAGTGCATTAAATTGATGACATGCAGTCAAGTGATGTTGTGCATTAAATTGGTGGTTTACATTAAACTGGGTCTATGCATTAAACCAGTGGTGTGCATTAAAAAGACAGTGTGCTCTAAATCAATGGTGAGCATGAATTGGATTTGTGTACATAATGCATTTTATGACCTCCGTAAGCCAAAGAAAATCACAAACAATTATGTACTGTTCCCATTTTATTCTGGTAACATGACTACCTCCTTGCACACAACATGATCCCAATGAACAGGAGACTCAAGAGGCTAAAGATTCTGGGAACGGGAGCAAAATGCAAATTGCTGGAGGAACTCAGCAGGGCAGGCATTATCTGTAAAGGCAATGGGATGCTTAACATTTTAGGTCAAGCGCCTAAAACAAGAGGTTGTGATTCAGAGTCCTAACTCAGGGCCACAACTTGAAACATCAACATCCTTTGGTCTCTGCATCTATTGCTTATGTTGCTGAAATCCTCCAGCGTTTTGTTTTTTTGTAGTGGAACCGTAGTAGGGTTGCTGCCTTAGAGACCTGGGTTTGATCCTGACTATAGTAGGTTGTGGGCTGCTTTTTTATGCAGTTTCATGACCCAACTCACGGAACTACATGAAATGTTCACATATTGTGTAAAAATATTATATAATTCATCCCTGAAACTCGTCAAGAACAAAACTTGCATATTTTTATTAAATTAGAGAAAAAACTGAAAATGTTCGGGTATTTTTAGTCCAATCAAAGCACGTTTAACATTGAGTCGGACACCAGTTGGCCAATCACGCGCTTTGTTTCAGGCTAGCCAGGCAGGGAGCACACATCATGCCTGAGAGTGCTTCTACTGATGCCTGTTTTACTGGAGATTCCGATGACGGTTCTTTGTTGTTCTGTGGAATACATGTCGTGGAAACTTGCAGCTGGGTAATTGAATTTAGTGAGAAAAACATTAAGAAGTCTGAAGAATGTGCAGCTAAGTGAATAGAAGTGGAAGAAAGTCTTGAAAGCAAAGTCGCTGCAACACAAAGAGGACAGCCATGTTGTGAAACTAGTGAAACTTTGTGAATCAACTGGAACTGAAAGGTAAGATCTAAAGTCTGAATTTATGAAAATTAATCTGTATGGACTTTAATTAATTTAATTGCACCCTTTTATAATGTGAAAACATGAGATTTGGAGGCTGTACATTCACTCATTCATTTATTCACTCACTCATTCACTCATTCATTCATTCACTCATTCATTTACTCATTCATTCATTCACTCACTCATTCCCTCACTCATTCATTAATTCACTCATTCATTCATTCATTCATTCATTCATTCATTCATTCATTCATGAAGTTGAGGGCCTAAACTATGTGTATCCATAACAAAGTAAGTTAAACATTTTCACAAATGTCAGCTTGTTGTAGTCTAATAAGTCTTTAACATCTAATATCGGAGCTGCCTGTGATTACTTACCGAGTAAAAGTGCTCCGACCGGGGGCCTAGGTATTTAACATAGTGAAGCCGCGGTCTCAATTAAGAAGCGTCTGATTCATGATTGCGGAGCCGCAGAGTGTGTTTGGATCATTGGAGAAAAACGAAGGAATATTGACTGCACTTTATAGGCTCCCATCGAAGTGAGAAATAGTCAGAAATGGCTGATGTTTATGTATAAATGAATTGGTGTATGTGAACTTCAACAAATTTATCTATGGTAGTAATAGTGTTATTCTCATTAACATTAAGAAGAGGTTGAAATTTTATGAATTTCAACCTCTTATGAAAGTCCATGCAGACTTAATGACTATGAGATTTTTTTTGTAGCCTCTGCCTGACCCTCCACTTGATCTTGAACTTATCAAAGCTTATCAAAAGACTTGGAATCTGATGAAGAATATTCAGATGTAGATCGGATGTATTGTAAACAAATAAATTGGGGAAATAAATGATTATATAATGTTTCATTTTAATGTCGATCATTTCACTGTTTATTTGGTCAAATTATTTAAACAATGACTGAATTTCTTATGATAATGGCGTGCGGGTAAATGACAGTGTGACAATCCACCCATCCATCCACACATACATACATACACACATCCTCACACACATCCATCCGTACACACACTTCCATGCATGCACACACACACATACATGCACACATACATCCATCCGTTCTCACACTTCCATGCATGCACACACACACATCCGCATGCAGACATATGGCTTGCAAAAGTTTTCATACCCATTGAACTTTTCCACATTTTGTCATGTTACAACCACAAACATAAATGTATTTTATTGGGATTTTCTGTGATAGACCAACACAAGGTGGCGCATAATTGTGAAGTGGAAGGAAAATGATACATGGTTTTCAAATTTTTTTACAATAAAAAACTGAAAAGTGTGGCGTGCAAAAGTATTCAGCCCCCTTTACTCCGATACCCCTAAATAAAATCCAGTGCAACCAATTGCCTTCAGAAGTCACCTAATTAGTAAATAGAGTCCACTTGTGTGTAATCTAATCTCAGTATAAATACAGCTGTTCTGTGAAGGCCTCAGAGGTTTGTTAGAGAACATTAGTGAACAAACAGCATAATTAAGCCCAAGGAACACACCAGACAGGTCAGGGATAAAGTTGTGGAGAATTTGAAAGCAGGGTTAGGTTATAAAAAAATATCCCAAGCTTTGAACATCTCACGGAGCACTGTTCAATCCATCATCCGAAAATGGAAAGAGTATGGCACAACTGCAAACCTACCAAGACATGGCCGTTCACCTCAACTGATAGGCCAGGCAAGGAGAGCATTGATCAGAGAAGCAACCAAGAGGCCCATGGTAACTTTGGAGGAGCTGCAGAGATCCACAGCTCAGGTGGGAGAATCTGTCCACAGGACAACTATTAGTTGTGCACTCCACAAATTGGGCCTTTATGGAAGAGTGGCAGGAAGAAAGCCATTGTTGAAACAAAGCCATAAGAAGTCCCGTTTGCAGTTTGCCACAAGCCATGTGGGGGACACAGCAAAGGAGGAAGGTGCTCTGGTCTGATGAGACCAAAATTGAAGTTTTTGGCCTAAAAGCAAAACGCTATGTGTGGCGGAAAACTAACACTGCACATCACCCTGAACACACCATCCCCACTGTGAAACATGGTGGTGGCAGCATCATGCTGTGGGGATGCTTTTCTTCAGCAGGGACAGGGAAGCTGGTCAGAGTTCATGGGAAGATGGATGGAGCCAAATACAGTGCAATCTTGGAAGAAAACCTGTTAGAGTCTGCAAAAGACTTGAGACTGGGGTGGAGGTTCACCTTCCAGCAAGACAACGACCTTAAACATACAGCCAGAGCTACAATGGAATGGTTTAGATCAAAGCATATTCATGTGTTAGAATGGCCCAGTCAAAGTCCAGACGTAAATCCAATTGAGAATCTCTGGCAAGACTTGAAAATTGCTGTTCACAGACGCTCTCCATCCAATCTGACTGAGCTTGAGCTATTTTGCAAAGAAGAATGGGCAATAATTTCAGTCACTAGATGTGCAAAGCTGGTAGGGACATAACCCAAAAGACTTGCAGCTGTAATTGCAGCGAAAGGTGGTTCTACAAAGTATTGACTCAGGGGGGCTGAATACTTTTGCACGCCACACTTTTCAGTTTTTTATTTGTAATAAGATGTGGAAACCATGTATCATTTTCCTTCCACTTTACAATTATGTGCCACTTTGTGTTGGTCTATGACATAAAATCCCAATAAAATACATTTACGTTTGTGGTTGTAACGTGACAAAATGTGGAAAAGTTCAAGGGGTATGAAAACTTTTGCAAGCCACTGTACATCCGCACACATACATCCACACTATGCATACATGTACACATCCATCCATTCACACACACATCCATACACACTTACATCCACACATCCACAGATACACGTTTGACAGGTATACACAGACACACACACAAACTACAGATACTCAAACAATGCAACACATTTAGGGTTATTTTAGGTTAAAGGTAAAAGCCCTCATTTGCAAAGGCACCATCGGGTGGTCTCTAACATAAATATAGGCTAATTGTAGCTTAAAATGAATAGTCATCGAGTAAACATCAGAGCATTCAATTCTTGGTTAGGATGTGGCATTTACATTAGAAATAAGACAGGTCTCTTACAGGACTGTCCCCCAGCCTGGCACTGCCCCAGTCCCACTATGGCCATTAACCCAACTCTCTCCAATATGGCAGTCCTTGGGTTCAGTAAATGGGGGAGCCCAGAGGATCTGTCCTGACCCTTTAATTAGGCAGGTTCATAAGCCCTTAAAACCTGGGACCTCTGCTGCAGTCTCATTAAATTTCCTATTAAAGCGACTGGAAGATGCCTTGCAGGGCTGTCCCCCAGCCTGGCACTGCCCCAGTCCCACTATGGCCATTAACCCAACTCTCTCCAATATGGCAGTCCTTGGGTTCAGTAAATGGGGGAGCCCAGAGGATCTGTCCTGACCCTTTAATTAGGCAGGTTCATAAGCCCTTAAAACCTGGGACCTCTGGTCTAATTAAATTTCCTATTAAAGCGACTGGAAGATGCCTTGCAGGGCTGTCCCCCAGCCTGGCACTGCCCCAGTCCCACTATGGCCGTGACCCCCACTCTGCACACAGGCAGTCAGTGGGGTTCAGTAATGGGAGGAACCCACCAGAACTGCCCTCACCCACTAATTAGGCTGGTTCAGGAGCAGGACCTCTGCGACAGTATCATTAAAAAAACGCTCACAATTATATTCATCATATTATTTTTATATACAATTATACTTAATTATATATGAATACAGCCATATTTATGTCATATATATATATATAAATAAATAAATATATAATATATATAGGTATAATAATATATAGTTTTAAAGGACTGCAACACGGAAATAGGCTGCCCATGGTGTAATATGGGCATTGGCCACTAGATGGCGCTTACTTTCCCAATCTCATTTTCTAATTAGTTTAATTGATTAATGGTGCAACTTTTGGCACTGACGAGTTATGAATTCCTTCTCAATTATATTTCATCTAAGTCTGTGGAAAATTTAATGTAGCTCCGTGACGTGGGTCACAAAAATGGATTTCAAGACACATTTTTGATGCTCGGCCCACAGCCTAGAGGTGATGCACGTACAGAGCTTGTAGGCTCTCACTATGACCATGTTGGTTTCTCCGGGTGTTCCAATTTCCTTCCAGATTCCAAAGACATGGAGGTTTATGGGCTAATTGGTCTCTGTAAATTGTCCCTTGTGTGTAGGATTAAACTAGTATACAGGTGATCATTGGTCCGCACAGACTAGGTCGATAGTAGTGCCTGTTTCCAGCTCTAAATTAAACCAAACCTTCTTCCGGATGGGAGCAGGGAGTAGAAGCATGTAACACATATCTGAATGTCTCTTCCCTTTAAGGATACAAGGGAAGAGACATTGCAAGGATAAGCCATTACAGGACACATGAGTGCTTGTTTCGTGTAACCCAAAGGAGAGCAGCCTGAACTGGTCTAATATAATGGAATCATATATGTCCACTGTCTGGCAGTTCACTCTCTGTCTCACTGATCCACATCACTCCTTACTAATGCATCTCCTAATGATTACCAACATCAAAACGCTGGCTTTTGAATTAGAAAATCTCTAGTTTTTTTTATAATTCTGCCTTTCCCAGAGTGGCATTTTGACCATGTGGTAGAAACATATTTTACAAGACCAAATTAATATTTTGTATCTCATCAGACTGGTGATAAAACTATATAATTATAATTCAAACATTTTGTCTTTGCAAATTTTCATCCAGTTCTATTTGTAGTTTTGACTCAGTCTTATTCCATAGGTGACCTGTACCTTTTCACTGTGTATGTGTAAGTTAGCTCAATTTGTATATTTACCTGAAGCTTTTTAAGCATGATTTCACAAAGCAGATTTTTGGCTACATCACCTTGTCAGTAATTTGGCACAATTAATCTATTAGAGAATACTTTTACATGAATGCAAATTAGACATGATTTATTACAGGTAAGTGATCTGCTGTGACAAACCATCACCTAAACCAAGACATCACAGTCTGTGCACAATCCATCATGCTGGGCTAGCCGTCCTCTGTATAATCTCTCATCTTTGCTCCATTGCCTGAACTATTTGCCTCCATTAACTCTAATTCCATCATCAGACCAAGATGCTTCTCCTGACGTCACTTCCCGACAGGCCATGAGCAGAAGCTTGCTCAACAATAGGCCTGGCTCACTGCCATAGCAACAATAACCAGCCCGGAGAGGTTGCCGCTGAACATGGCCTCTGCTCACTCCGTGGACCAGAGAAAGATGAGTCGACCGAAGGCTGATAAGTGGGCCGGCGGTGGTAAGCAGTGTAGGGACTTGATGGTGGTGAAGGCCCTGCAGCAGCCTAGGGCTTGGCCCAGCAGCCCGGCAAGATGTGGCTGTATCCCAATAGCAGGCCCGGCTCGCTCTGAGAGGGTAGGCCGCCAAGCCCGGTTCCTGCTCACCCCGTGGATCGGGAATCAGAGAGGAAGTGGAGCGAGATGGCGGTGGATGCTGGACAAAGGGCTCGGTGATAAGAAGCAGGACGTCTACCTTCCATACCCTCGAGGTTGGCTGCAGGAGGCGCCCCCTCGGGGAACAAGGGCGGAAGAAGGTTAGATGTTGAGAGGAACATTGGATCGCAGAACATCTGGAATGGAGGTGACAGTTGCAACAGGCTTTGTGTCCAACTGCAGTTGGGAATGTAAAATCGCACCAAAATTGTGCCTCTTGCATATGGACTCCATGGGCTTTTCTGTACATTCTGTACTAACTAGGGTGATGGTGCTTATGTACTGGGATGGTCTTGCTGAGTTGTATGCAAAAAGTATATTTCACTGTGCTTGGTACACTGTGCTTGGTAATAAATAAATTATTGAACCATTGAACCATCTTGTATTCCAACACAATTTAAACTTTGATTGCTTATTCCACTCTCCACAGGTTTTCCCTTATCCACTCTACTAGTTGCATCCTCGAAAAATTCTATAAGATTCGTCAGACATGATTTACCTTTCATAAATCCATGCTGACTTTGTCCAATGATTTCACCACTTTCCAAATGTGCTGCTATGCCATCTTTAATAACTGACTCTAGCATTTTCCCCACTACCAATGTTAGACTAACTGGTCTGTAATTCCCCGTTATCTCTCTCCCTCCCTTTTTAAAAAGTGGGGTTACATTAGCTGCCCCTTAGTGTTTCGCAGCTCTATCCATATCGATTCCACATCCTCCAAGCTAATGTCCTTCCCTTCTATTGTGTTAATCTCCTCTCTAACCAGCAATGCTACTCCACCTCCTTTTCCTTGTGTCTATCCCTCCTGAATATTGAATATCCCTGGATGTTCATCTCCCAGCCTTGGTCACCCTGGAGCCATGTCTCCGTGATCCCAACTATATCATATTCATTAATAACTATCTGCACATTCAACTCATCCACCTTATTACGAATGCTCCTTGCATTGAGACACAAAGCCTTCAGGCTTGTTTTTACAACACTCTTACCCTTGATACAATTATGTTGAAAAGTGGCCCTTTTTGATTTTTGCCCTGGATTTTTCTGCCTGCCACTTTTACTTTACACCTTGCTACCTATTGCTTCCACCCTCATCTTACATCCCTCTGTCTCTCTGCTCATGCTCCCATCCCCCTGCCACATTAGTTTAAATCCTCCCTGACATCACTAGCAAACACTCCCCCAAGGACATTTGTTCCCTTCAAGCCCAGGTGCAGACCGTCCCACCTCCCCCAGAACTGGTTCCAATGCCCGAGAAATTTGAATCCCTCCCCCTTGCACCATTTTTCAAGCCACGTATTCATCTGCAATATCCTCCTATTTCTACTCTGACTAGCACGTGGCACTGGTAGGAGTCCTGAGATTATTACCTTTGAGGTCCTACTTTTAAGTTTATCTCCTAGCTCCCTAAATTTGCCTTGTAGGATCTCATCCTATTTTTCACCTATATCATTGGTGCCAATGTGCACCACAGCAACTGGCTGTTTACCCTCCCCCTCCAGAATGTTCTGCAGCCGTTCAGTGGCATCCCTGACCCTTGCACCAGGTAGGCAACATACCATCCTGGAGTCTCGTTTGCGGCTGCAGAAACGCCTATCTATCCCCCTTACAATTGAATCCCCTATACAATAGCCCTTCCACTCTTTTTTCTCCCCTCCTGTGCCGCAGAGCCACAATGGTGCCATGAACTTGGCTGCTGCTGCCTTCCCGTGATGAGCCTACTCCCCCAACAGTATCCAAAATGGTATATCTGTTTAGGAGGGAGATGACCGCAGGGGACTCCTGCACCACCTGCCTACTGCTACGCTGGCTAATGGCCACACATTCCCTTTCTGTCCGCTTAACCTGCGGTGTGACCAACTCACTGTACATGCTATTCACGTGGTTCTCAGCATCGTGGATGCTCCAGTATGAATCCAACCGCAGCTCCAATCATTCTATGCAGTCTGCCAGGAGCTGCAGCTGGACACACTGCAAACGTAGTCACCAGGGACACCGACCATATCCCTGATCTCCCATATGTTGTAGGATGAGCAAACCACGGGGCCAATGTCAAATGACATGGCTTGCCCCCAAATTAAACCAATTCACTCACACGATAAAAATCTTAATCCTTTAAACTAACCTTTACTAAAAAGCACTGTACCCTTAGCTCACTGAACCCTTTGCTCACTGAACCCTTTGCTCACTGTACCTTTAGCTCACTTTACCTTTAACTCACTTTACCTTTAATGCAAACCAGGAGTTGCACCCAATCAGCTGCTTCCTCCAGTCCGCTTCCACCAATCAGCGGCTTCCACCAGAACACTTGTGTGGAACGTTACAGGTTTGGGTTCTCCTCCTCTTGCTCCAACGGCTCCTGGCCTCTGTTAAAACAAAGCCCCGCACTCGATTTTATAACTCACTGCCCGTTGGTCAGTGTGGGCAAGTTGGGCAGAAGATTCAAGCTTCAAGAGATTCACATTTCAAGATTCAAGAGAGTTTATTGTCATGTATTCATGCTGTATGACTCTATGACTATTTTATTTAACCATGAACAAACTAACAAGTTCAAAATCTGGCATCAAAATTAATTAGCACTCAATTGTCTTCTTTAAATAACATTCAACACAGTCAAATATGGCTCATAGCACAGATAAGTAAACAATTTAAACTGGGAAGTTTTCGATTGTCCCCCCCCCCAAATTTATTCTCTCCTGCGGATAACAGAATTTATTTTCAATTTTTATACCGGTCATTATTTTGATATGGTTAGCATCTTTTACTTTTTCTATGTTCCCGTGATTTTATTGTTACAATGGTCAAAGTTGTGACTTTTAATCTGTCTTTGATGCATTTATTTTTTTGCAGCAAACAAAAGTTTTTTGCTTTTTTTGTTAACTGCCAACATTTCTGATCAGCAAATTACAGATTATGTTTACCCCATTAGCTAAAGTTAATGGCACTTTACAAAGTGGCTTTGCTAGCTTTTGCTAAAAGTCAGCAATATATGTTTCTGCCTATCTTGTCATACACATGCTTTTGGACGAGGTGTCTCTGGGAATGACAGAACTGTCTTTTTTCCACATAGTAACAGCATAAGGAGGCTCATAGCCTTGGATTGATTCATATATCTGGTAAGGTGTAATAAATTTGCAATGTATTGTTAAATCGTAAGTGTGCATTATGTCGGTTGTTAAATCCACAGTACTATTCAATAATTGCCAATACATATTAAGTCAGTTTGCATTTGATGCTTTGGTGATGTACACGCAATTGACGGTGTGCATTAAGTTAGCGATGTACATTAAACTTGGTCTGTGCTTGAAATAAGCTGTGCGCATTAAATGTAGTAAAACATAAACAGACACACCTTATAAAGCATACTATTGAGTTGCATCACAGCCTGGTTTGGGAACAGCTCTGCCCAAGACCAGAAGAAATTGGAGAGAGTTGTGGATGCAGTCCAGTCCATCTCACAGAACAAATTTCCCATCATTGTCTCCATCAAAACATCACGCTGCTTCAGAAAACCATACTATATATTCAAAGGCTTGTCCCATATTGTTGATTCCCTAAATTATAATAGTACAGAAAGAAACTGTTCAGCCCATTGAGTTGATGGGAGCCCCTAATAGATGAATCCCGTTCACAACGTTTAAGAAACATTTAGACAAGTACATGGATTAGGTAGGTTTAGAGGGATATGGGCTGTAGTCTTCAATGACGTCTCAAGGATTTAGTCCTCGATAGTCACTAATTTGCTGATTATGGGTCAGAAGGTAATCTTACACACCCACAAGCCCTCCATGAGACATTCAATGCCGTCGAAAGATAAATCTTCCAAAAACAGTCTCTTGATTAATAGTTTCTTTATTGTAGTAGTAAAAAGTATTGTAGTCATAAAAGCTTCTTCTTGTATAAGTACATTTCAATCATGTGGTCATGCTCGTGCCTGGTTGAAAACTATGATCTTCATCAAACTAAACTAACTACTTGGGAGTCTGCACCAGAATCCGAGCCACGAACCACGTCCCAGACCATGTATAAATCCCACCCACATAATTACAGGCAGATAAAATTAATGGTAACTGGTTATAATTATAATATATTGAGTGAAGCTAAATGGCTACTACATGGGCCAAATACAGGCAGGTGGAACTGGAATAGGTGGGGCATGCTGGTTGGTGTGGAAAAGTTGGGCTGAAGGGCCTGTTTCTACACTGTATGACTATATGACTATACAAATGATTCTTTCTCGGATGTCTGTACAATGCATTTTTGAACCCATCAATTGATTTTATTTCTACTGTCTTTTGAGGTGGGGAATTTATTTTCAACTTGATTTTCTTTTCCTTGCCTCCTTCTTTGATTTTTTTAGGCAATGCTTTTTAATCTGCCTTCCCAGGGGCTTAAATAATTTGCTAATAGGAATTGCTTACCTTTGTCTATTTTATTTAAACTAGTGATGATTCTGTACACAGTTATCAATCCCCTCTCAACCAATTTTGCACCAGGAAGAACAACAATGCCTTCTCTAGTCTAACTTTACAATGGAAATCCCTAATTCTGACAACTATTTAAGCAAATTTATACAACACAACCACCACATCTTTCTGTAATCCTCCATTGCTAACTTAACTAGAGTTTTGTAAAGGTTCTGCAGAACTTCCTTGCTACATATTGGAAGCATATGGAATCCTGGGGTTTCTAAAGTGATTGGCTTTACTTTAAGAACCTCAGGATTCCATATGCTTCCAATCTGTCAAATAATCCTTCCACCTTCATGTATGCCCAGCCCCCATCATTCCTGGACAAATGCATTCTTACTGGATTCAACAATGTTTAGCTTTGACAGCAATCCATCAATCAATGGTTCTTTAATTTATCATATATGCACTACACAGCTCACACATGCACATCACCATATTTTGGCACCATTTACAAAATAAAATGTCCAAAGCAGTAAACCTTACAAAACAGTAAACATAACAAAATATCTGTTAAAATGGAATACCTTGAAGCCATTCTTAGTTTTCTGTAGATGGAAGCTTGGATGCAATTGGCCAGCCATTATATTTTGACACAATCATATAAACTGGTTTGTTATATCATGCATCTAATTTATTGAAAGGACTGCTGAAGTGATTAGCTCCGGAAAAATAGACAGCAAAGAAATACAAATTAAGATCCCGGATGCAAAATTAGTACTGGAGACAAAAACAGAAATGATGGAAGAATTTAGCTGTGGGTGGCACCGTTGTGCAGCTGGTCGAGCTGCAGCCTCACAGTGCCAGAGACCTGGATTCAATCCTGACCCTGGGTGCTGTCTGTGAGGAATTTGCATATTGTCCCTGTGACCACTTGGATTTCCTCTGGGTGCTCTGGTTTCCTCCCACATCCTGAAGATGTGCGGGTTTGTAGATTAATTGGCCTCTAAAATTATCCCTCGTGTGTAGGGAGTGGATGCAAAAGTGGAATAACATAGAACTAGCGTGAATGGGTGATTAATGCTCGGCATGAACTTGTTGGGCCAAAGGGCCTGTTTCAATACTGTATCACTAAACTAAACTCAGACAACTTCTATTGAAAGAGAAACAAGTCATCATCTCATGTTAGCAACATTAAAGGCAGTGGTGTTGGTGCTGAATTTTGCATTGGTTTGACCACATTCTGAGTATTGCTTTCAGCTCTTGTCAGAGATGCACAAGGATACACTCTCCTTAGTGTGGTGCTAGTGTGGCTGAAAACATATATCAAAAGACTAATGGGCCTTGCCCCACTTAGGCGATTTTTCAGGCGACTGTCAAGTTGCCGGCAGTCGCCTGAAAAAATCGTCAACTGGAATGGCGACTGTCAGAGTGGAACACCCAAACACACATGCACATCACTTTCTTCACCAGCCTGTTATGCAGGCGGGGACAGGACAAGCAGGGGGGCACTGTTTGAGTGAAATTTACATGGTGCAAAGCCATGGTGATACAGACACACACCGTGATGAACAAGAAGGTTGGCGGTGTAATTAAGACGGCTAGTGAACAGTAAGTACTTTAAAAGAGGGAGGGAGAAGGGGGAGAAGGAGTGGAGACAACTTTTAAGAAGCCAGAGATATATGGCTGTGAAGCTCGGCGGACATTTAATATTACCAGTCGGTTATCCTTCGTTCTGAAAACTACTGCTTACATTGAGTTTTTTCCCCCAATTTAAGCAGTAAGCAATTTCATTGGCTCATTGGGGTTTTTTCCCCAATGAGGACCTCCTGGCGACCTACCTACGGAACAAAAATTCTCGCTACTCTCCATGGCGGTTTCATTCTGGTTGCGGCGACCATAATGAGGCCGCGACTAGTTCCCAAAATGCGGGAACTCTTCACGATCATGAATGCGACTACCTGGCAACCACCCGCAACATGTGGCGACTGCATAGAGTCCTGCAGTCGCCTAAAAGGTTGCCTAAGTGGGACAGGCCCATAAGGTTCACGGCGAGACTGAAAGAAAATGAACAGGTGGCAGTGTGGAAATATCCCTTTCATTAAATGTGGTTGGAAAGATCCATAATTTAAAGAATGTCATTTGTGCAAGTTGATAAGAGGCTGCTTCAGCATTTTATCATACAAATCAATGATTAATTCTGAGTGTGTTGTGGGACAATTGTTTAAGAGAAAATGCTGGAATTAAAGGATAATATGATAATATAATGATAGACTTATATGTACAGCAGATGGATCAAAGGGATAGGTTAAGTGAAGCACTGGCAGCAGTTTTAAAATGTTAAGTTAACATAGCTAAAAATATTTTTATAATCCTTAACTGAATGATAATTAGATTTCCCTTGTACCACTTTGTCAGCTTTAGCAGTTTCTATTGCCAAAATTGTCATTAGCAGTAATAATCTTCCGCAGACTTACCAATAATTAGTAATTTATCCCATTATATATTTGGAACAGATTCAGGGTAACATAGCCCCATAGACCGCCACAGTAATCTCAATCAATGACTTAGCCATGTGATAATATATGTGCATTACCTACTCAGAAAAAAATGAAGAAATAAATATGACTTTGTCTGCACTATCCAAATTCTGAGAAAAGAAAACGAATGAGCAACCCTCCTTACATTACTCCCCTTTTTTCCCTTTTTTGTTTTTTTTGTCTCTAGTCTTTGTTCACCATTTTCCTATCAAACCCCCTCACCTTATCAGGCTCCGTCCCTTCCCCACCTCTTTTCCAGCTTTCTCACCTCTTCTACAATCAGACTGAAGAAGTCCCAACTGTTGAGTTACTCCAGCACTTTGTGTTTTCTTGAATGAATGTTCTCATCAACAGAGAGGACTCCATTATTTTATTGATGAAGAGGCATGAGTTGACCAAAGGCAATAACCTACCACCTAGTCGACGTCAAGCTACGGCAAGCTACTGACCACCGGCGCCCTTTTGGGACCTCCACCTATGGCCACACTTACAACAACCTATGACCAGACAGGCGACAACCTACAACAACCAAAGTCAACCTATGTCCACCCGCGACAAGCTACGACAAGCAATGACCCTGTCGGCGACAACTGAAGACAACTAAAGACAATTCAGTCACCGGTACTTGTCGCTGGTTGACATAGGTTGACGTAGGTAGTCGCCAATGGAATTCACCAAAGTCAGCACCCGGCAACAAGCAACGTCACCTGGTGACAACCTATGTCATCCTGGCGAAAACCCACGACAGCACCTATGACAGGAGAAGATATGAGCTATGTCAAGCCCACAGTCGCTGAAAATCTTTGAACATTTTAAAATCCAGCAGCGATCACAAGAATATTACGGCTCTTTAGGCGACTTGAAGAGACTACTCACAACCATGCAGGCGTCACCCCGCGACCATGTGGTGACAGCCTAGTCACCTGTAGTCGCCGAAATACTTGCCGAAGTGGGACAGGGGCTTAATTTGTATGCTTGAATTTCCTGACGAACTCAAGTGAAAATCCAAGTCTCACGGTGCAGGGGTCTCTTACATAAGTGTAAGAGAGAGAAAAATGAATGGAACAACAATGTTCCAAGAAACGGTTTTAAAAGCCTGCGGAATCCGAAATAAACAGGACAAATGGAAGAGTTAAACAAATCTCATGGAGTGCTGCAGAATTATGATTTAGCGTAGGCCACAATGTTAGTATTGATTTTAACACAGGTTGTGGGAAGAAGAAATGATATGTGTGAACATGAATATAAAAGAACCATCAAATAGGTACTTTTTGTTTATATTATGTCAAAAAATCTGTCAGAGATACTGGAAGGATCTCTCATATAAAGGACATTCATTTTCTATATATATTTTCTGCTAATTTCAGATATCATGCATTTTCTCATATTTGAACCTGTCCAAACTTACCATCTGGTGGAGCGGCTGCCTCACAGTGCCAGAAACCCAGGTTTGATCTTAAATTGGTTTGCTGTCTGTGTGGAGTTTGCACATTGTCTCTGTGACCATGTGTGTTTCCATTGGATGATTTGGCTTCATCCCTTGGCCCAAAGACATACAAGTTTGTAGGTTAATTGGCATCTGTAATTTGTCTCTAATGACCAGTGAGTGGGTGAGGAATTGGGTTAATATAGAATTAATGGAACAGATGATTTTTAATGATCAACGTATACTCAGTGGGCCAAACGATCTGATTATTTGCTGTCTCTAAACTCAACTAAACATTATCTGCTGGCCTTAACAACTCTCTTTGAACTAGCACCCAAACTACCTGTACCATAGAAGCACTGCTAATCTCCAAATATTGCCTGAAATATTACACGTGCTTCTTGGATGTTTTAGCATAGTTTTGAATCACTTTCCTGATTTACTTTCATCAATCAACTGGCTGGGCAGTGGTGCTACTTGCCAACCCACTTGCCAACCCATTCTGCATGTCAAATATGAATAAATGCCAATTTGTGGACACAGGTATTTAACAAACTTGGTAGCCAAAGAATGACATGACGTGGGTACATCCACACAATGTACATGTGACTTTCTAGCTACATCTGACATTCACAGAACAAAGAAGTAAACAAATAGTAATTAACCTATTTTAGAAATATTGCCTGAAGTATAATGTCTATTAGAATACTAATATAACTCGCTGTCTTTCTTTAAAAGAGCACAATAAATACCCAAATAGCAGCCTAGTTTACTGTGCCATCAATAAAGCAGCACCATCTCCCCTCTAATCTTGCTACTCCAAGGAAAACGCTATTGTTATTTTTAAAAATTTGTTTGCAAGTTTTTCTCCATAGGGGAAGCATTCTATTCTCATCTGGTCCCATCAATTGCATGCAGTCAAATGGTTAAAATCAAAAGTGCTAATTTATTCAATGGGCACTATTGATGTTACAGAACAATCAGCTGCTTCAGCACCAACTGAAATCTCTGATTTGTATGATCTTATGGTTATCTTATCATGTTAAATATAAGTCTATATCATCGCTATCTCAACAGCTTTAATGAAACCTTGTTATTTTCTTAATTTAGGTTATTTTGGTTTTTCACATAGGTTTTGAATGTGTGGCATGAATAAACTTTCATATGAATTCCTGGTACATAACTCGCCCTGCATATCATCTTTAATCTTTCCCATCTCACTCTAAAGCTCTGTTCTCTAGTATTTGAATATTATCTTAATGATGGACAAGAATTCAAATCATTCTCATTTTATGGGCGAGTCCAGAATGTTCTTGAAAAGATCGAGCTTCATTATAATTATAACTAAACAAGGCTGAAAATGTAATGCAGGTAAAAGTAAAGGCTCAAAGGTTGGGACAATAAGGGAGATGTTTTGATCTTTTTTCCATAAAACGTAATCAAATTTGATTAACATAAATTGCAAAGTCTCAATTAAAATTAATTAGAGTCATAGAGTGATGCATTGTGGAAACAGGCCCTTCGGCCCTAATTGCCCACACCGGCCAACATGTCCCAGTTATGCTAGCCCCATCTGCCTGCGTTTGGTCCATGTCCCTCCAAACCTGTC
The DNA here is from genome assembly GCA_963514005.1 of Raja brachyura. Next base: position 68,054,709 of record OY740784.1, read on the forward strand.
CTATCCATGTACTTGTCTAACTGCTTCTTAAATGTTGGGAAAGTCCCAGCCTCCACTACCTCCTCTGGCAGCTTGTCCCATACACCCACCACCCTTTGTGTGTAAAGGTTACCCCTCAGGTTCCTATTAAATCTTTCCCTCTTCACCTAAGCCTATGTCCTCTGGCCCTCGATTCACCTCCTCTGGGCAAACGACTCAATACATCTACTGTAATTAATTAAAATAAGGGATTAATAAAAGTGAGAAATAAAATAGGTTTAAAAAAATCGACAACTTTTGGTTCAGCATAAAACTTGCCCTTATACGCCATTCCTCAAGTTTATACACCCATCCATCCATGGAACAGCCGATCCACGGATCGATCTTGGCACCAAAATATTACTCTAATATCCTGCACCATTTAAAGGACAGCAAGAAACAGCAAAGGTTTGCAATCTGGAATGAATACAAGCTAGATGATAGATTGCCATGTCCTTCACCAACATCCCAGGGATCAGCATTAACCAGAATCTCAATGGAATTGGCTGCATAAATACTAGTAGGTTATCTTTCCTTCAGCAAGTGACATTTCTCCTGACTCCCATAAACTGACTACAAATTATAAGGTGTAAGCCAGAAGTGTGATGGAGGACTGCAGTGACAGTCCACCAGCCTATCAACCAGCTCCCTTCCACTAAAGGGCCTGTCCCACTTTCACGACCTAATACACGACCTCTGCCGAGTTTGCCCTTGACTCGCAGCATGGTCACGAGGTCGTAGGAGGTCACAGGAGATCGTAGGTAGGTCGTAGCGAGCCATGATGCTAATCGTAGGTACTCGTGGCATCAAGTAGGTCGGGGCATTTTTCTTACATGATAAATGTCCACGAGTAAAAAAGGTCGTGAATTAGGCCGTGAAAGTGGGAGAGGCCCTTAAGATTGCAGTGTGCATTTTCTACACGATACCTGGTTGAGCCACTGCCTCACAGCGCTATATTTGCCTTAATTAGCCAAAGCGTACAATTTCAGAGCAGAGAGACTATGGTACAGTTTTATAAAACATTTAGTCCATAACGGGGATATTGTGTGCAATTCAAATCACCGCACTATAGATTCTTGATTAGTACAGGTGTCAGGGATTATGGGGTGAAGGCAGGAGAATGGGGTTCGGAGGGAGAGATGGATCAGCCGTGATTGAATGGCAGAGTACACTTGATGGGCTGCATGGCCTAAGTCTGCTCATGTCACTTATGAACTCATAATCATTCCTAGGTCAAAAAAGTAAAGTATTTTCACCTCAAGGGATTGTAGCCCTTTTTGAACGTTACAAGGCAAAGATATTTTTCGGGGTTAATAGCAATTTGAAAGCTAATAAATACATTTTATTCAACAAAAATTTGACTGTATCAACTGAAACCTTTTGGGCATTAGGTAGGATTGTATGGAACCACAGCTGTTACTTGTGTTCCTTTGTAAAACAATTAGATTTAAACAAACACTTTACTGTGTTATTTAATAACTGACATGATCAAATATAATCTATTGTATTTTTGCCTGATATGAATAACTTTTTCTGCATGTATTTCATCTCACAACCTGTGTAAGAAGGAACTGCAGATGCTGGTTTAAACCAAAGATGGACACAAAAAGCTAGAGTAACTCAGCGGGACAGCAGCATTTCTGGAGAGAAGGACTGGGTGACGTTTCGGGTCTCTTCAGACCCTTCCTCGGTCTGAAGAGACCGAGCCTACACTTGGTCTCACAGATGTAGAGCAGCTGACACCTACAGCAGCGGATGCAATAGATGAGGTTGGAGGAGATGCAGGTGAACCTCTGCCGCACCTGGAAAGACTGCTCGGGTCCTTGAATAGTGTCAAGGGGGGAGGTAAAGCAACAAGTGTAATGTTTCCTGTGGTTGCAAGGGAAAGTGCAAGGGGAGAGGGTGGTTTGTGTGTGAAGAGACAAATTGACCAGGGACTATGGAGGGATCTCTGCAGAAATCCGAAAGGGGAGGAGATGGGAAGATGTGGCCAGTGGTGGGATCCCGTTGGAGGTGGTGAAAATTACAACTGCCTTCACATTGCTTATTCCAATTCGGACAACAATGGACTCCATGGCAACTCACAGTGTGATTGATTTGCACAGTTTTATAGATTTTGTTGGTTCTGAATTCATCATTCACACACAAGGTTTTCCTGCCTTTTGGTGTAGGCGGTATTGTGTTATTGTGCTTCTGTGCACCGTTGAAAAACCTTTGAAGACTCTAAACTACGTTCATCTCCCTTCTTTTACCACAATTGATGTTAGTGCAGATGAGTGATTGAAAGAGAACACAGGACTCAGAACCATTTCAAGCACCAGTGATCTATTTCTTATCACAGATGCCAAGAATCTCAGGCTACCATAGCAATTTTCGTTAGCCTTGAGAAGTAATGGACACATTGGTGTTCCTGGCTGTGAATCTATGTAGTTGGACCAGGACATATCTTGGTGGTATATACCCCTTGGAACTTGAAGCTCTTGTTCATCGCCACTTCAGCAGCATTGTTGCTGTACAGGTATATGTACTCCACCCCTCTTCCTGAAGCTGATGACCAACTTGTTCATTTTGCTGATGTTGTGGGAGAGGTTATTGTCTTGACGACTTTCATTCCAATGTTTACAAATACACAGGAATAGATGTTAAAAGTCCAAAGTGCCAAATATCAATTTAATCCTGATGGTGATGGGAGCCTTCTGCACTCACCTATGATGTTGAGAAAGGCTAGGCAGACACGTCATTGGGGTTATCAAGTGGGCACCTACTTTCATCGACGTTTCGCTGATTGAACCCACGACGTCTCCAGTAGGCTCAGTGGTGCATTCTGGCGTCCCAGAACCACTTGATAACCCCTATGACGCGTGAGGGAATCAATGATTCCCAAGAAAATTTGTTTCTGTTTTTTTTGTGAAATGAAAGGGACTTTAAAGGGAAAGGGAATGTATTGGCCTTCATTATATTATCTGCTCTGTGGTCAGATTGAGTGAACATGCACCTTAACTTTGTACAGAATTGATATCCATGCCCTTGCTTTAAGACTCCTCAGTTATAATTTTGTTTCTAGCCCTGGTGTCATTTGGATTCTCTCCTTCCCTGTTGGCACCTTTCTGAAGGACTGACATTGGTACTCGTGCCTCCATGACTGTCTCTGCATTAGTGTTACACTTGCCATTGTCCACCTTCTTATCATAGTGTCATTGGATATTTGTTTTGTTTTAATACAAACTAATATTTAATACAAAACTGATATCGAACCATGTTGCCTTTCTTAGAAAATCGTTCTGATTAGGCTAGCTTTCTCCATGATATTTTATAGTTTTGTACAGCCATTCCTATCCGAGTATGACTCTGCACAGTCATCTGATACTCTCTGTATTCTATAATTTGTGTGGCTAGATATTCATTCCATCAGCTGAATTATTTATGACAATATCTCTTGCAATGTATCCATAAGATTCTTTCGACTGTTTCTATTGGTCTGTTCTGAGATCTGTCCTAAATCACTTTGTAGGATCCACTAAATCTCACAACCGAAAGTAAAAGACAAGCGACACCAAGCTTTGCCAAACACCTTCATCTTCGTTTAATTAAAATCTCCTCACTACTGCTTGTGTACACATAAGCCCCTTAAACCCTCTGACCTCGGAGTTTGTATCTCAGCTTGCAATTCTCATGTGACGCTGCTCGTTACTAGGCAACGGGAACAAGCTGTACCTAAAAACCACGTGAGCCACAACTTCATTCTCCTCTTTGTTTATTTTGAAGAGGTGCCAGATTTATATGACTATCCAGTGTTCCTCAGAGATAATTCCAGAGCAGTAAAAGATATGGCCATACAAATAGAGATGCATTAGATGACATCTCCCAAAATGATCTCAATTACAGATTGGTTTCTGCAGATTGGTAGGTAGTAAATATAACTCCAAGACACAATGTGTTGGAGTAACTTAGCAGGTCAGGCAGCATCACTGGAGAAAATGGACCGGGACCCGAAACGTCACCTATTCATTTTCTCCAGAGATGCTTCCTGACCCACAGAGTTACTCCACCACTTTGTGTCCTTTTCAGTAAACCAGCATTTGCAGCTCCTCGTTTTCAGATATATATAACCCACTGCTTGAAAAAGAAGGCAGAGAGAAAAGGAGGAACAACAGTTTGGTTTGCCTAATATCAGGAGCTGGGAAAAAAATCAAAATCCATTCTAAACAATGTGACAACAGGACTGCCAGAAATTATCAACAGGAAAGGACAAAGTCAACATAGATTTATGAAAGGAAAACCATGTTTGTGAAAACTACTTGAATATTTTTGAGGATGTAGCTGGCAAGCAGATAAAGGGAAACTAGTCAATGCTGTGAACTTGATTTTTTTAAAAGCTTGTGATAAAGTATTTTATAACAGAGGTTGGTGCACAAAATCAATGCATATGTATTCAAGGCTAATGTACTGAAATGAACTGTAAATTGCTTCGTGGACAGGAAACAGAGAGTAGGAATGAATGGATCCTTTTCTGGGTGGTTGGCAGTGACGTGTGCTGTACCAGAGTGACCAGAGCTTGAACCCCAGCTATTCATAAGACAGATCCTTGATTTGGACCAGGAAACTAAAAGAAACATTCTTGAGTTTGCCTGGAAGCATGAAATTGAGAGGGATCGTGAACTGAGAAGAGTATGCAAAGACGTTTCAAAGCAATTTAACCAAGTTGAATGAGTGTTCACATACATGGCAGATGCACAGGATTACGGATAAATCTGAAGATATCCACTTTGAAAGGAAAATCTTGACTTCTGGTGGTGCTATGGAGTAAGGGAGACTCGCGCCTATTAGCTCCACAAACATTTGCTTGAAAACGGGGGAAAAGAACGGGACTTACCTGCAGTACAACGGCACCGGCTGCTTGCAGTAAGCATGTGACGTCATCAGGCGTGCGACACCGGCGGTATGTCTACACAACATACCCCACCCCACCCCCCTCCCCCCCCAGATGAGAAAAGCCAGTAAGGGCAGAGAAGTAGGCCCAACTGAAGCCTCGGGCTCAGTTTTAACATCGTCCCAAGAAGACATATCAAAGAAGAAGAAAAAAGATGTGGAAGAACTAAGAAGTTTCCTCGCACAAGAAGTCGCAAATATAATGGAAAAATTGAAAAAACTCATACAGAATTTTAAGGAAAAATTAAAAACTTTAAAAAAGAAATGAAAGAAGAAATTAAAGAAGATGTCATAGCCTCTGTACATGATGTGCTGGACACCTGGAAGTTAAACATGGAAGAAAATCTTAATCAAAAAATTGAAGAGGTAAATGCTAAATTGAATTTGATGGAATTCAGATTTAATTCAAAGTTGGATTCCATCGCCCAGGCATTAGATAAACAACATAAAACTGTAATTGAATTAGAGGAAATTGCTCATTCTAAAACTACAAAAAAGCTTCTCTCCGAGAACAAGTGTTTATCAGACTTATTACTTAAAATAACTGAAAAATGTATTGACTTGGAGATGCCAGAATTTAAGAATTGTGGCCGTTCGGGAAGGCAGAGATGGGAACTGTGACCCCCGTGAATTTGCCGCAGATCTATTGAAAAAAGTTTTAAATCTGGATCAAGTACCTTTATTTGCTCGGGCACACAGAGCATTGAGATGCCGTTCAAGGGCGGACGCTCCCCCAAGACAACTTGGTGATAGTGAAGGTGCAATATGATCATGTTTTGGATGATATGATGAAAAAAATCGTTCACAGCAGAAATCTCGTATTTGAAGGAAATAAGATCAGTATATTTCGAGATTACCCTGTGGAGGTCACCAAGAAAATAGCATTGTTTACAGACACAAGAAGAATACTTAGAATATAAAAAACCTGAGCTATGGACTGATATACCCCGCAACACTGAGAATCACCTACGACAAGAAGGAATATTTCTTCACCAAACACACAGATGCCCTTGAATTAGCCCAGAACATCGAGAACATCGGAGACTGAGGATTGAATAACATTCAACACTCAACATACACCTGACGATACCAGACTTTAAATTAAATTTAAGAAATGAAACTTTAAATTGCTATACTTAAGGACTGTTTAAAATGTATATTGAGAATTGAGTAGTTATCTTGCTATCGATATATAATATTTATATTTAGGTACTGATTATTTCTGATTACTACTAATTATGATTATTAATTATTATTATTTATTGTTAACTGGATCAACTTAGAATTAGCTAAAAGTATGAATTGTAAGTAATATGTGATTCAGGCAATTTGTTAATAAAAATTTAGGAGGGTTTTTCTTTGATACTTTTGACTCAGCTTTGACTAATATACGAGACTAATATTTCACTGAGACTAAAAATTATTCCACTAGTGGAATATAACTATTGTTTCCTCTCCCCCATATACTGTTTTTATTGAAATTTAATCTTTTAAGGAAAGTACAGAGCTAGTAATACTTATTTTTAAACCAAAGGCTACGGACGTCCTTAGATGTCTAGCCTCATTAGGGTGGCTATCACTAACTGCACCAACTATAGATGTAGTTTGTTTCTTTCTTTTACACTTTACTAATATAATACTTTTTTACTTGTTCTATTTTATATTTATATTATAATTTTTATTTTCAATGGAATTATGTTTTATTTAAGGAGATATGGCTGAGAGGAAAATCTACAAGATCTAAAATTCATCTATCTGTTGTTTGGGTGTAAGGTAGGGTTTAATGTGCTGAACTATTTGCTCTATCATAGACCACCTTAATCACTAGATGCAGGGCGTATATATGAAAATTGGGGGTGAAGGAATTACATTATGGATTTGGAATGTTAAGGGCATTAATGAACCAATCAAGAGAGGTAAAGTATTAGCTAATTTAAAATCACTTAAAGCAGATATAATATTCCTCCAGGAAGCACATCTTAAAAAGGAAGCGCAACACAGGTTGAAAGCAAAATGGATTGCTGAAACGTATCACTCTTCATTCTCACATAATCTAGAGGGTTTGCAATAATAATCCATAAAGGTATACCTTTTAAACATATATCAACTATAGAAGATATTGACGGCAGGTATATTGTATTAGTAGGCGAGTTATATTCAAAAGAAGTGACTCTTCTTATGTATATGGACCAAATTTTAATAGCCCAATAATTAAAATCTATACCCACGTCAACTTCGTAAACTGGATAGGGAAAAAACAATTTATAAAATTAGATCAGACAAGGGAGAAATATTAACACTACCCCAAGATTTTATTGACAGATTTTCACAATACTATCAAAAACTTTACTCAACTAAAGTGACAGAACAATCAACAGGAATGGAAGCATTTTTACAGAAATGTAATCTAACGGGTTTAGATCTGAAAGAGAGAGGTGCTGAAATAATGGTAAAAGATATCGAAAAGTCAATGAGATCTTTAAAAAATGGAAAGGCCGCAGGTTCTGATGGCCTAAGCTCTGAATTTTATTTAAAAATTTATGATCTGATTTCCCCATGTTTACAGGCATTGTGTAAACACATTTAAACTCCCAGAAACTTTAAACGAATCTACAATAAAACTTATACCAAAAACTGATAAGGATCTTTAGGACCCCGGTTCATTTAGAGCAATAGCTCTCTTAAATACAGATCAGAAAATATTAACTAAAATCCTATCTCATAGATTGAGTTTAGTGATTAACAAATTAATACACCCCGACCAAACAGGTTTTATTCCAAAACGTTACTCATTTTATAATTTGAGACGACTATTTAATACTATATACTCAAAAAGAATTGCTAATGCAGACCTAGCAATTATTTCGCTAGATGCTGAAGAAGCATTTGATCAGGTAGGATGGTCATATATTTATTTTCGGTGATTGAAAATTTTCAATTGGGAGAGAAGTACTGAACATGGGTTAAACTTTTATATTCTCACCCAACAGCTAGAATATTAACAAACCAAATGATATCAACTAAATTTAATCTTTCTAGAGGCTGTAGACAAGGATGCCCACTATCCCCATTATTATTCGCTCTTGCAATTGAACCATTAGCAGAAAGTGTTAGAGCTCATCCTGAAATACACGGGTATAATACTAAAGACACAATTAATAAAATCTCCTTATATGCAGATGATGTATTAATATATATTACAAAACCAGAAACTAGCATTCCAAACCTATTAAATCTAATAACTCAATTTGGTCCGTTAAATATTTAGGAATTTATGTAACTAAGACATATACTTCTTTATTCAAATCAAACTTCCAACCTTTACTGAATAAATGACATAAGAATATTCAGTATTGGAAAACACTCCACATTTCAATGTTTGGTAGAATTAATTCTATAAAAATGATCATTTTGTCGCTATGTATTATAGGGTAATACATAGCAATTACTGTACCAATTTCAGTCAATCCCGATATATATCCCCCAATTTTTTTTTTTAAAGTCGATTCCATTGTTACAAGCTTCATTTGGGATTATAAGAATCATAGAATAAGCAAAAACATTTATGTAAATCAAAGACAAATGGAGGTTTAGCTTTAACAAATGTTTTGTTTTATTTTTGGGCAGTCCATATTAAAAACATGAATTTCTGGTTGGAATAAATGAATGAGCAACCAAACTGGTTAAGGATGGAAAAGGAAGATTGTTTGCCTTTTGAAATTGGTTCAATTATGTTTCCACCCACAAAATTGCACAAAAAAACCTATAGGGAAAACCCTATAATACATAGTGGTATACGAATCTGGAAACAATTAAAAAAGGCGCAGGCACGTCATACTTCAAAGTAGCGACGTGAAAACACAGAAAACCGATAGCCGAAGTAAGATAGTAAGGCTTTCAGAAGACTAGAACTACCAGATGATCCTTTCGATTATGAGGGCAGGGAACGGAGGGCACGTAATCCCTCATCGTAACTCCTCATAAAATAAATAACTGGTAAGTCTCGTTTAATCTTACTATTTTACTTCGGAGTCACGTGAGTGACTACATGAAGATTTCAAAGCTCTGTGATTTCATGCTGTAGATGCACTCCATACAACACACTGCTTCAATTGATCCTGTAGTGTATAAACAATATATTGAACATTGCTTCAAATTATTCAATAACTATTTTAATAATAATAATAACGATAACAAAGGAAAGTAATAACCCCTCTATCCCAGGAGAAAATTACAAAGAAATGATAATGAAAACAAAGCAAACCAAATTAAACCAAACCCAACACAGCAAGCCCAAACCCTGGCACTGTAACATCAGGTTTATCATAAAACTTAGAAAAAGTCTCTTCTTTAGACCATTCTGCAGCCCCGAGGATTTGGTCATGCGGCGAGTCCTGCGCCTTCACCGCGGATGTTGACGCCACCCTGGTGGAGTGAGATTTAAACACATGAGTGTCCACTCCAGCGTAATCCAGAACCTGTTTTAACTATCTAGAAATTGTTTGTGCTGACACTTTTTATATGTTTTTTTGTGGGTTATGAGCATTACTGTCTCAGAACCTCTGAGACTCTTAGTTACTTCAATATATTGACTCAGATGCTTAACCACACATAAGTCTTGGTCCACAGGGTATGCTTTAAAGATTACCTTGGTTCCAGCCTGCTTTGCTTGATTAGATCATAGACATAAAAAGTAATTTCATCTACAGACAAATGCATACAATCTAATCGTAACATTTGCAATGTTTGTACTCATTGTGCTGATACTAACGCCATAAGCATAACCACTTTAAGTGTTAACTTCTGAAAAGACAGTGACATAATTGGAGCCCATTGCTGAAGCAGTGTGAGAACTATACTGACATCCCAGATTTCTGGATATCTAGGCTTAGGAGGATTTGTATTAAAAAATCCTCCATAAATCAGGATACTAACAGATGAGACGCAATAGATTGTCGTTCTGAAAAATGTCCTAAGAGGACAAAGCACTCTGAGCACTATTAATGGCACTGTAACTCAGGTGCTGATCAAAATGCAACATAGCAAGGAACTCCAATACATCCGGTATGCTCACAGTATGATAAGATATATCTGACTGTACACAAAACATTTCCCATTTCTTTATATGAGACATATATTGTTTCTTAGTGCTATCTCTCCAAGCTGCAGTTATAACATCCATGGTCCCATCCAGCAGTCCAAGCCCTTGTAATGGTCTGGTCAGAACCTGCAGATTAACAAAGTAACACGGTCATATAATGGATGACTTTCTCCCGTTACTGGATGTACCAACAAATTACTGCAGTTGGGGATCGTCATGAATGCCTGAGTCATCATACTGAGCACCAATGGGAACCATGGCTGTGTTGGCCAGTCTGGAACCACCAAAATGCCTGAGGTGAAGTCTTGCTCTATTTTGGTGAGACATTGCCTAATCAGGCAGAATGGGGGAAAAGCATAGAAGAATGTACGTCCCCAATGTAGCGAGAATGCATCCACCACTGCTGCACCTGGATCTGGCTCCCATGAAACATATTTAGGCAACTGGTGATTCAATCTGGATGCGAACAGATCAATATCTGGTAACCCATTGTGGCTGACAATCTTTTTAAAAACTTCTGGATTTAATATCTATTCTGTATTGTCATTGAACTTTTGTGACCTGTTGTCTGCCACCACATTGTCTATCCCTGGTAGGTAGATAGCTGAGAACCAGATATTTCTGGAGATACACCAGTGCCGCATGAGGTTGGCCAGATTATTACATGATACTGATCTTACTCCTCCCATGTGATTGATATATGCCACAGCTGTGGTATTGTCCACCTGGAGTTGAACATGTGAATCATTCATTGTAGAACAATAAGCTTTCAATCCATAAAATGCCCCCAATAACGCCAAATAATTTATACCATGTGTTTGGAAAATTAAATCCTCTTGGACACTCCATCTACCACCACAGCTAGATTCACTGTGTCTAAGTCCCCATCCGAGAGTGCTCACATCAGTCTGTGAAACCACTGAAGGTTGCTGAACCAAAATATTTTTAGTAGCTTGTGCAACATTGATAATCCACCATTGCAATTCAGCTAAGGCTGTAGTTGGTAACTGCATGGACCTATCAAAATGACCTGCACGCTTTTTTAGTGCTTGTTCTCTGGCTTGTTGCAGACTTTGATAGTGCAGAGGTTCAAACTCTACAGCAGGAAACGCTGCTACCAATTTACCAATAACCCTGGCTACCTCTCGGATGGAGGGATAAGGTTTCTCAGCGAGGCAAGTACAGGCATTTGTAATATCCACAACCTTAGCTTTTGGCAAAGTTACTGACATATCAACTGAATTAATGACAAACCCCAAATAATCAATTGTTTGGGATGGCTGTAACTTAGATTTTGTTGGATGGACCAGAAACCCTAGACTTTCAAATAGGCTTGTGGTTGCTGAAACTGATTCTTCAGCTGCCTCCTGAGTGGCGCTTACAATTAAAATGTCATCTAGATAAGCAATTACAATGTGATTTTGAGCCCTCAGTAACGGCAGTGCTGGTTTCAATAATTTTGTAAACAGCCTGGGAGCTGAAGTTAACCCATTAGGTAATGCTTTAAATTGCCACAGCTGACCCATCCAATTAAATTTCAAGTATCTGCGATAATGATGATGAATTGGTACTGAATAATAAGCATCTTTGAGCTCTACAGTAGCCATATAACAGCCTCGTGACAACAACTGCTTTGCAGTGTTGAAGGTGTCCATTTTAAAATGCCTATACTGAACATAAGAATTTAAGTTTGTAAGGTCCAGATTGACTCTACAACCCCCATCTTTCTTCGGTCTAGGGAATGCATTGGACACAAATTGTTGAGGATGATTCACCATTCTTTCAATTACCCCTTTCTGGAATAAAATTTTAATTTCTTCTTCTACCTGATGAGTTTCTGGTGCAGCAAACACCAAGACTTTATTAAGCCTATTCTGTACAGGTGGATCAACTCCTGCCATAAATTCTGTTGTAGAGCCTGACACAGTATCTAGTATAAACCGATCAGATGTTATGCAGCACCATTCATCATGGGATCCAATCCTGGGATGTCAGGACTTTCATATGAGGAAAGATTGGATAGACTCGGTTTGTACTCGATGGAATTTAGAAGATTGAGGGGGGATCTTATAGAAACCTACAAAATTCTTAAGGGGTTGGACAAGCTAGATGCTGGAAGATTGTTCCCGATGTTGGGGGAGTCCAGAACAAGGGGTCACAGTCTAAGGATAAGGGGGAATTCCTTTAGGACCGAAATGAGGAAAACATTCTTTACACAGAGAGTGGTGAGTCTCTGGAATCCTCTGCCACAGAAGGTAGTTGAGGCCAGTTCATTGGCTATATTTAAGAGGGCGTTAGATGTGGCACTTGTGGCTAAAGGGATCAGGGGGTATGGAGAGAAGGCAGGTACGGGATACTGAGTTGGATGATCAGCCATGATCACATTGAATGGCGGTGCAGGCTCGAAGGGCCGAATGGCCTACTCCTGCACCTATTTTCTATGTTTCTATGTTTCTATCATAAAACAATTGTATTCTACCCCCAACCAGAGGTTGTTCCCCAGAAGTTTTATCTGTGATGGAATTAAGTTTCTGTACCTCATTAAACGACCCAGAAGGTCTCCTTCTCTCAATATAAGGGTTGATGTTGGGCTGCACTGGGTAATAATGTTTTCTACCCATCGCCCTGCCTCTGCTGGTCCCTGCCCCAGAATCAAACCCCCTTCATATCCAACCAGCTTGTTTTCTTGGAGCAGCTACTTATTGGCGTAGGTTTTATAAGACCAATCGTTTTCGACTCTTCATCTATATCCTTAATTTGTTTTGACAGATTTTCACCAAATAAATAATCTGGTGCCTGTATATTGCTTGCCCTACACAGACCTGCAAATTTTGGGTGCAATGTTGGCCGAATGGCGATTTTCCTCATACAATTAAGTTTGAAATAGGCATTGCAGAATAACGCAAACATGTCCTTTTGGGTTTTGGACATTGTCGACCCTTGTATGTTTTTCCCAAATGCAATGATGCCTGCTGATATCAGCTTGAGGACATGCTGGAAATGCATTTCCTGCCCTCGCATTGTTGCACTCATGTGTGCACAAATTGATGAGTTCAGTGTTGGCACCCTGAGCGAGGCACAATTGACGGGTGTTTTATATAATTCATCTGTTTCAGTCATAACAGTGTCTTGGAGCTGGTGAGAAACCAAATAATTAATGTTGGCAGCCAGGTTCTCGTCCATACCCTCACCAGTCCCTTCCGGTATAGCAAAACTCCTTGCTACATCGGGAACACCCGGAGCGTGGCTCTTGTGCTCTGGTGTATACACATAAGTAGGGACACCAGCTTCAGGGTCAGTCTCCTCCTGGTACTCCCGAGTCTTGCTCTAGGGAGACCTCATCCAGACCCAACCAAAGCAATGGAGAGTCAGATTCCCATTCTTGATAGGCACCATACTCAGTGCATGGAACTCCTTCGGAGGCTGCCTGAGAAATCTCTGGGTCTTTGGACCCTTGACTGATTAAAATTTGGAGCATTTTCTCCATTTGGTCCAGTCTCCCCCACATTCTTTTCCGGTCTGGAGGAGAGTCCTCTTCATCAGACCCGTCAGACAAAACGGGCCTGACAGACTTTCTTTTACATTTCCTCCCTACAGTTGTGGCCTCAGTGCCCTGCAGCACTGGAGCAGCTGAAGGCTCTTTAATTACGGGAATAACGGCCACCAGTATCGGAACCGCACATCTTTTTTCCCCGATCGCTGCGATGGGACCACATCGCTTGCTTCGAATCGACTTTCTTCCACCGCTCTCCATACCCCAGGCTCCTCCTGACTCGCAAGCCAGCCTTACGGAGTTTAAATACTCACTGTAAAGTTTTTAAGAACCACTTACCTGCGAGGTTTTTACTCACCGTTGGTGGCGCTGCGCTCTCCAGCCCGTTCCAATCGACATGCATCGATGTATTGACGCGCATGCACCTGGCGGGGTTCCTTCATGTCGTCACTCACGTGACTCCGAATTAAAATTGGATAATATATCACTCTGTATTCCCATTGTAAAAAATGCCTTATTTAAACCTTCCATATTGGATAAAGGTTTCACACAATGGAAAAATTACGGAAATAAAAAGATGGGACATCTTTATAGGAAAGGCACTTTTCTTTCATTTCAGGAGTTATAACAGATTTATGGGCTACACTCAAATAACTTTTTTAGATATCTACACTTAGAGATTATGTTAAATCTAATCCACAAGATTCTAGGAGCAGGGAACCAGAAATCCTTGATGAATGTTTGAATAAACATCTTAATACAGAAAAATTAACAACTTATATTTATAATACCTTCTTAGATAGCGAGGTCCCATCGACAGAATCATATAGACATACATGGGAAAATGAATTAGGCCAACCTATAATGAAAGATATTTGGGACAAAAGTCTACAATATATACATCAATGCTCGTTAAATGCCAGACATGCTTTAATACAATTTAAAGTATTACACAGATTACACTACTCTAAAGCAAAACTAAATAGAATTTTCTGACATATCTCTCCTATTAGCAATCAATTTCAGCATCCAGAGGCTAACTTAATACATACTTTTGCAAATTGTATAAAAATCAAAAATGTCTGGATTGATATTTTTAGAATAATTTCTGAAGTTGTTAATACTAAATTGTATCCCGACTCAAAACTAATAATTCTTGGAATATCAGAACAAAGTCTAACACTCACAACAAGCCAAATAAACTTACAGTATAATAACTGGGAAGAAATTATTATTAACATTTTGGAACGCCCCTATAACCCCCACAATTAAAATGTGGATTATAGAAATGTCGGAGACCCTACACCTGGAAAGAATCAGATTTGTCTTAATTTACAAACAAGAACTTTTTGTTAGAATATGGTCTCCATTCATTGATTATTTGACGGGGTAGATTGGTTCGGCACGGGAACCTAACTGAAGCTTGAACTCATGGATTAGATGAAAAGTTATACTTTATAATCTTCGAACCTATCTCCAATTATGTATTATTAGTAAATCATCCATTCTTTTTTTAAATCTTGAAATTTGTGTATTTTTTCTTTCTTACTTCCTATCTATAAAAGAAATAGAAGCAGAATTAATCCACAATTGATAATATTAATAATGTATGATTGATACATATGAAATGTTTTTACCATAATATGTGTTTGCTTCAAACAAAAATATTTAAAAAAAAAAGAAAAAAGAAAAAAAAAAGAAAATCTGAAAGTTAGGAGATTCTTCACATAGCGATGGTTCTCACTGTCACTGGTTCAATAACTGTCACCACTGTATGACATCTATCCATTCAATTTGAATCCAGGACACTTCTCCTAAAGCACATTGCTAAATATCCACTTTCCTGTTTCCTTCACATCTTCAATGGATCAATGGTTCTTTATTTTCATGTTTGCACAGAACAGTGAAATTCTTTTGCACAACCCACAAATGCACAGTCACCATATTTTGGCACCATTTACAAACAATCTTCTTGTTCCTTTGAAGAAGGGTGGCATGGTAGTGCAGCATTGCTACCTTTCAACGTCGTAGACCCAGGTTGTGAGTACTTGTATCAAGATCTTTTTAACACCTTGATATCCGGGTAGGACCCGACAATGTCGTTCCCTTATGTTACAGCTGCAATTTCTCTATAACTGAACTATTGTCAATATCACTTAAAATGAACTGGAAATGTCAGTAATTTGTATTGTATCAAATGTATCATTAATATTTAACAAACATTTCTGATCCCCTCAATAGACTCGTACTGCATCTTTGGATGCGATCCATGCATACTGCAGTGAACACCCTCATGGCTAAATGTGACAACCTGAGGCATAAGTCAATCCATTGAAAATGTGTAAGTCAATAATCGTTTTACTGTGCGAAGACCAGTCTCCTGAACCACAGTTTAAAACAGCAAGTTCTTGCTTTTTGCCATGACTGTACCGTTGTGCCATAATGCCTGATGAAGCAGGCAACATGGACACTTGGCTAGTCCGATAGTATAAATCCAAATGAGGTCTTGCTGATCGTTTTAAGACCCAGCTAATAAGGAAGACATAAAGTCCATTCCTCCTATTGAAGCGAGAGTGCATTTCTCTACACTGTTGTGTCACATATTTTTGCAAACTGTGAAACGTGCATAAACATGATGAACATCTGATGAAGTATTGAATCCTGCTTTCATCATACTTTGAGATCCAACACTTATTCTGTGTTATCATCAATCTAAACTGGACGATACAGCAGTGGCAAAGAGATTAATTACAGGATATTCTTCCTAATTACCATGAGACTAACATATGTCACCATTGTAGAGTAGCAACTTAATTTGTGCATGAAGAATATGTATATTCACTCAAAACCTTACTCAACAGTGCATTTAGTGTATATATTTAGTTGATACTAACAACTGAAGAATTGGTAACTCATGCAATCTCCACTGCCTTTGAGTAGGTGATGGTATTTGGAACTTCTCATCTTAGAGTTCTAAACATCAGTTCATAACTGAATTTAACCGACCACACTACTGTAGCGAGTTTCAAGTTCAATGAGTTATTGTCATGTTCAACAATGCTGAATACGGTTACTTCATCATTGTGGCTGAAGTAGCCTCAGCTGACAATAGCACAAGGTTGTTAGCAACAATCTAATTGCTACTTACACAATATCAGTTCCTTGATTTGCTCAGCTGCATCACAGCTGCTATATTGCCAATTACTTTTAATTAAAAATATTTCAGTTTTGTAACAAATTGCTATAACCCCAATCTCTTGCCACAAGGTAGAGACAAGGC
This sequence comes from Raja brachyura, assembly GCA_963514005.1. The sequence continues at coordinate 68,071,530 of OY740784.1, forward strand.
TAATAATAATTAAAGGTAAATCCCAATGACCAACAAACAGTTTATCCCATACTGCAAAGCTTTACTGTTATAGTACCGTTATATTGTCTTTGATAACCTTTGTAATGGGATTTGTATAACATGTATCTCTTACCTTATGAATCTGTTGAAGTCAGGAATAAGTTTTTACATTTGAAAAGTTCATATGCCCGATACGCTCCATTCTTCATAATAACATACCAATCCTGCCTTATTGCATGCGTGGTTTGCATGAGAACTTCTGCCCAATTTCCAAACCCTGGCCATAATCCAACTTACTTGGAATGCTCCGGCTGTGCCTCAACCAAATATTTTTACCATTTGTGTGTTGTACAAACAAATGTAAATATTACAACTTGTGAACAGTGCACTACCCACATTTTGGAAGTGCTATACCCATTTAATTGAGCATGATTGGAAGGTGCATGGAATTTCTGAGCTATCATGCTGCCCCCAGCTCCAGTGAACTGCTACTGCCGATGAGCACCTGGGATGCATTCTGAACGATGACTTTTGCCTGTTGTTGGCCGAATTAATTCATCTGCCAGGCTTCTTCCCCTGTAGAATAGACCTACCTGAATAACCAATTCAGCGGCTGGCTCTCACATCCCCCTGTTGGCGTTGTTCACTGCCGGCACAGATGCGCTTGAGTGTTCTATTGACATCTTTAGAGCCCGGAGTCATCTTGCCTTTTGCTCTTCCCTCCTCAGAGAGGGTGATTCGTAGGCAACTCTAACAGGCGCTGCCTCAGGCCGTAGGATACAAATACTGATACAAACCCATTGGCTTTAACCCAATAGAATATTTTACTGGGATGGCAACTTTATTGTCAGGAAAGGTACCTCTGACATGTGCTCTTCATCCCTTTGGGTATGCCCCATGACCATACCCTGAGACTCAGTGTCAGCAGGATACTGACCCATCTTGGTCTCTGTATTTAGACAGTCGTTTCAATGCACGATCCAGCCCCAGTGAGGAATTCATCCCCTGACTGCGTAGGCCTTGCTCTCTAGCCCCGGTGGCGAATCATCTCCCAACTCCGTGGGCGAGCAGATATGTGTGAATTTGAGCAGCCCTGTCCCAAGCGTTGCTGGCGCCGCCCTTTCATAAAGGCCGGTGCTTTTTGACATGAACAGTCCTGCATCAGGTGCTGTTTGCATGGCTCTCCCGTAGGCCAGCACTTCACACATGAAGCAGCCCTGTCAGGTGCTGCTGGCAAGGCTCTCCCATAGGCCGGTAATGTCACAAATGAAACAGCCCTGTCAGGCCCTGCTGGCACGGCCTGTCCCATAGGCCCATGCTATTGCTGTGTAAGCTCACTAAATCAACATTTAGTGTACAGCTTTACCTGTGAAGGGTAAAAATAAATCATAGCAACATGTGCTTAAACAATTATAACATTGTCATAACATATAACAATAACTTTTTACTTTGCCTTTAGCTTTTACTTAAAGAAAGAACACTATAAAATACATACTTGTCATTATTTGGAGAAACCCTTTATAGCCCGACTCACCTGAATGCAAATAGGGCTGAATGAGTCCCAGTTGCTTCCTTGCCGTTCCAACGGCATCCCATAGGCTGGGAGCCCCTGTCCTCCCTGTCAGTGACTCTGCTAAGATTTCTTGCCGTTTTTACGGCATCCCCGCAGGCTGCGGAGCTGCTGACCCCCCTGATGCGACTCTGCTTAAATTTCTTGCTTTTTTTATGGCATCCCTGCAGATGAGGGAGCCGCTGACCCCCTGTCAACGACTCTGCTAAAATTCCCTGCTGTTTTTACGGCATCCCTGCAGGCTGGGAAGTCGCTAACTGCACTGTAAGCAGCTCCTTATCTCGCAACCCGATCAATTTTGCTGGTTTATCCGCATTTGCGGTCGGACTGGAATTTCCCCACAGTCCATAACCAGAAACTTGTCAGGCTGCGAAAGTGGCAGGAAAAACCTCTGTAAAAAGAGGCTCCTGCCTAAAAACACCTGGTAAGTAAAAAACCAAACTTACCTTTTAAGTTTAACTTACCACCAGCAGGAGACTGGTGCTTGCGCCAATGCGGCTGACGTAATGCTGCGCATGCGGCCTGGCGGGCCTTCTTCACGGAATCACTGACGTGACTCCGAAGTAAAATTGGACCATCATTGCCTGTGGCAGATTGTGTTTCCTCAGCTGCCGCAGGAAGTACATCCTTTGTTGGGCCTTTTTGACTGTGGAGTCGATGGTGGCCCCCCCATTTCACGTCCTTGGAGATGATGGTTCCAAGGAACTTGTAAGACTCCACAGATGTGACTGTGGTGTTGTTGATGGTGAGTGGGGGGAGGGGAGGGGGAGCACTCCTAAAGTCTACTATCAATTCCACTGTCTTAAGAGCATTGAGCTCCAGGTTGTTACGAAGGCACCAGGATGGCAACTGTTTCACTTCCTGTCTGTTGGTAGATTCCTCCCCATCCTGAATCAGTCCAATCAGGGTTGTGTCATCCGCAAAATTAAAAAACTTGACAGCGGAGCCTGTGGAGGTGCAGTCGTTGGTGGAGAGAGAGTAAAGGAGAGGGGAGAGTATGCAGCTTTGCGGTGCTCCTATGCTGAAGGTCTGCTTTCCCAGCCTCACATGCTGCTTCCTGTCTGTCAGGAAATTGGTGATCTACTGACAGATGGGCTCAGGCACAGTCAACTTAGAGCATACACAGCACCCACAGCAGACTACATAACATTCTTACACTTACCCATAATGTGATTATTACCTGAATATTTGGTTTTGCACAAGAACAAAAATGCTGCAGAAGTTCTGAAACAGATCAAGATGAAAGCAAGACGTTGCTATGACAAATCAATTTTGCATTCAATTTGAAATATAATATTTCCACCAAATTCCATAGGTGGTTATGTTTACAATTACTGAAACCTATGTTATTAAAAACCCAAAGTGCTGTGGTAACTAAATGGGTCAGACTGCATCTGTGGATGGAATGGACAGTTGATTTTGGATTGGGACCCTTCTTTAGATTTTGAGCAGACTACATGGTGGGCTGGAGAAGGGTCCAAACAGAATTGTCATCTGTACATTCCCTATACACATGCTAGTTGACTCGCAGAATTATTCTAGCACTTAATATTTTATTCTCATCCAATCTCTCTATTATTTTCTTGAAAAAGTGTAAAATCCATCTAGATCAGGGGTCGGCAACCTTGCCCTGCATAGGGGCCGGGACGAATGTCTGTGAACGGATGGTGGCCCACATCTATCACGTATACACATGGATCCCGCACCCATCCCGCCCCGGATGGCAGGCATAAAATCACATGTTCACAGAAGGTAGACAGAAATGCTGGTGAGGCAGCCTCATGCATTTCTTCCATTACTCACCTGCTGACTTTCTCCAGAATTTTTCTTTACCTTCGATTTTTCCAGCATCTGTAGTTTTTTCTTAAACGTGTTCACAGAAGGTGCGCGGCCATGCCAGCAGCTTTGCACAGGATGTGGTACAGCCAGAGCTCAGCCGCTCCTCAGGGCGCCGCTGCTTAGGGCGCTGCTGCTTGGGGCGCTGCTACTCGGGGCACCCATCCACTGCTCAGGCTGCGCACGGCAGGCCGGATGAATACGGGGAAAGAAATCTGCCTGCGGGCCGGAAGATTTCCGGTTACAGGCCGCATTCGGCCCGGGGGCCGTGTGTTGCCAACCCCTGATCTAGACTTTACATTCTGTTTGAGATTTAAAATATAATTCCTCTGCATTCATTATATATTATAGTTTGCCTTTAAAACTACATTACAGGTTTTGGCAGTTCCTCATGGCGCACTAGCATACAATGTTTCGTCAATTTTCAAGTGTGCACGTCGGAAAACTGCCTTTACAATATGGCTCCATTATTGTCCATTACCTTTGGGTTATTTGCATTAACGTTGCAAGCCTGGATACACTTCACATACCAACTTTGTAAATCCCTCAAAAAGTGCAATTTAATTTGTAAGATATGACTTCTTTATTCAGAAACAATATCGGTCTCCCTAATATGTCCCCCATTATCCCAACAATCATATATTGGATTGTAAATAGTCTTGCAAGCATCTTTTTTCAGACTAGTATAAAAAAAGATTGGAATTCATAAATATATGTTCTGGTCCAGTCATTTCTTTATACATAGTAGTTCCATTGGCATAATTGCAATCTACGGTATAGGTAGTGTGCTAATAGAAACATAGAAACATAGAAACATAGAAAAATAGGTGCAGGAGTAGGCCATTCGGCCCTTCGAGCCTGCACCGCCATTCAATATGATCATGGCTGATCATCCAACTCTGTATCCCGTACCTACCTTCTCTCCATACCCCCTGATCCCTTTAGCCACAAGTGCCACATCTAACGCCCTCTTAAATATAGCCAATGAACTGGCCTCAACTACCTTCTGTGGCAGAGAATTCTAGAGACTCACCACTCTCTGTGTAAAGAATGTTTTCCTCATCTCGGTCCTAAAGGAATTCCGCCTTATCCTTAGACTGTGACCCCTTGTTCTGGACTCCCCCAACATCGGGAACAATCTTCCAGCAATCAGCTTGTTCAACCCCTTAAGAATTTTGTAAGTTTCTATAAGATCCCCCCTCAATCTTCTAAATTCCAGCAAGTACAAGCCGATTCTATCCAATCTTTCCTCATACGAGTCCTGACATCCCAGGAATCAGTCTGGTTAATCTTCTCTGTACCCCCTCTATGGCAAGGATGTCTTTCCTCAGATTTGGAGACCAAAACTGTACGCAATACTCCAGGTGTGGCCTCACCAAAACCCTGTACAACTGCAGTAGATTCTCCCTGCTCCTATACTCAAATCCTTTCGCTATGAATGCTAACATACCATTTGCTTTCTTCACTGCCTGCTGCACCTGCATGCCTACTTTCAATGACTGGTGTACCATGACACCCAGGTCTCGTTGCATCTCCCCTTTTCCTAATCTGCCACCATTCAGATAATAGTCTACCCTCATGTTTTTGCCACCAAAGTCGATAACCTCACATTTATCTACATTATACTGCATCTGCCATGCATCTGCCCATTCGCTCAGCCTATCCAAATCACCCTGCAGCCTCCAAGCATCCTCCTCACACCTAACTATACCCCCCAGCTTGGTGTCATCTGCAAACTTGGAGATGTTGCATTGAATCCCCTCATCCAAATCATTAATATATATTGTAAATAGCTGGGGTCCCAGCACTGAGCCTTGCGGTACCCCACTAGTCACTGCCTGCCATTCTGAAAAGCACCCGTTTACTTCTACCCTTTGCCTCCTGTCTGCTAGCCAGTTCTCTATCCACATCAATACTGAACCCCAATACCGTGTGCTTTAAGTTTGTATGCTAATCTCTTATGCGGGACCTTGTCGAAAGCCTTCTGAAAGTCTAGATATAACACATCCACTGGTTCTCCCTTATCCACTCTACTAGTTACATCCTCGAAAAATTCTATCAGATTTGTCAGACATGATTTACCTTTCGTAAATCCATGCTGACTTTGTCCAATGATTTCATCACTTTCCAAATGCGCTGCTATCCCATCTTTAATAACAGACTCTAGCAGTTTCCCCACTACTGATGTTAGACTAACTGGTCTGTAATTCCCCGCTTTCTTTCTCCCTCCTTTTTTAAAAAGTGGGGTTACATTAGCTATCCTCCAATCCTCAGGAACTACTCCAGAGTCTAAGGAATTTTGAAAAATTATCACTAATGCATCCACTATTTCTGTGGCTACCTCCTTGAGTACTCTGGGATGCAGACTATCTGGCCCTGGGGATTTATCGGCCTTCAATCCGTTCAATTTACCCAACACCACATCCCGGCTAACCTGGATTTCACTCAGTTCCTCCATCTTATTTGACCCCCGTTCCACTGCTATTTCCGGCAGATTATTTATGTCTTCCTTAGTGAAGACAGAACCAAAGTAGTTATTCAATTGGTCTGCCATGATCAATTCACCTGTTTCTGACTGCAAGGGACCAACATTTGTTTTAACTAGTCTCTTTCTCTTCACATATCTATAAAAACTTTTGCAGTCAGTTTTTATGTTCCCTGCCAGTTTCCTTTCATAATCTATTTTCCCTTTCCTAATTAAGCCCTTTGTCCTCCTCTGCTGGATTCTGAATTTCTCCCAGCCCTCCGGTAGGCTGCTTTTTCTGGCAAATTTGTATACCTCATCTTTTGTTTTTATACTATCCCTGATTTCCCTCATTATCCATGGATGCACCACCTTCCCCGATTTATTCTTTTGTCAAACTGGTATGAACAATTTTTGTACTTCATCCATGCAGTCTTTAAATACCTTCCATTGCACATCCACTGTCAACCCTTTAAGAATCACCTGCCAGTCTATCTTGGCCAATTCACATCTCGTACCTTCAAAGTTACCTTTGTTCAAGTTCAGAACCCTTGTTTCTGACTTAATTTTGTCACTCTCCATCCTAATGAAGAACTCAACCATATTATGGTCACTCTTGCCCAAGGGGCCACGCACAACAAGACTGCTAACTAACCCTTCCTCATTACTCAATACCCAGTCTAGAATAGCCTGCTCTCTCGTTGGTTCCTCCACATGTTGGTTGAGAAAATTATCCCGCATACATTCCAAGAAATCCTCTTCCTCAGCACCCCTGCCAATTTGATTCACCCAATCTACATGCAGATTAAAGTCACCCATTATAACCGTGTTACCCTTGTTGCACGCATTTCTAATTTCCCGTTTGATGCCATCCCCAACTCCAATACTACTGTTAGGTGGCCTGTACACAGCTCCCACTAGCGTTTTCTGCCCTTAGAGTTTCGCAGCTCTACCCATATCGATTCCACATCCTCCACGCTAATGTCCTTCCTTTCTATTGCATTAATCTCCTCTCTCACCAGCAACGCTACCCCACCTCCTCTTCCTTTTCATCTATCCCTCCTGAACATTGAATACCCCTGGATGTTCAGCTCCCAGCCTTGGTCACCCTGGAGCCATGTGTCCGTGATCCCAACTATAGCATATTAATTAATCGCTATCTGCACAGTCAACTCATCCACCTTATTACTAATGCTCCTCGCATTGAGACACAAAGCCTTCAGGCTTGTTTTTACAACACTCTTACTCCTTATACAATTATGTTGACAAGTGGTCCCTTTCGAATCGATCCCTATTACACTTGGCCATACTCTCCTATCCCTTTGTGAGCTTTCTTTCCCATTAATTCTGGGGTCATTAACCATCCCTTTACTCTCTTTCCCTTTAACTCCGTCCTCGACTATCCCATTTGACACCCCACCCCCCTTATTCAGTTTAAAACCATCCGTGTAGCAGTGGCAAACATGCCGGCCAGAATGCTGGTCCCCCACCTGTTAAGATGCAATCCGTCCCTTTTGTACAGTTCCCCCTTACTCCAAAACAGTTCCCAGTGATCTAAGAATCTAAATCCCTGCCCCCTGCACCAGTTCCTCAGCCACACATTCAGGTCCAGTATCTCCCTGTTCCTGCTCTTGCCAGCACGAGGAACTGGAAGCAAACCGGAGATAACAACCCTGGAAGTCCTGCTTTTCAGCATTTTTCTGAGCTCTCTGAAGTCCCGCTGCAAAATTTTCATCCCCTTCTTTCCAACATCATTTGTGCCAACATGCACGACCACTTCTGGCTGTTCACCTTCGCCCTTGATGATTGTCTGCACTCTGTCCATGACATCCTGGATCCTGGCACCAGGAAGGCAGCACACCATCCTCGAATCGCGTCTGTTGCTGCAAAAACCCCTGTCCGTACCTCTCACAATGGAGTCTCCAATTACAATGGCGTTGCCCGACTTTGGCCTCTTTGGTTTTGGCTCAACAGCCCTTTTTGTTTTGCAAGCCAGTCCGCCGCTCAGTGAGATACCGTCTTCTGTCCCGGCAGCTTCCACGTGGGTGAACCTGTTCACAAGAGGTACAACACCCGGGGACCTTTGCATTCCATGTTTTCCTCCCTTTCTCACCGTCACCCACCCTCTCTCTTCTAGTGCCTTGAGTGTAACAATCTTACTGAAGGACTTGTCGAGGAACGACTCAGTTTCTTGGATGAACCTGAGGTCATCCACTTGTTTCTCCAGTTCCCCAACACGGTCCTTCAGGAGCTGTACCTGGATGCACTTCTCACATTTGTAGAAGCCAGAGGCACCAGCAGTGTCCTTGACCTCCCACATACTGCAAGCATCACACTGCATCAGCTTAATAAAACTGCAACTTAATTGTTCTCACAATAAACAGTTTCAATGGAACAATCCCTCATACATATGATGCTGTGGTGCATCAGGTTATCTTATCTCTGCCCATCAGACCTTATCTATGCCGGTCATGATTTCACATACCTCTAGAAGGTCATCCAGTCTCTCTTTATAGTTCATGCTTTCCAGTCCCAAAAAAACATTGTGAATCTTTTCTGTTTCCTTTTCAGCATAATGACAACTTCTCTGTAGCTAGGCAACCAATACTCTAAAGATAGTCTCACCAATGAATTGTACAGGTGTGACATGACATCTCACCTTTTCTACATCATGCCCTGACAGATGAAGGCAAGTGTGCCAAATGCTTTCTTCACCACCCTGTCTACCTATGTCTATGTACTTGTACCCCTAAATCTGTTCTGCAACACCCTCCAGGAACATGCAATTTACTGTATGAGTCCTGCCCTGGTTTAACTTACCAAAATAAGTCAATTCCCTCATCTCCAACTTAAATTCCACCTGCCATCTCTTGATCCACTTTCCCATTTGATCTACACTTTGCTGTAACCTTAGATAACCTTCACTGTCCATTACACAACCAATATTGATGTTATACACAAACCAATTAACTGTCTCAACTAACTCTCATCTGAATCGTTAATATAGATGACAAACAATAGTCGACCCAGCACTGATGGTGGTGGGGCAACACTGGTCTCTCATCTGAAAAAAACAACTCTTCACTATGATCCTCTGACTCCTATCATGAAGCCAATTTTGTACACTAGCTCACACTATCTATATAATTAAAAGTGTCATCTTGACCACTTCCTGCCGGCGCTACATATTGATTTTGGAAAAAATGCTACCATATGTCGCTATGATTTTTGGCCATCTTACTCACGGTCCTCCTCCGCTGAGCAGGCCCCGAGGAATTTTCCCGTTGATTAAAAATAAATAAGTTATGAGTGTTTAAAAAACCTTGAGTTCCTCTCATCTGTCAATAACCATGATGAAGGTAACGCCCCTTCCGGGGGGGAGGGGGGGGGGGAGACAGGAAAATAAAACCTTGGATGCCGGAACATGACTCGGTCACTCTGCAAGATTGTGAGGGAGTGGCCACAACTCTCATTCTAAACTGTGAATGAACTGAACTGTGAGTCTGCAATTTACTTGCAATAAATGATTTGTTAGCCCTTCATGACAATGCCATGAGTTGTTTGGCCTGCTGACCTGCCTGTGCTTGAAACTGCAATGTTTTATTAGGTCCAACTGTGTTTAGTTCAAAAGTCCCGCTCATTTCGTGACTTCTGCTTAGTGAACAGGTCGCGCTGATTGTGTAATTTCCGGTGAGTGCAGAGGTTGCACTGATTGCGTAATTTCCAGTGAGTGCAGAGGTCACACTGATTGCATAATTTAGGGTAAGTGCAGAGGTCACGCTGATTGTGGAAGTGCTGCTGACTGCGGAAGCCCCAAAGTGGAGAGGCTGCACTCAACCGTGTAAGTATTCAAGAAGGTTTACTGCCATTCTAATGGTGAGTGAATCAGTGAGTGTGTGTGTATGTGTTTGTGAGTATATGTGTTTGTGAGTGTATGTGTTTGTGAGTGTATGTGTATGTGAGTGCGTGGGAGTGTCTGTGTGTGCGTGCGTATGTGCGTGAGCGTATGTGCGTGAGTGTGTGTGAGTGGTCTTAGCAACTGAGCTGCCAGCCCAAGAATCCATTCATCCCACAAAACCAGAAAGCCACCCCCCCCCCCCCAACACTGGCCAGCAATATTGGAATTGGTGGAGAGGTGGAATATTGCATTGGGGGACCAGCCCTCCCATGTGAAGCTGGGACCCAACGGGTCCCACTTCGTCTAGTGTGATCTAGAAATTCTGAACCTGCCCAATGCGTGGGACCGAGTTAAAGGCCTTGCTAAAATCCATGTGGACCAGTCTGCCCTCATCAATTTTACTTCGGAGCCACGCGAGTGATTCCGTGAAGAACCCTGCTAGTCCGCATGCATGTAATTTATGTTTTTCGCAATGGCCCAGCGACTGACTGGCAGGCACAATGGCCCTGCCAGCGGTAAGTTTAAACATACAGGTAAGTTTTGTATTTCTTACCAGGTTCTATTTTTTCTTGCAAGAACCTCTTCTTATAGAGGTTTCCTGCTGGATATTGTCGCAAAATCCGGCGAGCCGCAGGGAAACTGGCTTGGGCTGTGGGGAGAATCCGGTCCGGACCGTGGAATCCAAGACAGGCTCTGTAATCAGACCAAAGTTGTCAATCCAGGCAGGCATGGAATGATGGCAGGTGTGGCTGTTCATTATTAAAGATGGAGAAAGTCATGTAACGCGTACGTGCAGTATAAACTTTCTGAATAGGAAACTTCGTTACTGACTAACAACTGATTTTCATAAGGATCTCAAAGATACATTCTATTCATTTCCCATTTACAGGGATCACGGGAGACATTTGAAATTATCAGGAGAATGATAACAGTAATGATAATTTTGCTAATGATGAGGCAATGATAACACCAATAACAACAGTAAAACATTGCAAGATGGGCTAAATTATTTACCAGGTATTTCCCAAATTACTAAAATCGGTGCTTCGGCTACTCAGAGTTCAAAAGCGCTTGCTATGTCAACTCTGGATGATATTCTAACGCTCTATTTTGCAAAAATCCACTGTTTCAGCCTCAAACTATATTTGAGAAATTGGATCCCTCATACATCCAGTTAACTTTAAGCAGTTACCAATATACTTGTTGGTCATTTGGATTTACCTTTAACTATTAATTAGCCTATGACTCCACCTTGGGGCAAGAGATTGGAGCTAATAGAAACCTGTAACAACCTTGTTGTTATAAAGCAGCTTTCTATTCATCAAGAGTAATTGGCAATATAGTAGCTGTGTATCAGCTGTGAAAGTAGCAACCTTCAAGTGTTGTCTAGGTCATTGTTAACAGACCTATGCTATTACCAGCTGAAGCTAATAAAGTCACAATGATGGTCAAACACTATTCAGCATTGCTCCACTAGTTTGGTCAATAAAATTTCAGGTGTATTACAAACTGATGCTAAGTGCTCTGAGGTGGAAATTGTGAATGTCATCTCTAGTTTGGAGGAGGAGCAGATTTATATCAGTTGCCAATTCTTCAGTTATTGCTATCAACTATCTATAGACCCTAGGTGCATTATATGGGTAAAGGGTTATGGAGCGAATATGCATAATATGCATGCTCAACTTCAAGTTGATACACTATGGTGGTGGCATATGCTAGTCACATGGGTGCAATCAAGTAAAAGCATCCTGTAATCGTTTACATAATCTCATTTGCCATTTGGTGTATCATCAAGTACAGATCAATGACAACACAGAATGGGCGTTGGATCACAAAGTATTTATGAAATTATGGTTCGATGGAACACTGAATATTGATATGGTGTTTCATGCATATTCATCGGCTGCAAAAATATGTGGCATAACAGTGGCAAGAGATACATTATCACTACAAGGAGGAGGAATGTCTTCAGGTCTTCCTCCATTTTGCCTCATCAGTCGGATCTTGAAATAAAGTCAGCAAGATCCCGCTTTAGGCTTTCGTACTGGCTGACAGGACTATGCAGCCATGATTCCTGCTTTGTTCACTAGCTATGTTTGTTAGTTACAAAAAGCTTTATAAGAAGGTGTCAGTTCAGACCATCCCCAGGCGGTGAAATGGGTTTTGGTTTATATAGGAGTAGATACTTATTAAATCACTCCACGAGGTCTGCTACAACATCAGTAGCAAGGGTTATTTACGTTCTGCTCGACCACATCCTAGCAGCTGCAGGACGGTCAAACGAACGAACCTTCCAAACACTTTATAATAACCCATTGTCAGAACAGGGGTTTTTGCCAACTATTTTAGGTTCAGTTGTATAGTCCCTCCCAGTTGAGAGGGGTTACTATTATGATTATTTATTCATTATGAATGTTTCCCTCATCTGTCAATGAAGCAGTTGTGGTTGTGTAGACACATTTCTCATGGCATGAAATCACAGAGCTTTGAAATCTTCATGGAATCACTCACGTGACTCCGACGTAAAATAGTAAGATTAAATGAGAACTTACCAGTTTGAAGTTTGATCTTTATTTTATGAGGAGTTACGATGAGCAATTATGTGCCCACGGCTCCCAACCCTCATATCACAAAGGTCATCTGGTAGTTCTAGGTTTATAATCTTACTATGTCACTTCAATTACTGTTATCTGTGATTTCACACCACTGCTTTGAAGATTGACGCGCATGCGGACTGGCGGGGTTCTTCACGCAATCGCTCATTGTAACTCCTCATAAAATAAAGATCAAACTTCAAACTGGTAAGCTCATTTAATCTTACTATTCTCTTGGTAACTTCTTCAAAAAAGTAATTGAATCGAGACAGTTGAGCTGAATAATAATTGTAATTGTGTGTAAAGTGCAGTTAAGGATACCATTTGCATCATAGTTATTCTTTGAGACTATTAAGTGGAATTATGAGCAAAAAAAAGTTTTGGATCCGGACTAGAGAACATGGTCGATGACGTTTTGGGTCAGGTCCCTTCTTCAGAGAAATTATGATACCAGTTCAGAGTGATGAAGGAACATTAAAGGAGTCTAACATAATGTCATTCGTGGTTGCTGTCATCTGAATCAATGTATCAGATTTGGTTTATTTGTAGTATTCTTTGTACATTTCGTAACTCCCCATTTTTTACTGTTGGTTCTATTTTGATCTTTTGTCATGCTTTATATGACATAAATGTTCTGATCATCTTCTTTATATCAGTTTTCCCCATGACCAATGAGAAGGAACTTATCCAGTATTCCTGTGGAGCTGTATGAGGCTGAGGAGTGGTGACGGCAATAGTTTCTAGTTGATGAAGTCCATCTCTTTAGGAGACAACTTGCTTTTATCTCTGACAGCAGGTGTGTCATTGCTGTTAAAGTCTCCTCAAAAAGTCACAGCAGTTTTTAAAGAAGCTACATTTAGTACATGCTATCATAGACCTTCTCGTTCAACGTCTTCCAGCTTCTTTCCAATCATAATGACGCAAAGAAGTGTAGAGTCATAGAGTCATAGGGTGATACAGAGTGGAAACAGGCCCTTTGCCCAACTTGCCCACACTGGCCAACATGTCCCATCTACACTAGTCTCCACTGCCCGCGTTTCGTCCATAGCCCTCCAAACCTGTCCTATATCCATGTACCTGTCTAATTGCTTCTTAAATGTTGGGATAATCCTTGCCTCACTACCTTCTCTGGCAGCTTGTTACATACACCCACCACCCTTTGTGTGAAACAGTTACCTATCAGATTCCCATTTAATAGCCAAACTAACCGAATGCTGCTCTGCCGAAAAGTCAAACAATGGCTTGTGTGGTTAAATGACCCCCAGCCTCCCATCTCCTCCGGCCAGTGATGTGATGAACACGGGGATCTGGAACAATCGCTGACAAGACTCGCCCCCTGGCGACGTCTTGTCCGTTATTTGACTTTTCGTTAGAGCGGCATTCGGTTAGTTGGCTTCTAGGCGATGCAGCCTTTCGGTTAGGTGGCATTTCGGCAGAGCAACCATTCGGTGAGTTTGCTTTTACGCGACGCAGCCTTTCGGTTAGTTGATTTTTACGCATCCTCCACTTTCGGTTTGTTGGCATTTCGGCTTTGTTTCCATTCGGCTATTTGGCTTTGACTTCTTTGCTTCGCCTTCTCATTCTTCGACGCCATGTCCGGGTACCCTGTACATCTACCCGATCTTTTCCATTCATGACTTTATACACCTCTATAAAATGACCCCTCATCCTCCTGCACTCCAAGGAATAGAGTTTCAGCCTACTCAACCTTTTCCTGTAGCTCAGACTCTCTAGTCCTGGCAACATCCTTGGTACCCATCCTTCTCAGACTCTCTAGTCCTGGCAACATCCTTCTCTGTACCCATTCCAGCTTGACAACATATTTTCTATAACATGGTGCCCACATCTGAACACAACACACAGAACTGGACACAGTCATTAATTATACTTTTGTAGAATTCTGATTACATTCATCTACCTGCTGAGGATCTTAACTGAAGCTGTGTCCCCCCAGGTGCTAATCATCAAAATGAAGCACATGTACTACTTTGGTATTTCAAGTCAGTACTGAGAGAGTGCAAAAACTGGGCTCACTCTGGGTCAGGCGTAGCACTGTTGTCAATGACATAGCAGGAACCTGTTGACAGCATTGCTGAAATTGTTGTTTTGGTATTAATATTATTATATAATATACTAATAGTGACATATCAATTTCTTCCCCATCATGTGTAAATCATGTCTAAATTGAAAATAAAATCTTGCATACTGTATTCAATTTACATAAAAATAATAGTCCCGGTCTTGTCATTTTACCTCAACCAATTATGCCTAAAGTGACAATATTCTGATACGGCATACGTGGTTGGAACAGATGTGCACCTCTGCAAGGTCATAAGATCAAAATGTTATTTTTTTAGTTGGCTTGATGCACATAATGCCATCTTCATTCAGTTGTAATACTCTAATTTATTAGGACAATAAAGAATACATGAAAGTGATGTTTTTTCCATTCCATTTGAAATTATTCAATGACCAGTCAGAGTAACATTCAATGAAAACTCAAATCATGCTGCCCCAAAGCTACCGAGGAATAGTCAGCAAAATGTCAACTGATTGAGGACATTGAACTGAATGGTATGGTAGTCAGGTCGACAGGTCTGGCATTGCTGAACACACTTACTGTCAAATAGCTTCAGGCTTTTCATGTCTTATCATGAACAAAAGCTTGGAGTGTCACACTCAAAGTAGGCCCATAATTGTATGTGAAGATATTTCAGAAAACAAAAATTACAATTCACTTTGTATTGTGTAACAATGTGTTTCAAACTATTATTAATGACTAGGACAAGGCTTTCTGCTCAAAGAGTAAATGCTGTAATATAATGTGAACCTGGGCTTCAAGCCTAGGTCTTACTGATTAAAATTTAAAACAAAATAGTAACTATTAAAGTACAGGAAGCATTGGTATGGGTCATGGGCATGTGTGATTGTCACACTTGCTTAAGATGAATCAGTCTCCTCTTCTGTTTGAGCTGTTATTCTGGGCAAATGTCGTGCATGTAAAGCGAATGGCCTGTGAACACAAATGTGTCTGTTCCTGGAAAACAGCAATGCAACAAAGTGAGAGTTTGAGATGCAGTGCACGGAACCTAGAAGAACTGAGTATGAATCATAAGTGTGTGGAAAATTATTCTTCCATTCACAATGACCATCAATAATTTTGCCGACTTCCGGTGGCGCCATGTTCTAGGAGAGAACAGCGCCAGACCAGCTCTTAAAAAATCTGAAAAAAAAACGGGGTTAGAGGAGGCTGCTAACGCTACTTACCGTAGGAGATCGATTTTAAACGGCTCCGGGTGCGATTGTAAGCTGCGTGACGTCATCAGGCGCGCGACTTTAGCGACTCCGGTAAGAAATTTAAAATGAATCCCTCCTCCCCCACACAGCCGAAGAAAAGCTCCAGAAGGGAGGTAGGCCCCACCAAAGCTTCAGGCTCGGGACTGGCTGCCTCCCAAGAAGAGATTTCACTAAGAAAAGCTGAGATGGAAGATCTTAAAAAATCTCTGCTGGCTGATATGAGGAAAATGCTGAAGGAAACACAAACAGAAACACAAAAAGAAGTGAAGAAAGATTATAAAGAAATTAAGGATGAAATGAAAGCCTTAAAAACGGATATTCGAAAAATCAAAGAAGAATTAATGAGAGAAGTTAAAGAAATGGTGGAAGAGATGATGGATGCGAAAATAGAGGCGAGGTTAAGCCCTATGTCAACTGTACTGGATCAACAAAATGATACGATTAAAGAATTAACTGATGTTGCTCTAACAACTGCGAGGGAGAATGAGAAGATAAACGAAGAGAACAAACGCCTCTCTGAATTAGTACGTAAAATAAATGAGAAATGTATTGATTTGGAGGGGCGGCAAAGACGTAAGAATTTGCGCATAGTAGGTCTGTCTGAGGGACGCGAAGGAAACCATGACCCACATAAATTCTTTGCTAAACTCCTGAAGGACATTTTGGATCTGGATGAAGAGCCCCTGTTGGGCCGAGCCCACAGGGCTTTAAGACCGGCTTCTAGGAGTGGTGCACCACCAAGACAAGTAATTGTAAAGGTGGTTTATGACGGCGTCTTTGAAGATATGACGAAGATAATAATAAGAAAAAGAAATCTGAAATACGAAGGAGATAACATCAGTATCTTCAGAGACTACCCGGCCGAAGTGGCTAAAAGAAGAGCTCTATTTACAGAAACAAGACGCATCTTGAGAGGTATAAAAGGAAAAAAGGAGATCAGATATGGTCTGGTGTACCCGGCAATACTTAGAGTTACCTACGAGAAGAAGGATCTTCGTTTCACCAAGCATACAGCGGCACTGGAATTCGCTCGGAAAATACAGAAGAAGGCAGAAGAAGGAGAAGAAGGAGAGGCAGAGGAAGAAGGAGCAGACCCGACAGGAGTAATTGATGAATGAACTTTATGGACCTGCGGTTATGAACCACTCACTGAGAAAAAGGCGAAATAACGGACATAGAATTGTAGTATTATATTGCTTACTAATTAATTAATAAATACTAATTTGTAATTATTAATTGCTAATTACTAATTAGTTTGATTTCCCTTACTCCCCTTATATAGTATTACTAATTATGATATTAATTATAGTCGAAATTAACAACTAAAAATTAGTAATATGAATAATAGAAAAAGTTATTAAGAAAATAAAGTTAGCACCCCCACCCCAATATATACAGTATTCCAAATAAGAGCTGGAATATTTAACATCTTTTTTTTTTAGAAAACGGAAGTCGCTAGATTAGTAGCCATGTTAGTGTGGCTTTCACCTGTGCACACTACACATTATAAAAGTGTAGTCTCTTTTTTTTCTGATCACCTTTTTATCACCCTTTACTTTTTTTATATTTACACTCGTTATTATTTTTTGTATAACACATACTTGATTTTATATTATATATTATATAATCATGACTTCTATCTATTTTATATAATCAGATTAAATGGATATGGTTTAATGGAATTGGAAATTCGCATCGGATGTAAGTTGGGGTGTAATGTCGGGCTGGAGGAGCCAAGAAGGCTACTCCAAAAAAAGCCACCCTAACAATAAAATGCAAGATATGAATGTAAGGAGTGGGGGTGATGGAATCACCTTCTGTAGTTGGAATGTTAAAGGAATCAATGAACCAATTAAAAGGGGAAAGGTATTAGCTCAGCTGAATAGATTGAAATCTGGAGTTATGTTTCTTCAAGAGACACATCTTAAAAAAGATGCTCAATATAGATTAACAGCTAAATGGATTTCAAAAGTATATCATTATACACAAATCTAGAGGGGTTGCAATAATTATTCGTAAAGGTATACCTTTTAAACTTAATTCGATAATAGAGGATAAGGAGGGTAGATATTTAATAATTACAGGGGAACTACATTTAAAAAAAGTAATTCTTATGAATATATACGCACCTAATTTTGATAATCCACTATTTTTTAAGAAAATATTTAATAGTATTCCTATATCCACCCAATATAATTTAATAATTGGAGGTGATTTAAACTGTACTTTAGATAATTATTTGGATAGATCTTCTACAAAAAGTAAGGCTCTTTCTAAATCAAGTAAGCTTATAAATTCTTTTATTAAGACATCGAATGTTAAAGATATTTGGAGATTGGATAATCCAACCGGACGGGAATATTCATTTTTCTCGCCGGTATTCGGAACCTATTCGAGGATAGATTATTTCTTAGTCGACTCAAAATTACTCCCCTTTACGTATGATGCAAAGTATCATAATATTATTATCTCAGATCATGCTCCATTAACATTTAAGATAAAATTAAAAGATATAGTTAATAAAACTAATATTTGGAGATTCAACACACAGATATTAAAGGATAAAGACTGCTGTAACTATGTGGAGAAACAGATTAAATTATTTTTTGAAACTAACGATAAACCTGAGACTTCCCCATTATTATTATGGGACACATTTAAAGCATTTATGCGCGGTGCAATAATATCAGCACAAGCTCATTTTAACAAAGAAAATCGAAAAATGGAGCAAAAGTTAGAAAAAGAGATAAAACAATTAGATAGTGAAAATATAATACATCCTTCTAAAGAGTTGAGTAATAAAATTGCTATATTAAAATATAGATTAAATAAAATTTACTCTGATCAAGTGATAAAACTATATCAACAAACTAAACAAGTTCATTTTGAATTTGGTGATAAACCTCAAAAATTATTAGCACGACAACTCAGAAGATTAGACGATGAAAAAACTATACATAGTATTAGATCGGTACAGGGAAATATGTTGACTATACCAAAAGACATTAATGACACATTTTTACAATATTATCAAAATCTTTATTCATCTAAATTAACAGGGCAAACAGATGAAATGGAAACATTTCTAGAAAAATGTCATTTTAATAAGCTAGATTTTGAGAGTAGACAATTATTAAATGCTGAAATATCGGTAATAGATATCGAAGAATCAATTGGATCGTTAAAAAATGGTAAAACAGCGGGCCCCGATGGCCTGAGTGCAGAATTTTATAAAAAATTTCATGATCTACTTTCATCAAGATTACAAACAGTGTATAGACACACCTATGAGTTAGGAAAATTACCAGAGTCTTTAAATGAATCTACAATTACATTAATTCCTAAATTAGATAAGGATCTGGAAGATCCTGGATCATATCGAGCGATTGCCCTTTTAAATACTGATCAAAAAATATTAACTAAAGTACTGTCTCGGAGGCTAAGTTTAGTGATTTCCAAAATAATACATTATGATCAAACAGGTTTTATTCCAAAACGTTATTCATCACATAATCTTAGACGCTTGTTTAACATTATATACTCGAGAAGAAGGAGAGATATTGAATTAGCAGTTATATCGTTGGATGCTGAAAAAGCATTCGACCAGGTGGAATGGTCATATTTATTTAATATAATGGAAAAGTATCAACTGGGGGATGGATTTTGTAAATGGGTAAGAATATTATATTCTAACCCTACAGCAAGAATTTTAACTAATCAAATACTATCACCTAAATTTAGACTTTTTAGGGGATGCAGACAGGGATGTCCGTTATCCCCTTTATTATTTGCTTTGGTGATAGAACCTCTGGCCGAAAGAATCAGATCAGAACCCGAAATATATGGGTATAATACTGACACAACAAATAATAAGATATCTTTATATGCAGATGATATTCTGATTTATATTACTAAGCCGGAATGTAGTATTCCCAAGTTATTCAATGTTATAAATGAATTTAGCTTATATTTTCAGGATATAGGATTAATTGGAATAAAAGTGACATTATGCCTATAACTGGTATAAATGTAAATATACTACAAAAATACCCATTAAAAACAGTTACAGATAAATTTAAATATTTAGGAATCAATGTGTCTAAATCCTATAAATTATTAATTAAAGCTAATTATTATCAATTATTAGAGAAACTTAAAAAAAACATTTCATATTGGAAAACACTCCCTATATCTATGATCGGTAGGATAAATGCTATAAAGATGATTTTTTTACCACAATTGTTATATTTATTTCAGGCAATTCCTTTTTTTCTCCCAAAAAGTTTTTTAAAAAAAATTGATACTATAGTTAATAATTTTGTCTGGGATTACAAAAGTCATAGAATAAGTAAAAAACACTTATGTAAGTCTAAGATAAATGGAGGGCTGGCACTTCCAAATTTTCTATATTACTTTTGGGCAGTCCAGATTAAGAATATGAATTTTTGGTGGGTAAATATGGATGTTGAACCAATGTGGTTAAAAATGGAAAAGGAAGACTGTTTACCTTTCAATATAGAGTCGATTATTTTCGCACCAAAGGAAGTACAAAAAAAGACTTATAGGGACAACCCTATAATTCATAATAATAGGCGTATTTGGAAACAGATAGTTAAGACCCTATATCTGGATAATCTTTCTTTTAGGTTACCAATTAGGAATAACCCACTGTTTAAACCCTCAATCTTAGATGCGGGGTTTAGACTGTGGGAGGATTCAGGAATTAAAAGGATAGGACACCTTTATAGAAATGGAAATTTTTTATTATTTGAAGAGTTACAAGATATTTTTGGATTACCTTCACAACACCATTTTAGGTATTTACAAATTAGAGATTTTATTAAATGTAACACACAAGACTATAAAAAAAAAGAACCAGGCTTATTAGATGAGCTGTTTAATTTACATCCAAATACGGATAAGCTTATAGCTTATATATACAATATTATTTTAGATAAAGAGAACCCAACAACTGAAACATATCGTCAAGCATGGGAAAATGAAATTGGATTACCTATAACAAAAGAAACTTGGGAAGAATGCTTACAAAGAATACATTGGTGTTCTTTGAATGCCAGACACACACTGATACAATTTAAAGTTATATATAGATTACACTACTCGAAAACCAAATTAAAAAGTATCTTTCCTAGTCTCTCCTCTATTTGTGATAAATGTAAGAATCTTGAAGCAAATTTAATACATAGTTTGGTAACGTGTCCACGGTTGAATTATTATTGGATTGAAATTTTTAAAGTTATTTCGGAAGTTCTTAAGGTTGAACTCGACCCAGACCCAAAATTAATAATATTCGGAATCCCGGAGCCAAATTTGGTACTCACAGTTAATCAAAGAAATTTTTTTGATTACTGTTTAATAATAGGGAAAAAAATGATACTTAAATTTTGGAAGGGAACATTATCCCCAACAATTAAAATGTGGAAAGCAGAGATGTTGGAGACGTTGAATTTGGAAAGAATTAGATTTGTCCTTTTGGACAGGTATAATTCTTTTGAATCGATATGGTCTCCATATATACAGTATTTAGAGAAGTAGCTATTCTTGGAATCACGGCTCGACGGACACCCTACGGATCCGATGCGAATAACTTACTTATATTTGATATTATTGTGCATTTATTAGAGATATTTCTGAATGAAATAGTATTTCGTATAATGACTTTAGTTTTTGTTTATATATATGTAATATTTTTGTTTTTCAAATTTTCTTTTTTTTTTTTTACGGTTGAAGTATGTGGGAAGAATTTTTTATTCCTTTTTATTTACTCTTTTTTCTTTTCTCTTTTATATATCTTTTTCTTTATTTCCAAAAAATAGAAGATATTAAATATTGATATGTTATTTGTAGTAATATTGAATTAAGGTGTTAGTTTATAAAGTAAGCTTTACATTGTAAACGGTTTACTTCAAATAAAAAAATATTACACAATAATTTTGCCAATTGCTGCTTTGATATAAGTGATTACGTCGGGAAGAAGAATAAATACAGTGACTATGCAATAATTACTGCTTCAGTTTGGTTGAATTATATTGAACAAACGAGAGGGCATTGGAGAAATGTAGAGAGCATAGTTCAAGGTGACAAGGTAAAAGTTTTAAACAAGAACTGAAGGGCAATTTATTCACATAGAGGGTGGTGCATATATGGAACGAGCTACCATAGAAAGTGGCTGAAGCATATACAATTATGACATGTAAAAGACACGTAGATAGCGTATAGATAGGAAAAGCTTGAAGGGATATGAGCTAGATACGTGGGACTAGCATAGTTGGTAACTTGATCAGCATGAATGAGTTGGGCCGAAGGGTTTGTTCCTGTGCTGTATTATGCTATGACTATATCCCGAGAAACTAAATTGTTTAAATTAGAAAAATAGAAAGTGTCAATTGCAGCTTTGTGCAAAAGTTATCTTTCTTTAAAAATAATCAATACAAGTAAAAACTGGTGCCAATGTTGATCCCTGATGTTTTAAGAACTTAATGAAAACTTATCAAGCAGACTCAATGAATCATTTAATTATGCAAATGCATTGATCACCCAACCTTACTTGTGAAGCTGTGTATATTTCCATATTTCTTTGCATGGTAACCCTTGGTATGATGTACCCTTCTATTTTTAATTCACTCTTTGTACCTTCTTAAAATGTTTTTCTTCCCTATATCTATATCCATTTTTTATTTTCAAAGCCGTGTTCAATTCTATTGAAATACACCATCATAATCACAGTTCTGTATACAAAAAACTCTGTGCAGAGTAGCTCGTATCTCAATATTAGATTAATGACTGGTAGAAGTATAAGGAATTAAAATATTCCTTCCATTAACTGATAACCATGTTAAACAAATCCGTTGTTTAGTGAAAGAGGTTTTTTTTTTTTCAAATCAGCTTTGCTTTCCTTCTAAATAAGTTCACACAGCAATGAGGATTATGATCCAGGTTGAAAACAAAATTAGGTTTTATAGCATTGATATAGCCTGCAGTCAAATAGTTACTGAGAATAGTAAGATTGAACGAGAACTTACCAGTTCGAAGGTTGATCTTTATTTCATGAGGAGTCGAAGTGAGGGATTTCGTGAAGAGCCCGCCGGCGCGCATGCTCGACATACTTCAAAGTAGCGGCGTGGAATCACAGAACCAACAATAGAAATGACTTCGCATAGTATGATTGAAGTGACTAAGATTACCAGATGAAGGTGATTGAGGGTTGGGCGAGGAGGGCACGAAATCCCTCACTTCGACTCCTCATGAAATAAAGATCAACCTTCGAACTGGTAAGTTCTCGTTCAATCTTACTATTTCATTTCGGAGTCACGTGAGTGACTTCGTGAAGACTTCAAAGCTTCTGTGATTACACGCCCTGGACCACGTCCATGCTGACACACCACTACCAGGGATGGATGGGAGGAACAAACTGGCTCAATAGCTCATACTGCAAAACAAAAGCATATTTATTAATAACAAATCAAAAACCCCTCATGCGGGGACATCTCCACGTTCTTGACCTGCATTCAGCACGGCTTCTGCGAACTGTAGAGGAGCAGCAACAGGCTTGTTATAAAAACGCTGGAACACAGCTTCATTCGCCCATCCTGCTGTGGCGAGAATTTGGTCCATGGGCACCTCCATGACCCTCGCCGCTGACGTCGATGCAGCCCTGGTGGAATGAGACTTGAACACATTAGTGTCGATACCTGACTTACCCAAGACGACTCGAAGCCACCTGGATATCGTCTGGACTGTCACTCGATGATGAGGTCTCTTATGAGTGACAAGCAGGTATCTCTCCATTCCTCTGATGCGTGCCGTCACCTTGACATAGTGGCGGATATGTGAGGCTAAACATAGCCTAGCATCTGCGGGGTATGCCGGGAACTTCAGCTGCAGCCCTGTGCACCCAGGTCCATGCTGCTTTAGTAGCTCGTCAACGAAAAAGACTACTTCTGTAGGGGTAGCTGTCATTCTGTCGACACGCAGTTTGTGTAGTGTCTGTACCCTCTGAGCTGAAGTCAGCGCTAGTAACATCACCAGCTTCATGGTGAGTTGGTCCAGTTGGAGCCCTTCCATGGGAGACCACGTCCTGAGCAGGGTTAATACGTCCCTGACATCCCAGGTGATATTATAGCGTGGTGTAGGCGGATTCATATTGAATATACCCCGCATGAGTCTGGACACTAGCCTGTTGGATCCTACCCCAATCTTGAGGTAGAATGATAGCGCACTTCTGGCGCTGTTGATGGCACTGTAACTTAAGTGTTCATCATGGTGCAACCCCGCGAGGAATTCCAGGACGTCGGTTATTGTCACGTCATCGTACGTGATGCGAGAGCGGCTGCAGTAGGCTTCCCACTTCTTAATATGCGAGCGGTATCTTCGCCTTGTGGACTCTCGACACGACGCCCCGATGGTATCCATGGTCCGAGCCGAGAGGCCGTATTGGACTAACGGCCTGTTCAGAACCTGCAAGCCAACAAATTTAAATAGCCATGGCAGGGATGTGGCTCCCCTGACACAGGGTGAGTAACCAATTGTGGGCAACCCTTCAAAAGGACCCAAGGTTCGTTGAGCATGTCAAAGACCACCGGATACCAAGGCTGTGTGGGCCAGTCGGGTATAATAAGGATGCCCTTGGCAGCATCTGCCTGAATCTTTCGCAATACCCGACTGATGAGGCAAAACGGAGGGAAGGCATAGAAAACCCAATTCCCCCAGTCCAGCGAGAACGCATCTAGCGCTATTGCCCCAGGATCTGGTTCCCATGAAACGTAGGCTGGTACCTGATGGTTCAACCGTGACGCAAAAAGGTCAATGTCCGGTTTACCAAATTTGGCTGTGACTTTAGCAAAAATCTCAGGATGCAACATCCATTCAATGTTGTCATTAAATTTGCGTGACCTGGTGTCCGCCACAGTATTAAGCTCACCTGGCAAATAGGTAGCTGAAATCCAAATGTCTCTTTGAATACACCAGAGCCAAATTGAGTTAGCCAATTTGTCACACGAAACTGACCTGGTACCACCCATATGGTTTAAATATGCCACAGCTGTGGTGTTGTCTATTTGGAGACGGACGTGTGCTCCAACAAGCATGGAACAATATGCACGAAGTCCGTGGAATGCTGCCAGCAACTCCAAATAGTTAATCCCTTGAGTCAACAACATCGTTGCCTCAAGGGTGTCCCATCTACCCCCACAACTAGAGCAATTATCAGTAGCTCCCCAGCCATTGGAGCTTGCATCAGTCTGTAAATATACCACCGGATTAGCCTCCCTGACAGGCTTAAATGAGTTGCTAATGTGACACACCCACCATTGCAACTCAGTTATCGCTTCGGACGGCAGCTGCATAGATCGATCGTAATGACCAGCGTTCCATTTTAACGCAGTAATTTTAGCTCTTTGCAAATTCTGATAATGCAAAGGTCCATATCGTGCTGCCGGAAACAAAGTCACTAACTTGCCAATTACTGTGGCTGTATGCCGAATCGATGGTATATTGGTGCCAATTAAATCTCTGCACACCTGAGTGACTTCCTCAATTTTGTTAATTGGTATAGTTATCCTCATGCTCATTGAGTTCACCGTGAACCCTAGGTAATTAATTACCTGGGCAGGGCAGAACTTTGATTTCTCTGGATGGACAATGAATCCTAATTGTTGAAATATATTGACAGCAGCTGCAACACCCTGTTCAGCCAATTGCAGGGTGTGGCCCACAATAAAGACATCATCTAAATAGGCCATAACTATATGATGTCGTTGTCTCAAATAAGCCATGATTGGCTTCACCAATTTAGTGAACAATCTAGGGGCTGTGGTAAGCCCATTAGGCAAAGCCTTATACTGCCAAAGTTGCCCCATCCAGATAAATTTCAAAAACCTTCTATCATCTTTCTGGATGGATACTGAATAATATGCATCCCTCAAATCAATGCATGCCATAAAGCAGCCATGAGAAATCAATGATTTGGCTGTTTCAAACGTATCCATTTTAAAATGAGTATATGTTACAAACGTATTCAAACGGGTTAGATCAATAATGACACGACAGCCTCCATCCTTCTTAGGTCTAGTAAATATGTTCGAAACAAATTCAATTGGCTCATGCACTGTTTTCTCAATCACACCCTTCTGTTCCAAACTTAAAATTTCCTTGTAACCTGCTGCCTGTTCTGTAGCAGACAATTTGAACGTACGACCAGGCATGTGCTGGGATGGAGGAATGTCGCCATTAATAAACTCAATTCTATGCCCCTGAATATTCCGCAACACATACTCATCACCAGTAAAATTACCCCATGCATCCAAAAACAACCGTAAACGACCACCAACATGGGAAGTTAAACAGAGAGAAAAGAGAGAACCAGACCCCCTCACCTCCGTGGTTACTGGCGGTCCTTGACACGTGTGGGTGGCCGTGGAGGTGCTGGGTTGGCTTGAGGGCGCGGCGTCTTCGATTTCCAAAAAGGTCTCTGCCGACCCTGTCCTAAAAAAGACCCTTGGTGCTGGTTCTGGTGTTGTTGTCGTTGTGGAGCTAGAGGGTGAGTCCTCGTCGAGGCACTGGCCGACCCTCGTGAGCGAATGTATGGAGCTTTTGAGCCTGACGGTGTGGGGGCACTCTTAGAGCGCATGATCCCCACCGTTTTGGCTTGTTCGTCAAGCTCTTTGACTCTCTTCGAGAGGTCCTCACCAAAGAGCTGACGGGGCGGCGGCGGCGGCGGTGGTTTGCACAATCCTGCAAACTTCGGGTTGAGTGCTGGGCGGATGCTGTTTTTGCGAAACCCGTTGATTTCGTGCTGGGTCGCGCACAATAAGGCCAGAGCATCTTCCTGGTCCAAATTCAGCTCGTCCTCGTCCACCGACCGCGCAAAGGCGGTAATACCGGCCGTGAGGAGTTTCAGGATCCGCTGCAATTTTAGCTCTTGTTGACGGATAGCCGCACTGATGTTGCCCCATATTGGCGTATTGACCACAGGCACGTTGAGGGAGTTGCAGTTTGATGGAGCCTTGTGACGGCTCATAGCCTGGATGAGGACTTCTTCCTGCAGCACCTGATTATTAAGAAAGTCCACTGTGGCTGCCAGCTTTGAATTGAGAGGAAGACCAGCCGTATGTGGGGCCGCGAATTTGGTCGCCACATCCAAAAGTTCCTCCGCTGGCACCTCCACCGGAGGTGGTACGGGATCCACCAGAACCTCCTCCTCGTGCTGCTCCAGGCTGATAGTAGATGTTGGTGAAGACGCCCTGTGCCTGTTGCTGCCCTGCTGTTGTTGACGTTGAAGCAGGAGCTCCAGCAGCCGCTCCATACGGTCAATATGCCCTTCACCCTGAACACTCAGGTGGTCGGAGTCCTCCGGCTCTGAAAAGAAAACCGGGCTCCTGTCATCGGCCCGCACCTCATCGAGGCCCTGCCGGTGCCGGTAGTTGTCGCTAACAGCCGCCGAGGCGAAACTGCGCGATTCCTGCGCGGGCGTGTTCAATCGCCTCCGTTTAGCGAGAGCTGAAGCCGCTGCCACTAAGGGCACATGCGGCGAGGTGTTGGCACCAGCCGAAGCATGGCTGCCTGGGGCCCGCGCAGGCTTGCCGGCTGCCCACATCGTGGACGTTGCCGACGCATGGTGCCGCCCACCCATCCATGGGGGGCTCGGCGACCGCGATGAGACCCGACTCAACCGACCCGTCCCGGCGTCGAGAGTCGGGGTGTGCCGGCTGGACCTCACAGCCGCCCCGGGTCTCGCCCTGGAACCTGACCGCTCCTCCGCGACAGGCAATGCCTTAGCCCTAACAGGGTTAGGCTTCTGGGCTCCTCCCCTCCCCCTTCTCGGAGGGCTGAGTGGAACAGGCCGTGCAACGGCACGCGCCCTGCTCGAGGTCGCCAGCGAGCCCGCTGACAACCTGACTGCCATGGCAGGGTCCCCCTGCTCTGGCGGCACACCACACTCCTCCTCGTCGAACTCCTCCGAGCTGTGGTGTGCTGGCGGATCTGGACCTGTGAACACAGGGCTTACCCACATCTCCGCCTGAGTCCCGGCCTGCGCTGCAGGTACTGCCGATGGTAAAGGCCCCGGAACTGTTGACCGGCGAACTCGTCCTGACGTCCTCCGGCCCTTCGAACTCCCATCCATGTCCTTGCTGCAAGACATAATCAGGCAACAAGGACCACCAACTAAAGGTGGAATACTCACCTCCGTGGCCCCTTATGAAGGGCTGGCGAGGAGCGCGCTCCACCGCCAGCCGTCGCAGCAACGCGTTACGACGATATGTTGAGCATGCGCGCCGGCGGGCTCTTCACGAAGTCACTCACGTGACTCCGAAATGAAATTCCACAGATTCACCACTCTCTGTGTAAAGAATGTGGAATCACATGTAGATAGGGTGGTAAGGAAAGCTTTTGGTGTGCTGGCCTTTATAAATCAGAGCATTGAATATAGGAGTAGGGAAGTCATGTTAAAATTGTGGCAGAGAATTCCACAGACTCACCACTCTCTGGGGAGATGCAGAGCGACCTGGGTGCCATGGTACACCAGTCATTGAAAGTAGGCATGCAGGTGCAGCAGGCAGTGAAGAAAGCGAATGGCATGTTAGCTTTCATAGCAAAAGGATTTGAGTATAGGAGCAGGGAGGTTCTACTTCAGTTGTACAGGGTCTTGGTGAGGCCACACCTGGAGTATTGCGTACAGTTCTGGTCTCCAAATCTGAGGAAGGACATTATTGCCATAGAGGGAGTGCAGAGAAGGTTCACCAGACTAATTCCTGGGATGTCAGGACTGTCTTATGAACAAAGACTGCATAGACTCGGTTTATATCGGAGCTTGAGAGGGGATCTTATAGAAACTTATAAAATTCTTAAGGGGTTGGACAGGCTAGATGCAGGAAGATTGTTCCCGATGTTGGGGAGGTCCAGGACAAGGGGTCACAGCTTAAGGATAAGGGGGAAATCCTTTAGGACCGAGATGAGAAGGACTTTTTTCACACAGAGAGTGGTGGGTCTCTGGAACTCTCTGCCACAGAGGGTAGTTGAGGCCAGTTCATTGGCTATATTTAAGAGGGAGTTGGATGTGGCCCTTGTGGCTAAAGGGATCAGGGGGTATGGAGAGGGGGTATGAGGAAAACATTTTTCACACAGAGAGTGGTGAGTCTGTGGAATTCTCTGCCACAATTCTAACATGACTTCCCTACTCCAATATTCTCCAGGCTAGATGCAGGAAGATTGTTCCCCTCTCTGTGTGAAGAATGCTTTCCTCATCTCGGTCCTGAAGGAATTCCCCCCCATTATCCTCAGATACATCACCACCCCTCCTCTCCTCTCCCCTCCCCTGTCCCGGGGTCCACCAAGTGGCCTCACCCCTCACTCTCCCTCACCTTGTAGATCTCCACAGCCTCGTTGATCAGCATGAAGTTGTGAGCCTTGTGGCTCCTGCCGTCGCGCCGGTCCAAACACATCACACAGATCGGCTTCTTGTCCGTCTCGCAGAAGAGCTTCAGCTCCTCCTGGTGCTCCTCGCAGAAGGGGTTGAAGGGCTTGCTGGGGTCCACGGGGTCCTTGGTGTTCAGGTTGCGGATCTTGTTGGACAGCACGCCCAGGGCTCTGTTGGCCTTGAGGTTCTTGTCCCGGAACACCTCGCCGCACTCGGGGCAGAAGGCTTTCTTCTCCCGCTCCCAGCACTGGAGGATGCACTGCCGGCAGAAGTCGTGGCCGCAGTCCAGCATCACCGGGTCGATGAAGATCTTCAGGCAGATGGGGCAGTTGAGCTCGTCGCCCAAACTCAGGCTGGAAGAGCCCGCGGCCATCCTGGGCTGTCAGCCCGTCCCGCCCGGCCGGCGTCAGCGCTCCAACAAAATGCTCACCCAAAGCATCCAGCCGGCTCTTCCCCGCCTCCACCCCTCTATCGCGGGACGTCCTGGACCAACAAGTGTCAGACTGCTTCCGCCCACTAGAAACTTGTCCACACAAACAGTGCTTGGTGGTGGGTGTGTGGGACAAGCTGCCACAGGAGATAGTTGAGGCTGGGACTATCCCAGCTATTGATAGGACAGGTTTGGTGGGACATGGACCAAACTCGGGCAGGTGGGACTCGTGTATGGAACAAGCTGCCACAGGAGATAGTTGAGGCTGGGACTATCCCAGCTATTGATAGGACAGGTTTGGTGGGACATGGACCAAACTCGGGCAGGTGGGACTAGTGTATGGAACAAGCTGCCACAGGAGATAGTTGAGGCTGGGACTATCCCAGCTATGGATAGGACCGGTTTGGTGGGACATGGACCAGGTGCGGGCAGGTGGGACTAGTGTATGGACCAAGCTGCCACAGGAGATAGTTGAGGCTGGGACTATCCCAGCTATGGATAGGACAGGTTTGGTGGGATATGGACCAAACTCGGGCAGTGGGACATGGACCAAACGCCGGCAGTGGGACATGGACCAAACGCCGGCAGTGGGACATGGACCAAACGCCGGCAGGTGGGACATGGACCAAACACCGGCAGGTGGGACTAGTGTATGGAACAAGCTGCCACAGGAGATAGTTGAGGCTGGGACTATCCCAGCTATGGATAGGACCGGTTTGGTGGGACATGGACCAAACTCGGGCAGGTGGGACTAGTGTATGGAACAAGCTGCCACAGGAGATAGTTGAGGCTGGGACTATCCCAGCTATGGATAGGACATGTTTGGAGGGACATGGACCAAACGCCGGCAGGTGGGACATGGACCAAACGCCGGCAGGTGGGACATGGACCAAACGCCGGCAGATGGGACTAGTGTATGGAACAAGCTGCCACAGGAGATAGTTGAGGCTGGGACTATCCCAGCGTTCAGGAAACAGGTAGACAGGTACATGGACAGGACAGGTTTGGAGGGATATGGACCAGGTGCGGGCAGGTGACACTAGGAGGGACTCGTGCATGAAACACGGTGCCACAGGAGGTAGTTGAGCCTGGGACTAGCCCAGCATTTGAGAAAGTTGGACAGCTACATGGATAGTAGACAGAAATGCTGGAGAAACTCAGCGGGTGAGGCAGCATCTATGGAGCGAAGGAAATAGGCAATGTTTCGGGGCGAGACACTTCTACAGACATGGATAGGACAGGTTTGGAGGGATATGGACCAAACTCAGGCAGGTGACACTAGATGGGACAAGTGTATGGAACAAGCTGCCAGAGGAGGTGGTTGGGGCTGGGACTAGCCCAGCATTTAGAAAACAGGTCGACAGGTACATGGATAGGAGTGGTTTGGTGGGATATGGACCAGGTGTGGGTAGGTGACACTAGGAGGGACTAGTGTAAGGAACAAGTTGCCAGAGGAGGTAGTTGAGGCTGGGACTATCCCAGCGTTTAAGAAACAGTTGGACAGGTACATGGATAGGACAGGTTTGGTGGGATATGGACCAAGCGCAGGCAGGTGACACCAGATGGGACAAGTGTAAGGAACAAGCTGCCAGAGGAGGTAGTTGAGGCTGGGACTATCCCAGCGCTTACTAAACAGTTGGACAGGTACATGGATTAGCAAATTGTCAGATGGCACAAAGCTGGGTGGCAGTGTGAACTGTGAGGAGGATGCTATGAGAATGCAGGGTGACTTGGACAGGTTGGGGGAGTGGGCAGATGCGTGGCAGATGCAGTTTAATGCGGATAAATGTGAGGTTATCCACTTTGGTAGCATAAACAGGATGGCAGATCGTTTGCCGGTACATTCCGCCAACCTCGTCACGATATTAGCCTTCAGTTTGCGTCAAGTTGGGAAAAGGGGAAGTACAACGGGATCTGGGGGTCCTTGTACATCAGTCTATGAAAGTAACCATGCAGGTACAGCAGGCAGTGAAGAAAGCCAATGGCCTGTTGGCCTTTATAACAAGAGGAATCGAATATAGGAGCAAAGAGGTCCTTCTGCAGTTGTACAGGGCCCTAGTGAGACCACACCTGGAGTATTGTGTGCAGTTTTGGTCCCCTAATTTGAGGAAGGACATTCTTGCCATTGAGCATGAATGGGGATGATCAGCCATGATCACATTGAATGGCGGTGCTGGTTCCAAGAGTCAAATGGCCTACTCCTGCACCTATTGTCTATTGTCTACTGTCTATTGGAGAGGGCCCAGAGGAGGTTCAATCCCAGGAATGAATGGTTGACATACGATGAGCGTTTGACGGAGCTGGCCCTGTACTCGCTGGGGTTTAGAAGGATGAGGGGGAAACTCATTGAAACGTTAACGAATAGTGAAAGGCCTGGATAGAGTGGATGTGGAGAGGATGTTTCCACTAGTGGGAGAGTCTAGGACCAGAGGGCACAGCCTCAGAATTAAATGACAATAGACAATAGGTGCAGGAGTAGGCCATTCGGCCCTTCTAGCTAGCACCGCCATTCAATGTGATCACGGCTGATCATCCCCAATCAGTACCCCGTTCCTGCCTTCTCCCCATATCCCCTGACTCCGCTATCTTTAAGAGCCCTATCTAGCTCTCTCTTGAACGTGCATCCAGAGAACCGGCCTCCACCGCCCTCTGAGGCAGAGAATTCCACAGACTCACCACTCTCTGTGAGAAAAAGTGTTTCCTCGTCTCCGTTCTAAATGGCTTACCCCTTATTCTTAAACTGTGTGTGTGTGGCCCCTGGTTCTGGACTCCCCCAACATCGGGAACATGTTTCCTGCCTCTAGTGTGTCCAAGCCCTTAACAATCTTATACGTTTCAATGAGATCCCCTCTCATCCTTCTAAACTCCAGAGTGGACAAGCCCAGCCGCTCCATTCTCTCAGCAAATGACAGTCCCGCCATCCCGGGAATTAACCTGGTGAACCTACGCTGGGCTCCCTCAATAGCAAGAATGTCTTTCCTCAAATGAGGGGACCAAAACTGCACACAATACTCCAGGTGTGGTCTCACTAGGGCCCTGTACAACTGCAGAAGGACCTCTTTGCTCCTATACTCAACTCCTCTTGTTATGAAGGCCAACAGGGCCAAAGCTGCACACAATACTCCAGGTGTGGTCTCACTAGGGCTCTGTACAACTGCAGAAGGGCCTCTTTGCTCCTGTACTCAACTCCTCTTGTTATAAAGGCCAACATGCCAAAACTGCACACAATACTCCAGGTGTGGTCTCACTCGGGCTCTGTACAACTGGAGAAGGACCCCCAGAGCCAGCACGCCCTTCCTCAGATACGGGGCCCAAAACTGCTCACAATTCTCCAAACATGGTCTGACCAAGCCCCTGGTGGGGTCTGGGCAAGACATGTCCCTGTTTTTTGGCCCGCAGGCCCTCTCGAAATAAATTGGCAGCATTGCACTGGCCTTCCTTGCAATGTTTCATTGTGCGATGCGATGTTTCAATACTGTGTCGAAAGAAGTCCCGAGTTATCTCAGGAAGCCCGGTGCGTGACCCTGGTGCGAGCTGACTTGCTCAACAAGGCCAGCGGTGGCCCAGAGAAGCGGGTTTTTGCAACAAAGGGGCTGATTTGGAATTCGCGAGGTCGTACGCAGATTGTTACTTAGAATCGCTAGGGCGGTTTGCCAGCTTCCAGTGACCTCCAGAGTAACGGAGGAGTTCCGAGCATCACGCGATGTAGCAAGCTCACTGCAGAATAACGGGACGATTAGTTCGGAGAACTCAACCCTACCCCTGCCCCCCCCCCCGCCCCCACCTTGTGATCCCAAGCCTCAAGGGCCTGTCCCACTTGCATGCGTCTAGCGCGACCAAACGTGGTGGCTTGAGGCGTACGGTCACGCGGGGCCAGTCCCACTTAGAAGCGCGGAGGCGTAAGGAATTGTGCGGAGCTGGTCCCGACATCGCGCGGGGCTCTGAAAATCCCGCACTGTCCGGAAATCTCGCGCGCCAACGGCCTGAGGGCGCATTGAGGCCGTACGCAGCGTTTTGACGGCGTACGCCTAGCCCGTGGCGTTGTGCGACGACGTCACCGCCCGCCGTGGCGTTGAGTGATGACGTCACCGCCCGACGCCGTGCGACGCCCAAATTCAGTCGGCCCACCTTCTGCGCAGATGATCGGTCAGCATGACGCAAATTACCTCACGCACGAACTTTAGCGCAAACTTTAGCGCGAACTTTAGCGCGAACTTTAGCGCGAACTTTAGCGCGAACTTTAACGCGAACTTTAACGCGAACTTTAGCGCAAACTTTAACGCGAACTTTAACGCGAACTTTAGCGCGAACTTTAGCGCGAACTTTAACGCGAACTTTAACGCGAACTTTAACGCGAACTTTAACGCAAACTTTAACGCGAACTTTATTGCGAACTTTAGCGCGAACTTTATTGCGAACTTTAGTGCGAACTTTAACGCAAGCTTTATTGCGAACTTTAGCACGAACTTTATTGCGAACTTTATTGCGAACTTTAGTGAGAACTTTAACGCGAACTTTAACGCGAACTTTAGCGCGAACTTTAGCGCGAACTTTAGTGCGAACTTTATTGCGAACTTTAGCGCGAACTTTAGCACGAACTTTAACGCGAACTTTAACGCGAACTTTAGCGTGAACTTTAACGCGAACTTTAGCGCGAACTTTAACGCGAACTTTAGCGCGAACTTTAACGTGTACTTTAGCGCGAACTTTAGCGCGAACTTTAACGCGAACTTTAGCGCGAACTTTAACGCGAACTTTAGCGCGAACTTTAACGCGAACTTTAGCGTGAACTTTAACGCGAACTTTAGCGCGAACTTTAGCGCGAACTTTAGCGCGAACTTTAACGCGAACTTTAGCGCGAACTTTAGCGCGAACTTTAGCGCAAACTTTAGCGCGAACTTTAACGCGAACTTTAGCGCGAACTTTAACACGAACTTTAGCGCGAACTTTAGCGCGAACTTTAGCGCGAACTTTAGCGCGAACTTTAACGCGAACTTTAACGTAAACTTTAACGCGAACTTTAGCGCGAACTTTAACGCGAACTTTAGCACGAACTTTAGCGCAAACTTTAGCGCGAACTTTAGCACGAACTTTAGCGCGAACTTTAGCGCGAACTTTAGCGCGAACTTTAGCGCAAACTTTAGCGCGAACTTTAGCGTGAACTTTAACGTAAACTTTAACGCGAACTTTAGCGCGAACTTTAACGTAAACTTTAACGCGAACTTTAACGCGAACTTTAACGTAAACTTTAACGCGAACTTTAGCGCGAACTTTAACGCGAACTTTAGCGTGAACTTTAGCACGAACTTTAGCGCAAACTTTAGCGCGAACTTTAGCACGAACTTTAGCGCGAACTTTAGCGCGAACTTTAACGAGAACTTTAACGCAAACTTTAACGCGAACTTTAGCGCAAACTTTAGCGCGAACTTTAGCGTGAACTTTAACGTAAACTTTAACTCAAACTTTAACGCGAACTTTAGCGCGAACTTTAACACGAACTTTAACGCAAACTTTAGCGCAAACTTTAGCGCGAACTTTAACGCGAACTTTAACGTAAACTTTAACTCGAACTTTAACGCGAACTTTAGCGCGAACTTTAACGTGTACTTTAACGCGAACTTTAGCGCAAACTTTAACGCGAACTTTAGCGCGAACTTTAACGTGAACTTTAACGCGAACTTTAACGCGAACTTTAACGCAAACTTTAACGTAAACTTTAACTCGAACTTTAACGCGAACTTTAGCGCGAACTTTAGCGCAAACTTTAGCGCGAACTTTAACGCGAACTTTAACGCAAACTTTAACGTGAACTTTAGCACGAACTTTAGCACGAACTTTAGCACGAACTTAAGCGCGAACTTTAGCGCGAACTTTAGCGCGAACTTTAGCGCGAACTTTAACGCGAACTTTAACGCGAACTTTAACGCGAACTTTAACGCGAACTTTAACGCGAACTTTAACGCGAACTTTAACGCGAACTTTAACGCGAACTTTAACGCGAACTCTAACGCGAACTTTAACGTGAACTTTAACGCGAACTTTAACGCGAACTTTAGCGCAAACTTTAACGCGAACTTTAACGCGAACTTTAACGTGAACTTTAGCGCGAGCTTTAGCGCGAACTTTAACGCGAACTTTAACGCGAACTTTAGCGCAAACTTTAGCGCGAACTTTAACGTGAACTTTAGCGCAAACTTTAGCGCGAACTTTAACGCGAACTTTAACGCGAACTTTAACGCGAACTTTAACGCAAACTTTAACGCGAACTTTATTGCGAACTTTAGCGTGAACTTTATTCCGAACTTTAGCGCGAACTTTAGTGCGAACTTTAACGCGAACTTTAACGCGAACTTTAGCGCGAACTTTAACGCAAACTTTAGTGCGAACTTTATTGCGAACTTTAACGCGAACTTTAGCGCGAACTTTAGCACGAACTTTAACGCGAACTTTAGCGCGAACTTTAACGCAAACTTTAGTGCGAACTTTAACGCGAACTTTATTGCGAACTTTAGCGCGAACTTTAGCACGAACTTTAACGCGAACTTTAGCGCAAACTTTAACGCGAACTTTAACGCAAACTTTAGCGCGAACTTTAGCGCGAACTTTAGCGCAAACTCCGCTTCCGTTTGGTCGCGCCAAACGCACGCAATCGCATGCAAGTGGGACTGGCCCGTAAGGCAATAAACTGATCACTATTGGTTGAGGCCCCTCCCGGCCGCGGGGAGGAAATGGAGGAGGACTGGCCAATTCCACCACAGTGATGAATACTGTGGCGGATGTTTTTTTAGTGTGTATCTGTCTGTTCTTCGTCATTGTACCGCTCGCTGCTGGAAAATTCATTTCACTTCAACTTTATCTGCAATGTGACGAATAAAACCAATAGATTGATTATTGCTATTGACTCACCTGGGACTATAAGTACCAAAGACATGTTCTGTCGCCGCTGGGCCTGTACTCGCTGGAGTTTAGAAGGATGAGGGGGGGGGGACTGAATAGTGAAAGGCTTGGATAGAGTGGATGTGGAGAGGATGCTTCCACTAGTGGGAGAATCTAGGACCACTGATCATATCCATATAACCATGTAACAATTACAGCACGGAAACAGGCCCTCTCGGCCCTTCCAGTCCGTGCCGACCATTTATTTTCCCCTAGTCCCATCTACCTGCACTCAGACCATACCCCTCCACTCCCTTCCCGTCCATATACCTATCCACTTTACTTTTAAATGTTAAAATCGATCCTGCCTCCACCACTTCTGCTGGAAGATCATTCCACACAGCCACCACTCTCTGAGTAAAGAAGTTCCCCCTCATGTAACCCCTAAACTTCTGTCCCTCAAAATTAAATGACAGTAGACACTAGACAATAGGAGCAGGAGTAGGCCATTCGGCCCTTCCAGCCAGCACCGCCATTCAATGTGATCATGGCTGATCATCCCCAATCAGTTCCCCGTTCCTGCCTTCTCCCCACATCCCCTGACCCCGCTGTCTTTAAGAGCCCTATCCAGCTCTCGTTTGAAAGCATCCAGAGAACCGGCCTCCACTGCCCTCTGAGGCAGAGAATTCCACAGACTCACCACTCTCTGGGTGGAAACGTATTTCCTTGTCTCCGTTCTAAATGGCTTACCCCTTATTCTTAAACTGTGTGTGGCCCCTGGTTTTGAACATCATAGAAACAGAGAAACATAGACACTAGGTGCAGGAGGAGGCCATTTAGCCCTTCGAGCCAGCACCGCCATTCATTGTGATCATGGCTGATCGTCCCCAATCAATAACCCGTGCCTGCCTTCTCCCCATATCCCTTGACTCCACTAGCCCCTGAAGCTCTATCTAACTCTCTCTTAAATCCATCCAGTGACTTGGCCTCCACTGCCCTCTGTGGCAGGGAATTCCACAATGCAGTTTTCCTTTAAGTGGAGTCCTTTAAGTGCAGTTTTGGTCCCCTAATTTGAGGAAGGACATTCTTGCTATTGAGGGAGCCCAGCGTAGGTTCACCAGGTTAATTCCCGGGATGGCGGGACTGTCATATGCTGAGAGAAT
Source organism: Raja brachyura (assembly GCA_963514005.1). The sequence goes on from OY740784.1 coordinate 68,109,093, forward strand.
GGAGCGGCTGGGCTTGTACACTCTGGAGTTTAGAAGGATGAGAGGGCATCTCATTGAAACATATAAGATTGTTAAGGGCTTGGACACACTAGAGGCAGGAAACATGTTCCCGATATTGGGGGAGTCCAGAACCAGGGGCCACACACAGTTTAAGAATAAGGAGTCGGCCATTTAGAACGGAGACGAGGAAACACTTTTTCTCACAGAGAGTGGTGAGTCTGTGGAATTCTCTGCCTCAGAGGGCGGTGGAGGCCAGTTCTCTGGATGCTTTCAAGAGAGAGCTCGATAGGGCTCTTAAAGATAGCGGGGTCAGGGGATATGGGGAGAAGGCAGGAACGGGGTACTGATTGGGGATGATCAGCCATGATCACATTGAATGGCGGTGCTGGCTCGTAGGGCCGAATGGCCTCCTCCTGCACCTGTTGTCTGTTGTCTATTGTCCTCTGGTCCTCGATTCCCCTACTCTGGGCAAGAGACTCTGTGCATCTACCCGATCTATTCCTCTCATGAGTTTGTCCACCTCTATAAGATCTCCCCTCATCCTCCTGCGCTCCATGGAATAGAGACCCGGCCTACTCAACCTCTCCCTGTAGCTCACACCCTCTAGTCCCGGCAACATCCTGGTAAATCTTTTGATAAGGTGGTCGTATTTTGGACCATGCCGCTCGCGTCATCTCAGTTCATGGCCTCTGCACAAGAACGGGGGGGTGGGGGAGCGGGGGTGTGTGGCCAGTTTTGGTCTCCTAATTTGAGGAAGGACATCCTTGTGATTGAGGCAGTGCAGCGTAGGTTCACCAGATTGATCCCTGGGATGGCGGGACTGTCATATGAGGAAAGATTGAAAAGACTAGGCTTGTATTCACTGGAGTTTAGAAGGATGAGGGGGGGGATCTTATAGAAACATATACAATTATAAAAGGACTGGACAAGCTAGATGCAGGAAAAATGTTCCCAATGTTGGGCGAGTCCAGGACCAGGGGCCACAGTCTTAGAATAAAGGGGAGGTCATTTAAGACTGAGGAGAGAAAAAAGTATTTCACCCAGAGAGTTGTGAATTTGTGGAATTCCCTGCCACAGAGGGCAGTGGAGGCCAAGTCACTGGATGCTTTCCAAAGAGAGTTAGATAGGGTCTTAAAGATAGCAGAGTCAGGGGATATGGGGAGAAGGCAGGAACGGGGTACTGATTGGGGATGATCAGCCATGATCACAATGAATGGCAGTGCTGGCTCGAAGGGCCAAATGGCCTCCTCCTGCACCTATTGCGGTGAGTCTCTGGAATTTTCTGCCACAGAGGGTAGTTGAGGCCAGTTCATTGGCTATATTTAAGAGGGAGTTAGATGTGGACCTTGTGGCTAAGGGGATCAGAGGGTATGGAGAGAAGGCAGGTACGGGATACTGAGTTGGATGATCAGCCATGACCCTATTGAATGGCGGTGCAGGTTCGAAGGGCCGAATGGCCTACTCCTGCACCCATTTCCTATGTTTCTGTTTCTAGTTGATAAGTCGATAAATTCTAAGGAGACGAGGAAACACTGTTTCTCACAGAGAGCGGTGAGTCTGTGGGATTCCCTGCCCCAGGGTCTTTATTCTTTGGAGCGCAGAAGGTTAAGGGGGGACTTGATTGAGGTCTTTGCAATGATGAAAGGGATAGACAGAGTTGACAGCGAGTGGTGAGTCTGTGGTATTCTCTGCCTCAGGTTCTGTGGAAGTTGGGTCTTTATTCTTTGGAGCGCAGAAGGTTTAGGGGGGACTTGATTGAGGTCTTTAAACATAGAAACATAGAAACATAGAAAATAGGTGCAGGAGTAGAGGCCATTCGGCCCTTCGAGCCTGCACCGCCATTCAATGTGATCATGGCTGATCATCCAACTCAGTATCCCGTACCTGCCTTCTCTCCATACCCCCTGATCCCTTTAGCCACAAGTGCCACATCTAACGCCCTCTTAAATATAGCCAATGAACTGGCCTCAACTACCCTCTGTGGCAGAGAATTCCAGAGACCCACCACTCTCTGTGTGAAGAATGTTTTCCTCATCTCGGTCCTAAAGGAATTCCCCCTTATCCTTAGACTGTGACCCCTTGTCCTGGACCTCCCCCAACATCGGGAACAATCTTCCTGCATCTAGCCTGTCCAACCCCTTAAGAATTTTGTTAAAGCAGGAACTGCAGATGCTGGAGAATCGAGGGTTACACAAAAAGCTGGAGAATCTCAGCGGGTGCAGCAGCATCATCTAAGGAGCGAAGGAGATAGGCGACGTTTCGGGTCGAGACCCTTCTTCAGACCTTAAGAATTTTGCAAGTTTCTATAAGATCCCCCCCTCAATCTCCTAAATTCCAGCGAGTACAAGCCGAGTCTATCCAGTCTTTCCTCATATGGAAGTCCCGACATCCCAGGACTTCCCATTAAAATGATGAAAGGGATGGACAGAGTTGACAGCTGAGTGGCGAGTCTGTGGGATTCCCTGCCCCAGGTTCTGTGGATGCACGTTCAAGAGAGAGCCAGATCGGGCTCTTAAAGACAGCGGAGTCAGGGGATATGGGGTGGGGGGGAGGGGGGGGGAAGCACGGGGGGGTAGAGCTGAGCGGCACTCTTTGTCCCTGGGAATTGCACCCCGCCCCCCCCAGCTATCTTGACCCTGCCCACGGTAGATTATTTAAAGGGCTCCGTCTGCTCCAGACACCCTCCCTGAAGAGTCGGTCCCTGGAGACTGATGGCCGGGCAGCTGAGGGGTGCGGAGGGGGGCCGGGACAAGAGGGACATCAGACCCGTGTGCGAGGAACATCAGGAGGAGGTGAAGCTCTTCTGCGAGACGGAGAGGAGGATGATTTGCGTGAACTGCCTGGACCGCAGAGACGAGAGGAGTCACACCGCCCACAACTTCATGCTGATCAACGAGGCGGCCGACATCTACCGGGTGAGCTGCTGCATTCCCTTTCACATCAACCTGGCTTCTCACTTCAGGGTCCCTGGAGACTTCAGGAAGCAAGTTGCAGATGCTGGGGGGGCCAGGCAAGGCGGAGAAACTACAACGCTGGAGAAACTCAGCGGGCGAGGCAGGCATCTGTGGGGAGGACGAGATGGGCGAAGAGAAACCAGACTTGCCAGAGGGAATAGACTGTAGGTCTAGTCAAGCCTTGCAGCCCAGCACCGCCAGTCAATGTGATCACGGCTGATCATCCCCAATCAGTTCCCCGTTCCTGCCTTCTCCCCAGAGGGCGGTGGAGGCCGGTTCTCTGGATGCACGTTCAAGAGAGAGCTAGATAGGGCTCTTAAAGATAGCGGAGTCAGGGGATATGGGGAGAAGGCAGGAACGGGGTACTGATTGGGGATGATCAGCCGTGATCACATTGAATGGCGGTGCTGGCTGGAAGGGCCGAATGGCCTCCTCCTGTGTCTATTGTCTATTGTCTATTGTACAATCAGAACCCTTTCTTCAGACTCTTAAACCAAATTGTATAACATGGTTTTTAAATTGTGTTTATACGTTTAAATATTATATACCAATGGGGTGGCAATATTAATTTCATGGGAATCATTTTGTTGGCCTCCACAGAGGGCAGTGGAGGCCAAATCCTGTGGATGCCAATTCATAACAAGAGGATTTCAGTACAGGAGTAAAGAGGTCCTTCTGCAGTTGTACAGGGCTCTGGTGAGACCACATCTGGAGTATTGTGTACAGTTTTGGTCCCCTAATTTGAGGAAGGACATCCTTGTGATTGAGGCAGAGCAGTGTAGGTTCACCAGATTGATCCCTGGGATGGCGGGACTGTCATATGAGGAAAGATTGAAAAGACTAGGCTTGTATTCACTGGAGTTTAGAAGGATGAGGGGGGGGGATCTTATAGAAACATATACAATTATAAAAGGACTGGACAAGCTAGATGCAGGAAAAATGTTCCCAATGTTGGGCGAGTCCAGAACCAGGGGCCGCACACAGTCTTAGAATAAAGGGGAGGCCATTTAAGACTGAGGTGAGGAAAATACTTCTTCACCCAGAGAGTTGTGAATCTGTGGAATTCCCTGCCACAGAGGGCAGTGGAGGCCAAGTCACTGGATGGATTTAAGAGAGAGTTAGATAGAGCTCTAGGGGCTAGTGGAGTCAAGGGATGTGGGGAGAAGGCAGGCACGGGTTATTGATTGGGGACGATCAGCCATGATCATATTGAATGGCGGTGCTGGCTCGAAGGGCCGAAGGGCCGAATGGCCTCCTCCTGCACCTATTTTCTATGTTTCTATGTATGCGGTACAGGATACTGAGTTGGATGATCAGCCATGATCACAGTGAATGGCGGTGCAGGCTCGAAGGGCCGAAGGGCCGAATGGCCTCCTCCTGCACCTGTTGTCTATGTTTCCATGTATGCGGTACAGGATACTGAGTTGGATGATCAGCCATGACCACATTGAATGGCGGTGCAGGCTCGAAGGGCCGAATGGCCTCCTCCTGCACCTGTTGGCTATGTTTCTATGTTATCTATATTATACTGCATCAGTCAGTGGTGTAATTTTGCATTGTGATCTGACTGGATGGTGTGTGGGACTAGGGGGGTGGGTGAGATTTGGAATGGAGGGGGAGGGGAGAGTATATGGTAGCGTTTCCAATATGGGGCCAGCATAGGGCCGAAGGGCCGAATGGCCGCCGTCCTCGCTGCATCCGTTGTATCATCCAAATTGTCATTTCTCCTTTCCATCGTCCAATGGGTTCCCGCCTCCTCGCTGTGAAACCCAGGAGAAGATAAACACCATCATCTACTCGCTGGAGCAAAAGAAGACCTCGTTTCAAGATATTGAACTCAAACAGCAAGAAAGCATTTCGGAAATTAAGGTCAATCCCCCGTGGGGTGTGGCCGCCTTCGACGGCATTTCCTGTAAACATAGAAACACAGAAACATGGACAACAGGTGCAGGAGGAGGCCGTTCGGCCCTTCGATCCAGCACCGCCATTCATTGTGATCATCCCCAATCAGTACCCCGTGCCTGCCTTCTCCCCGTATCCCCTGACTCCACTAGCCCCTAGAGCTCTATCTAAAGGGCCTGTCCCACCAGCATGCAACTCTAGGCGATCGAACTAAAAGCGGGGGCCGCGCGGAGGTCGGGTGATCCCCCCGGTCCAGGGCCGTTCCCACCGGCATGCGCCTGCATGCGGCAAGCGCGACCAAACCGGCAGCGGGGGCCGCGCGGAGGTCGGGTGATCCCCCGGTCCAGGGCCGTTCCCACCGGCACGCGCCTGCATGCGGCAAGCGTGACCAAACCGGCAGCGGGGGCCGCGCGGAGGTCGGGTGATCCCACCGGTCCAGGGCCGTTCCCACCGGCATGCGCCTGCATGCGGGAAGCGCGACCAAACCGGCAGCGGGGGCCGCGCGGAGGTCGGGTGAGTGGCGCAGCGTGGCGCAAAGCGAGGGGAACTTGGAGCGAAGTCTTAAAGGTAAGTTCGCCAGGACAGAGAGGGGCACACAGAGAGGGGCACAGAGGCACACACACACACACACAGAGGGCCACGGAGGCACACACAGAGAGGGGCACAGAGGCACACACACACAGAGGGCCACGGAGCCACACACAGAGAGGGGCACGGAGGCACACACAGAGAGGGCCATGGAGGCACACACAGAGAGGGTCACGGAGGCACCTACAGAGAGAGAGGGTCACGGAGGCACACACAGAGAGGGCCACGGAGGCACCTACAGAGAGGGTCACGGAGGCACACAGAGAGAGGGTCACGGAGGCACACACAGAGAGGGTCACGGAGGCACCTACAAAGAGGGTCACGGAGGCACCTACAGAGAGGGTCACGGAGGCACCTACAAAGAGGGTCACGGAGGCACCTACAGAGAGGGTCACGGAGGCACCTACAGAGAGGGTCACGGAGCCACACACAGAGAGGGTCACGGAGGCACCTACAGAGAGGGTCACGGAGGCACACACAGAGAGGGTCACGGAGCCACACACAGAGAGGGCCACGGAGGCACCTACAGAGAGGGTCACGGAGGCACACAGAGAGAGGGTCACGGAGGCACACACAGAGAGGGTCACGGAGGCACCTACAGAGAGGGTCACGGAGGCACCTACAGAGAGGGTCACGGAGGCACCTACAGAGAGGGTCACGGAGGCACACACAGAGAGGGTCACGGAGGCACCTACAGAGAGGGTCACGGAGGCACACAGAGAGAGGGTCACGGAGGCACCTACAGGGAGGGTCATGGAGGCACACACAGAGAGGGTCACGGAGGCACCTACAGAGAGGGTCATGGAGGCACCTACAGAGAGGGCCACGGAGGCACATATAGAGAGGGTCACGGAGGCACACACAGAGAGGGTCACGGAGGCACACACAGAGAGGGCCACGGAGGCACCTACAGGGAGGGTCACGGAGCCACACACAGAGAGGGTCACGGAGGCACACACAGAGAGGGTCACGGAGGCACCTACAGAGAGGGTCACGGAGGCACACACACAGAGAGGGTCACGGAGGCACACACAGAGAGGGTCACGGAGGCACCTACAGAGAGGGTCACGGAGGCACCTACAGAGAGTGTCGCGGAGGCACACACAAAGAGGGTCACGGAGGCACACACAGAGAGGGCCACGGAGGCACACACACAGAGAGGGTCACGGAGGCACACACAGAGAGGGTCACGGAGGCACACACAGAGAGGGTCACGGAGGCACACACATAGAGGGTCATGGAGGCACCTACAGAGAGGGTCACGGAGGCACACACATAGAGGGTCATGGAGGCACCTACATAGAGGGTCACGGAGGCACCTACAGAGAGGGCACAGAGGCACACACAGAGAGTGTCACGGAGGCACACACACACAGAGGATCACGGAGGCACACACAGAGAGGGTCACGGAGCCACACACAGAGAGGGTCACGGAGGCACCTACAGAGAGGGTCACGGAGGCACACACAGAGGGCCACGGAGCCACACACAGAGAGGGTCACGGAGGCACACACAGAGAGGGGCACAGAGGCACACACACACACAGAGAGGGTCACGGAGGCACCTACAGAGAGGGTCACGGAGGCACACACAGAGGGCCACGGAGCCACACACAGAGAGGGTCACGGAGGCACACACAGAGAGGGGCACAGAGGCACACACACACACACAGAGGGTCACGGAGGCACCTACAGAGAGGGTCACGGAGGCACACACAGAGAGGGTCACGGAGGCACACACAGAGAGGGTCACGGAGGCACCTACAGAGAGGGTCACGGAGGCACACACAGAGAGAGAGGGTCACGGAGGCACCTACAGAGAGGGTCACGGAGGCACCTACAGAGAGGGTCACGGAGGCACACACAGAGAGGGTCA
>OY740784.1:68121411-68137025 GCA_963514005.1 Raja brachyura
ACGAGTACACGGGTTCACGACTTCACGAGTTCACGATTACATGAGTTCGCGGGTTCACGAGTACACGGGCTCATGTGTACACGAGTTCATGAGTACACATAGAAACATAGAAACATAGAAACATAGAAAATAGGTGCAGGAGTAGGCCATTCGGCCCTTCGAGCCTGCACCGCCATTCAATGTGATCATGGCTGATCATCCAACTCAGTATCCCGTACCTGCCTTCTCTCCATACCCTCTGATCCCCTTTAGCCACAAGGGCCACATCTAACTCCCTCTTAAATATAGCCAATGAACTGGCCTCAACTACCCTCTGTGGCAGAGAGTTCCAGAGACCCACCACTCTCTGTGTGAAAAAAGTCCTTCTCATCTCGGTCCTAAAGGATTTCCCCCTTATCCTTAAGCTGTGACCCCTTGTCCTGGACCTCCCCCAACATCGGGAACAATCTTCCTACATCTAGCCTGTCCAACCCCTTAAGAATCTTGTAAGTTTCTATAAGATCCCCCCTCAATCTCCTAAATTCTAGAGAGTACACTAGACGAGTTCTACACGAGTTCATGAGTTAACAAGTACACGAATACACGAGTTCACGAGTTCACGAGTACATTGGAAAATGACCACCAATGCGTCCACTATGTGGCTCTGGAAATAGTAGACGCATTGGTGATCATTTTCCAATGTTCAATAGATTCAGGATCAGTTCCTGTCGATTGGAGGATAGCTAATGCGAGAGAGAAAACGGGGAATTACAGACCAGTTAGCCTGACTTTGGTGGTGGGAAAGATGCTGGAGTCAATTGTTAAAGAGGTAATAATGGGGCATTTGGATAGCAGTAAAAGGATTAGTCCAAGTCAACATGGATTTATGAAAGGGAAATCATGCTTGCCTGATCTTCTGGAATTTTTTGAGGATGTGACAAGTAAAATGGATGAAGGGGTTCCCAGTGGATGTAGTGTATCTAGACTTTCAGAAAGCCTTTGATAAGATCCCGCACGGGAGACTGGCGACTAAAATTAGAGCACATGGTATTCGGGGTAGGCTGTTAACCATATAACCATATAACCATTACAGCACGGAAACAGGCCCTCTCGGCCCTTCCAGTCCGTGCCGACCATTTATTTTCCCCTAGTCCCATCTACCTGCACTCAGACCATACCCCTCCATTCCCTTCCCGTCCATATACCTATCCACTTTACTTTTGAATGTTAAAATCGATCCTGCCTCCACCACTTCTGCTGGAAGATCATTCCACACAGCCACCACTCTCTGAGTAAAGAAGTTCCCCCTCATGTTACCCCTAAACTTCTGTCCCTCAATTCTCAAGTCATGCCCTCTTGTTTGAATCTTCCCTACCCTCAATGGGAAAAGCTTATCCACGTCAACTCTGTCTATCCCTTTCATCATTTTAAAGACCTCAATCAAGTCCCCCCTTAACCTTCTGCGCTCCAGAGAATAAAGACCCAACTTGTTCAACCTTTCTCTGTAACTTAGTTGCTGGAACCCAGGCAACATTCTAGTAAATCTCCTCTGTACTCTCTCTATTTTGTTGACATCCTTCCTATAATTAGGCGACCAAAATTGTACACCATACTCCAGAATTGGTCTTACCAATGCCTTGTACAATTTTAACATTACTTCCCTACTCCTATATTCAATGCTCTGATTTATAAAGGCCAGCACACCAAAAGCTTTCTTTACCACCCTATCTACATGCGATTCCACCTTCAGGGAACTATGCACAGTTATTCCTAGATCCCTCTGTTCCACAGCATTCCTCAATTCCGTACCATTTACCATGTACATCCTATTTTGATTTGTCCTGCCAAGATGTAGCGCCTCACACTTATCAGCATTAAACTCCATCTGCCATCTTTCAGCCCACTCTTCCAAATGTCCCAAATCTCTCTGTAGACTTTGAAAATCGACTTCATTATCCACAACACCACCTATCTTAGTATCATCTGCATACTTACTTATCCAATTTTCCACCCCATCATCTAGATCATTGATGTACATGACAAACAACAGTGGACCCAACACAGATCCCTGAGGCACCCCACTTGTCACCGGCTTCCAACCTGACAAACAACCATCCACCATTACTCTCTGGCATCTCCCATTCAGCCACTGTTGAATCCATCTTGCTACTCCGCCATTAACACCCAAAGATTGAACCTTCTTAACCAGCCTTCCATGGGGAACCTTGTCAAAGGCCTTACTGAAATCCATATAGACAACATCCACTGCTTTACCCTCATTAATTTCCCTAGTAACCTCTTCAAAAAATTCAAGAAGGTTTGTCAAACATGACCTTCCAGGCACAAATCCATGTTGACTGTTCTTGATCAGACCCTGTTTATCCAGATGCTTATATATATTATCTCTAAGTATCCTTTCCATTAATGTGCCCACCACTGACGTCAAACTAACAGGTCTATAATTGCTAGGTTTATTCTTTGAACCCTTTTTAAACAATGGAACAACATGCGCAGTACGCCAATCCTCCGGCACTATTCCCGTTTCTAATGACATCTGAAATATTTCTGTCATAGCCCCTGCTATTTCTACACTCACTTCCTTCAATGTCCTAGGGAATATCCTGTCAGGACCTGGAGACTTATCCACTTTTATATTTTTCAAAAGTGTCAGTGCTTCCTCCTCTTTGAATCTCACAGTTTCCATAGCTACTCTACTTGGATTGTAGACATGGATAGAAAATTGGTCGGCAGACCGGAAGCAAAGAGTAGGAGTGAACGGGTCCTTTTCAGGACGGCAGGCGGTGGCGAGTGGAGTGCCGCGAGGCTCGGTGTTGGGGCCGCAACTGTTTACCATGTATATTAATGATTTGGAAGAGGGAATTAGGAGCGACACTAGCAAGTTTGTGGCTGACACAAAGCTGGGTGGCAATGTGAACTGTGACGAGGATGTACCAGAACTGCTATGTACATCATTGGAGCTGATGCACATCACTGAAACTGCAATTGGCCGAATGGCCTCATTCTGTTCCTATCACCTATGAATGTATGAGCTTGTGAACGCGTGAACTTGTGCACTCGTGAACTTGTAGCATCGTGAACTCATGACCTTGTGAACTCGTGAACTCGTGAATGCGTGACCTCATGAACTCGTGACCTTGTGAACTGTGAATTTGTGACCTCGTGACCTCGTGAAAGCGTGAACTCATGACCTTGTGACCTTGTGAACTCGTGAACTCGTGACCTTGTGAACTCATGAACTCGTGACCTTGTGGACGTGAACTCGTGAACTTGTGTACTCGTGAACTCATGTACTCGTGAAGTTGTGGACTCGTGTACTAGTGTACCCGTGATCCGGTGTACTCATGTACTCGTGAACTTGTGAACTTGTGAACAAGTGAACTCGTGTGCTCGTGAAGTTGTGAACTCATGTACTATTGAACTCTTGTACTCGTGAACCCATAAACGCGTGTACTAGTGAACTCCTGTACTCATGAACTCATGTACTCGTGAACTCGTGTACTCGTGAACTTGTGTATTCGTGTACTTGTCAACTCATGTACTCGTGTACTCATGAACTCTTGTACTCGTGAACTCATGAACTCTTGTACTCGTGAACTCGTGTACACATGAACCCGTGAAGTCGTGAAGTGGTGAACGCATGCACTCTTGAACCCGTGCACTCGCGAACTTGTGAAACCGTGTATTCGTGTACTCATGAACTTATGTGCTCATGAACTAATTTACTCGTGAACTCGTGTATTCGTGTACTCGCGAACTTGTGAAGTTGTGAACTCGTGTACATGTGAACTCGTGTACTCGTGAAGTTGTGAACTTGTGAACAAATGTACTAGTGTACTCGTGAACCCATTAACTCCTGTACGCATAAACCTGTGTACTTGTGAACTCGTGAACCCGTTTACCCATGTATGTGTGAACTTGTGTACTCACTAACTCATTTACTCATGAACCCATGTACTTGTGAACTCATGAACCTGTGTACTCGTGAACCCTTGTACTCATGAGGTCGTAAAGTCGTGAACTCAAGTTCACGAGTACAAGAGTTCATGAGTTCACGAGTACACAAGTTCAGGAGTACATGAGTTAACAAGTACACGAATACACAAGTTCACGAGTTCACGAGTACATGAGTTACAAGTACACGAGTACAGGAGTTCACGAGTTCACGAGTACACGAGTACACTAGTACATGAGTACACTAGTTTACGAGTACACGTGTTCATGGGTTCACGAGTACGTGAGTTCACTAGTAGATGAGTTCACGAGTCCACAACTTCACGAGTACACGAGTTCACGAGTTCACTTGTACACGAGTTCACAAGTTCACGAGTACACGAGTACATGAGTTCACGGGTACACTAGTACACGAGTCCACAACTTCACGAGTACATGAGTACACTAGTACACGAGTACACGAGTACATGAGTACATTAGTACACGAGTACACGAGTACATGGGTTCACGAGTACGTGAGTTCACTAGTAGATGAGTTCACGAGTTCACAACTTCACGAGTACACGAGTTCACGAGTTCACTAGTACACGAGTCCACAACTTCACGAGTACACGAGTTCACGAGTTCACTAGTACACGAGTCCACGACTTCACGGGTACACGAGTTCACGAGTTCACGAGTTCACTAGTACACGAGTCCACAACTTCACGAGTACACGAGTTCACGAGTTCACAAGTTTATGCGTTCACAAATTCATGTTCACAAGTTCATAAGTTCATTCATAAATTCCTAAGTTCACAAGTTCACAAGGTCATGAGTTCACAAGTTCACAAGATCACGTGTTCACGAGTTCACAAGGTCACGAGTTCACAAGGTCACATGTTCATGCGTTCACAAGGTCACGAGCTCACGAGTTCAGGATGTCACAAGGTCACACGTTCACAAGGTCACGAGTTCACAAGGTCACGAGTTCACGAGGTCACAAGGTCATGAGCTCAGGTGTTCAGGATGTCACAAGGTCACACGTTCACAAGGTCACGAGTTCACAAGGTCACGTGTTCACGAGTTCACGAGGTCACAAGGTCATGAGCTCACGAGTTCAGGATGTCACGAGGTCACACGTTCACAAGCTCATACATTCATAGGTGATAGGAACAGAATGAGGCCATTCGGCCCATTGCCGTTTCAGTGATGTACATCAGCTCCAATGTACATAGCAGGTCTGGTCCGCTCGCTGGTTGTGGTGGGGTGATTCAGTTCCCTGATAACAGCCGGGAAGAAACTGTCCGTGAATCTGGAGGTGTGCGTGCGTTTTCACACTTCTGTACCTCTTGCCCGATGGGATAGGAGTGAAGAGGGAGTGGCCGGCAAGTCTACTCCGCCATTCAATCATGGCTGATCTATCTTCCCCACTCAACAGACAATAGACAACAGGTGCAGGAGGAGGCCGTTCGGCCCTTCGAGCCAGCACCGCCATTCAATGTGATCATGGCTGATCATCCCCAATCAGTATCCCGTTCCTGCCTTCTCCCCATATCCCCTGGTTCAACAGACAACAGACAATAGGTGCAGGAGTAGAGGCCATTCGGCCCTTCGAGCCTGCACCGCCATTCAATATGATCATGGCTGATCATCCAACTCAGTATCCCGTACCTGACTTCTCTCCATACCCTCTGATCCCCTTAGCCACAAGGGCCACATCTAACTCCCTCTTAAATATAGCCAATGAACTGGCCTCAACTACCCTCTGTGGCAGAGAGTTCCAGAGACTCACCACTCTCTGTGTGAAAAAATTTCTTCTCATCTCGGTCCTAAAGGATTCCCCCTTATCCTTAAGCTGTGACCCCTTGTCCTGGACCTCCCCAACATCGGGAACAATCTTCCTGCATCTAGCCTGTCCAAACCCCTTAAGAATCTTGTACATGGCTTACCACTTATTCTTAAACTGTGGCCCCTGGTTCTGGACTCCCCCAACATCGGGAACATGTTTCCTGCCTCTAGCGTGTCCAAGCCCTTAACAATCTTATATGAGATCAATGAGATCCCCGCTCATCCTTCTAAACTCCAGAGTGTACAAGCCCAGCCGCTCCATTCTCTCAGTATACGACAGTCCCGCCATCCCGGGAATTAACCTGGTGAACCTACGCTGCACTCCCTCAAATGCAAGAATGTCCTTCCTCAAATTAGGGGACCAAAACTGTACACAATACTCCAGGTGTGGTCTCACTAGGGCCCTGTACAACTGCAGAAGGACCTCTTTGCTCCTATACTCAACTCCTCTTGTTATGAAGGCCAACAGGCCAAAACTGTACACAATACTCCAGGTGTGGTCTCACTAGGGCCCTGTACAACTGCAGAAGGACCTCTTTGCTCCTGTACTCGATTCCTCTTGTTATAAAGGCCAACATGCCATTGGCTTTCTTCACTGCCTGCTGTACCTGCATGCTTACTTTCATAGACTGATGTACAAGGACCCCCAGATCCTGTTGGACTTCCCCTTTTCCCAACTTGACGCCATTTAGATAGTAATCTGCCTTCCTGTTTTTGCCACCAAAGTGGATAACCTCACATTTATCCGCATTAAACTGCATCTGCCACGCATCTGCCCACTCCCCCAACCTGTCCAAGTCACCCTGCATCCTCATAGCATCCTCCTCACAGTCCACACTGCCACCCAGCTTTGTGTCGTCTGCAAATCTGCGAGTGTTGCTTTGAATCCCTTCATCCAGATCATTGTACCCCAATGGCTCACAACCATGTTTGTCTTTTATTTCTTTCAGGAAAATACAACTGAGGAGCTGAGGTACGTGATTTTCTCCAAAAAGTAAGTCAGTAAGTTCATTGGCCAAGTATTCACATACAAGGAATCTGCCTTGGTGCTCCGCCCGCAAGTAACAACATGACACACAGCGACAGTTACGAATGACTCAGAATACACTAAACATTAATAATAATAAGACATGAATGATAAAACACCGTTGACCAAGCACGTGAACCAACAAAATACCAGATCAAAGGGAGGCTACAGATCGTTGGCTGTTGAGTGGAGCAACCACCCGTGGATTAAAACTGTTGTTATGTCTGGCGGCTGTGGCAGCTTTGACAGTCCGGAGTCGCCTTCCAGAGGGAAGTGATTCAAAGAGTTTGTGGCCAGGGTGAGAGGGGTCAGGGATGATCTTGCCCGCTGGCTTCCTGGCCCTCGCAGCGTACAGTTCGTCAATGGGGGGGGGGAAGGTTGCAGCCAATAACCATCTCAGCCGATCGGACGATTCGCTGCAGCCTCCGGGTGTGGTGCTTGGTGGCCGAGCCAAACCAGACCGTGATGGAGAAGGTGAGGACAGACTCTACGATGGCCGTGTAGAATTGGACCATGTGGCAGATTGTGCTTCCTCCGCTGCCGCAGGAAGTGCATCCTCTGTTGGGCCGTTTTGACTGTGGAGTGGATGGTGGCCCCCCCACTTAAGGTCCTTGGAGATGATGGTTCTGATGTGACTGTGGTGTTGTTGATGGTGAGTGGGGTGGGGTGAGGGGAGGGGGAGCTCTCCTAAAGTCTACAACCATTGCCACTGTCTGAAGAGCGTTGAGCTCCAGGTTGATGCTACCCTCGACAGACTGAGGTGCTTCTGTTGTTCCCTCCAGGGGGGCCAGTTGTGTGTTCCTCATCCCTGCTATCGACCCTGCGATAGATTTGAGGGGTTGTACCCAGGCACGTGCCGTGAGTAATTACTCAGGGTAGGCACTCAGTCCGCTTTAAACAAAAATCAAACCGCGCATGCGAAGATTGCTCTCTCCGTTAAATAAATTAAAAGACAGTGACATTTCAATTTGCCCTTCCTAGGCTTCCTAGTCCTAGACCAATTGGGGAACAGTTCCTTTCACAGCGTGTGGAGAGTCTGTGCCAGGGGTAAAGTCGTGGGGAGGGCACGAGTGTTGACAAGGAGGGTGTCGGGGACACTGCCAGTAACTCACTCACTCACCGCTACCGCAGCTCTCCGGGCGCGAAGCCACGCACTGTAGCTGGGGATAGAAGCAGCTCGGGGAGCTGCGAGCGGCCGCCGGGACCCGACAGCAGAACCGGCTGCCACTTGAGCACCTTCTGCCGGCCCGCTCACCTTTGGTGTCCAGAGTGTACAAGCCCAGCCGCTCCATTCTCTCAGCGTATGACAGTCTCGCCATCCCGGGAATTAACCCAGTGAACCTACGCTGCACTCCCTCAATAGCAAGAATGTCCTTCCTCACATTAGGGGACCAAAACTGTACACAATACTCCAGGTGTGGTCTCACTAGGGCCCTGTACAACTGCAGAAGGACCTCTTTGCTCCTATACTCAACTCCTCTTGTTATGAAGGCCAACAGGCCAAAACTGCACACAATACTCCAGGTGTGGTCTCACTAGGGCCCTGTACAACTGCAGAAGGACCTCTTTGCTCCTATTAACTCTATCCTACACACACACTGGGGACAATTTACATCCATACCAAGCCAATTATCCCACAAACCTGTACGTCTTTGGAACGTGGGAGGGAACCGGGGAACCCGGAGAAAACCCACGCAGGTCACGGGGAGAACGTGCAAACTCCGTACAGACAGCGCCCGTAGTCGGGATGGAACCCGGGCCTCTGGCGCCCCGGAATGTTCTAAATCCAGGGGCGACATCTGGGTGTGGTGCGCCCTGTCACAAGCTGACACCACTTCACACCAATGACAGCGATGTGGAGGTGGTCAGTAGCACTAAGTCCCTGGGGGTGCAGATCACTAACAGTCTGACCCGGTCGAATAACATCTCATCAACAGTTAAGAGAGCGCGGCGGCGGTTGCACTTTCTGCGCCGGATGAGAAGAGCTCATCTCCCCCATCCCATCCTCACCACTTTCTACAGGGGCACCATAGAGAGTATTCTGACCAGCTGTATCTCTGTCTGGTTTGGGGACTGTAGAGCCTCCGACTGGAAGTCCGTGCAGAGAGTGGTGAGGACAGCGGATAAAATCATCGGGACCTCTCTCCCCTCAATCGGGGATATTGCGACCAAACGCTGCGTGTCTAAGGCCAGCAGTATTATAAAAGACCCCACACATCGATCTCCATCACGGACTGTTCACTCTGCTGCCCTCGGGCAAAAGATATCGCAGCATAAGGAGCAGAACATCAAGGTTCTGCAACAGCTTCTTCCCACGAGCCGTCAGACTCCTGAATGCCATGTAATGGGCTGCCACCGTCGTCTATGTATCCTTTTATCCATGCCTATCCTCCTGTTAATTTATCGTGTTGCACAGGGAGCCAAATGCAACGGGATTTCGTTTGGAAATGCGCAAATGAAAAGATGTCCGAGTCGCTCAGTTTTATTCACAGATCTATTGGTTCACTTCCAGACCCAATCACCGTCTCTAGCTTTGCATGGATACGAAAGGGATGGGGGCCAAACGCTGGCAGGCGGGACCAGTGTAGATGGGGCAGCATGGGCAGGTTGGGCTGAAGGAAGGGCCTGTTTCCACACTGTATCACTCTGTGACTAGTGTAGATGGGGCATGTTGGCCGGTGTGGGCAAGTTGGGCTGAAGGAAGGGCCTGTTTCCACACTGTATCACTCTGTGACTAGTGTAGATGGGGCATGTTGGCCGGTGTGGGCAAGTTGGGCTGAAGGAAGGGCCTGTTTCCACACTGTATCACTCTGTGACTAGTGTAGATGGGGCATGTTGGCCGGTGTGGGCAAGTTGGGCTGAAGGAAGGGCCTGTTTCCACACTGTATCACTCTGTGACTAGTGTAGATGGGGCATGTTGGCCGGTGTGGGCAAGTTGGGCTGAAGGAAGGGCCTGTTTCCACACTGGATCACTCTGTGACTAGTGTAGATGGGGCATGTTGGCCGGTGTGGGCAAGTTGGGCTGAAGGAAGGGCCTGTTTCCACACTGTATCACTCTGTGACTAGTGTAGATGGGGCATGTTGGCCGGTGTGGGCAAGTTGGGCTGAAGGAAGGGCCTGTTTCCACACTGTATCACTCTGTGACTAGTGTAGATGGGGCATGGTGGCCGGTGTGGGCAAGTTGGGCTGAAGGAAGGGCCTGTTTCCACACTGGATCACTCTGTGACTAGTGTAGATGGGGACATGTTGGCCGGTGTGGGCAAGTTGGGCTGAAGGAAGGGCCTGTTTCCACACTGTATCACCATGTGACTAGTGTAGATGTGACATGTTGGCCGGTGTGGGCAAGTTGGGCTGAAGGAAGGGCCTGTTTCCACACTGGATCACTCTGTGACTAGTGTAGATGGGGCATGTTGGCCGGTGTGGGCAAGTTGGGCTGAAGGAAGGGCCTGTCTCCACACTGTATCACTCTGTGACTCTGTCGGACATCGCAAACGTTATCGAGCTTGAGGTGACGTATGCCGTTTTTTCTGTTAACTCTCTCATCTTCCAGTGACGAGGAATACCATCCCAAGATAGCGGAGGGCAGTCTGACGCTGGGAGCCTATCAAGGGCCCACTCAGTATCGAGTGTGGAGGCATGTCATTGACTTCATTAATCCCAGTAAGTACATACAAGGAACTGCAGGTGCTGGGAGACAAAGTAGACACAAGGTAGGGTGGAGGAACTCAGTGGGCCAGCTGGCATATATGTCTGAGGAAGGGCCACCGCCCAAAACATCACCCCTTCAATAGACAATACACAATAGGTGCAGGAGGAGGCCATTCGGCCCTTCCAGCCAGCACCGCCATTCAATGTGATCATGGCTGATCATCCCCAATCAGTACCCCGTTCCTGCCTTCTCCCCGTATCCCCTGACTCCACTATCTTTAAGAGCCCTATCTAGCTCTCTCTTGAACGTGCATCCAGAGAACCGGCCTCCACCGCCCTCTGAGGCAGAGAATTCCACAGACTCACAACTCTCTGTGAGAAAAAGTGTTTCCTCGTCTCCGTTCTGAATGGCCGACCCCTTATTCTTAAACTGTGCCTACACAACAGGCTGGAGGAACTCAGCGGGTGCAGCAGCATCTAAGGAGCGAAGGGGATAGGCGACGTTACGGGTCGAGACCCAGGCCCCTGGTTCCGGACTCCCCCAACATCGGGAACATGTTTCCTGCCTCTAGCGTGTCCAAGCCCTTAACAATCTTATATGTTTCAATGAGATCCCCTCTCATCCTTCTAAACTCCAGAGTGTACAAGCCGAGCCGCTCCGTTCTCTCAGCGTATGACAGTCCCGCCATCCCGGGAATTAACCTGGCGAACCTACGCTGGGCTCCCTCAATAGCAAGGATGGCCTTCCTCAAATTAGGGGACCAGAACTGCACACAGTATCTTTGTCTTTCAATCTCTGTCCCACTGCATCCCATTTTAAGAAGGGTCTCGACCCGAAACGTCACCCATTCCTTCTCTCCACAGATGCTGCCTGACCCGCTGAGTTACTCCAGCACTCTGTGAAACGTCACCTATCCATGTTCCCCACAGATGCTGCCTGACCCGCTGAGTTACTCCAGCACTCTGTGAAACGTCACCTATCCATGTTCCCCACAGATGCTGCCTGACCCGCTGAGTTACTCCAGCACTCTGTGAAACGTCACCTATCCATGTTCTCCACAGACGCTGCCTGACCCGCTGAGTTACTCCAGCACTCTGTGAAACGTCACCTATCCATGTTCCCCACAGATGCTGCCTGACCCGCTGAGTTACTCCAGCACTCTGTGAAACGTCACCTATCCATGTTCCCCACAGATGCTGCCCGACCCGCTGAGTTACTCCAGCACTCTGTGAAACGTCACCTATCCATGTTCTCCACAGATGCTGCCTGACCCGCTGAGTTACTCCAGCACTCTGTGAAACGTCACCTATCCATGTTCTCCACAGACGCTGCCTGACCCGCTGAGTTACTCCAGCACTCTGTGAAACGTCACCTATCCATGTTCCCCACAAAGATGCTGCCTGACCCGCTGAGTTACTCCAGCACTCTGTGAAACGTCACCTATCCATGTTCCCCACAGATGCTGCCTGACCCGCTGAGTTACTCCAGCACTCTGTGAAACGTCACCTATCCATGTTCCCCACAGATGCTGCCTGACCCGCTGAGTTACTCCAGCACTCTGTGAAACGTCACCTATCCATGTTCTCCACAGACGCTGCCTGACCCGCTGAGTTACTCCAGCACTCTGTGAAACGTCACCTATCCATGTTCTCCACACAGACGCTGCCTGACCCGCTGAGTTACTCCAGCACTCTGTGAAACGTCACCTATCCATGTTCCCCACAGATGCTGCCTGACCCGCTGAGTTACTCCAGCACTCTGTGAAACGTCACCTATCCATGTTCTCCACAGATGCTGCCCGACCCGCTTGCATCTGTGGTGCAAGTGGATTGGTGACATTTTGGGTTGGGACCCTTCTTCAACCTGATTGTGGGGGTGGGGGTGGTTGTTGGGGGGAGAAACTGGAAGGGAAGGGGGGGGGAAGGGGGTGCAGGACAAACTCTGGTGAGTGAAAGGTGGACAAAATGTGTAAGAAAAAACTGCAGATGCTGGTAAAATCGAAGGCGGACTCAAAATGCTGGAGTAACTCAGCGGGACGGGCAGCGCCTCTGGAGAGAAGGAATGGGCGACGTTTCGGGTCGAGACTGATGTCGGGGGAGCGGGCGGGACAGAGATAGAATGTAGTCGGGGACAGGAAGACTGGTGGGAAAACTGGGAATGGGGAGAGAGGGATTGCCTGGGCTACCTGAAGTTGGAGCAGTCAATGTTCGTACCGCTGGGGTGTGGACTACCCAAGCGGAATATGAGGGGCTGCTCCTCCAATTTGCGGTGGGCCTCACTCTGGCCGTGGAGGAGGCCCGGGACTGAAACCGGGTCGGATTGGGATTGGGAATGGGAGGGGGAGTGGAAGTGCTGGGCCGCCGGGAGATCAGGTTGGTTATTGCGGACCGAGCGGAGGTGTTGGGCGAAGCGATCGCCCAGCCTACGCTTGGTCTCACCGATATAGATCAGCTGGCATCTAGAGCAGCGGATGCAGTAGATGAGGCTGGAGGAGGTGCAGGGGAACCTCTGCCTCACCTGGAAAGACCGCTTGGGTCCTTGGATGGAGTCGGGGCGGGAGGCAAAGCGACAAGTGTGGCATCTCCTGCGGTTGCAAGGGAAAGTGCCCGGGGAGGGGGTGGTGCGGGAGGGAAGGGACGAATTGACCAGGGAGTTACGGAGGGAACGTTCTCTGCGGAAAGTCAGACGGGGAGGAGATGGGAAGATGTGGCCAGTGGTGGGATCCCGTTGGAGGTGGGGAAAATGTCGGAGGATTATCTGTTGTACGCGTCTATATGTCAGTTGTATATTTCATAACAAGAGGATTTCAGTACAGGAGTAAAGAGGTCCTTCTGCAGCTGTACGGGGCTCTTGTGAGACCACATCTGGAGTATGGTGCACAGTTTTGGTCTCCTAATTTGAGGAAGGACATCCTTGTGATCGAGGCAGTGCAGCGTAGGTTCACCAGATCGATCCCTGGGATGGCGGGACTGTCATATGAGGAAAGATTGAAAAGACTAGGCTTGTATTCACTGGGGTTTAGAAGGATGAGGGGGGGGGATCTTATAGAAACATATACAATTATAAAGGGGGGGGGGGTTACACAAAATGCTGGAGAAACTCAGCGGGTGCAGCAGCATCTGAGGAGCGAAGGAGATAGGCGACGTTTCGGGTCGAGACCCTTCTTCAGATTTATAAAAGGACTGGACAAGCTAGATGCAGGAAACTCTTACCCAATGTTGGGCGAGTCCAGAACCAGGGGCCGCACACAGTCTTAGAATAAAGGGGAGGCCATTTAAGACTGAGGTGAGGACAAACTTTTTCACCCAGAGAGTTGTGAATTTTTGGAATTCCCTGCCACAGAGGGCAGTGGAGGCCAAGTCACTGGATGGATTTAAGAGAGGGTTAGATAGAGCTCTAGGGGCTGGTGGAGTCAAGGGATATGGGGAGAAGGCAGGCACGGGTTATTGAAGGGGACAGATCAGCCATGATCACAGTGAATGGCAGTGCAGGCTGGAAGGGCCGAATGGCCTCCTCCTGCACCTATTGTCCATGTTTCTATGAGATTGTGTGTGTGTTATAAATGAGTATTTTTCTTTCCTAGACTGCAGGCCGCCAATGAAAGGATATCCCGAGTGATTCACAAGAAGACGCTTGGAAAACCACAGCGACATCACGGAGGAAGGAAATGCAGATGCTGGTTTAAACCGGAGATAGGCACAGAGTGCTGGAGTAACTCAGCGGCCCAGGCAGCATCTTAGATCAGCTTAGCTTCGAGATACATCTAGGGTTGCCAACTGTCCCATGTTAGCCAGGACGTCCCATATATATTGGGCTAAATTGGTTTAGAAACATAGACACATAGACAATAGGTGCAGGAGGAGGCCATTCGGCCCTTCGAGCCTGCACCGCCATTCATTCATTCACATGGCTGATCATCCCCAATCAATAACCCGTGCCTGCCTTCTCCCCATATCCCTTGACTCCACCAGCCCCTAGAGCTCTATCTAACTCTCTCTTAAATCCATCCAGTGACTTGGCCTCCACTGCCCTCTGTGGCAGGGAATTCCACAGATTCACAACTCTCTGGGTGGAAAAGATTCTCCTCACCTCAGTCTTAAATGACCTCCCCTTTATTCTAAGACTGTGTGTGGCCCCTGGTTCTGGACTCGCCCAACATTGGGAACATTTTTCCTGCATCTAGCTTGTCCAGTCCTTTGATAATTTTATATGTTTCAATAAGATCCCCCCCTCATCCTTCTAAACTCCAGTGAATACTGGTCTCCAAATCTGAGGAAGGACATTATTGCCATAGAGGGAGTGCAGAGAAGGTTCACCAGACTGATTCCTGGGATGTCAGGACTGTCTTATGAACAAAGACTGCATAGACTCGGTTTATACTCTCTAGAATTTAGAAGATTGAGGGGGGATCTTATAGAAACTTACAAAATTCTTAAGGGGTTGGACAGGCTAGATGCAGGGAGATTGTTCCCGATGTTGGGGAGGTCCAGGACAAGGGGTCACAGCTTAAGGATAAGGGGGAAATCCTTTAGGACCGAGATGAGAAGGACTTTTTTCACACAGAGAGTGGTGGGTCTCTGGAACTCTCTGCCACAGAGGGTAGTTGAGGCCAGTTCATTGGCTATATTTAAGAGGGAGTTAGATGTGGCCCTTGTGGCTAAGGGGATCAGAGGGTATGGAGAGAAGGCAGGTACGGGATACTGAGTTGGATGATCAGCCATGATCCTAGGGGAAAGTAAATGGTCGGCACGGACTGGAAGGGCCGAGAAGGCCTGTTTCCGTGCTGTAATTGTTATATGGTTATATTGAATGGCGGTGCAGGCTCGAAGGGCCGAATGGCCTACTCCTGCAGCTATTGTCTATGTCTCCAAGTTTCTAATACAAGCCTAGTCTTTTCAATCTTTCCTCATATGACAGTCCCGCCATCCCAGGGATCGATCTGGTGAACCTACGCTGCACTGCCTCAATCACAAGGATGTCCTTCCTCAAATTAGGAGACCAAAACTGTACACAATACTCCAGATGTGGTCTCACCAGAGCCCTGTACAGCTGCAGAAGAACCTCTTTACTCCTGTACTGAAATCCTCTTGTTATGAAGGCCAACATTCCATGAGCTTTCTTCACTGCCTGCTGTACCTGCACGCCAACTTTCAGTGA